>OX453277.1:6518926-6588926 GCA_949710005.1 Ricordea florida
CCTTTCAGGTTTTTGCTTCCGCTGTTTAGTGTTATAAAATACACTGACAGAAAGAAGTGGCTCTATCAGAATCCTAAGAAAAGGTCTGTTTTAGGTAGGACTATCATATTTAAGACCACCTTTAATTGTAGTCACGCTCGTATCAAGAATATTATCAGTCGGATAATGCCAGATCTCAATTGTACTGTTTGTTACAAGAAAACCGTAACATTAGCTAACCTCTGTAAGTAAGTTTTGGGGACCACAGATTTAGTACTAAATCTGTGGTCCCCAAAAATAAATATGTCACGCATACGTCATGACAGAAATATGTCACACGTATGCTACACCTTAGTCACGCCCTGCGTGAAAATTTAGCTTGTTTCCTGTACGTGAATCCGCTACAAATCTGTAAAAGTACTTTAGCGGCTCACACTATGTATAAATACAAGCTTGTAACTCTCATTTGTAAAACTCCCTGAAGAAGTCCGCGACAGTCGGACGAAACGCGTAGGAGAATAAATCAGTTTTACAAAACCAGTTCGCAGAGTGCTGCTCACTAGTTTATTTTTCAAAAAAATCGTCTTAGTCGATACTAGAAGAAGCCACATGGCGAACGAAACTGGTAATAGTTGCTCCGGACCAAAGCGCCGCCGATCATCAGCTTCAATGGATCCAGAGCCAAGTTTTCCAGTACCTATTTCTTCCAGTCTAGATCCCACGATTGAAACTGTCCTCAGAAAGGCAGTTCGACAGCGGTTGGATGCCGAGAAGGCCTACACAAACCTCCAAGCCAGAATTAAGCTGCTGGAGACCCACTTAAGCCAAGGCACCATTCCCTCTGGCCTTAGGATCAAAAAAATCCAAGCCAAAGGACCGAACGTGGATACACTTCAAGCCGCATTTGACGACATTGTTCGCAAGGCTGAGTTTAAATTACTGGAAGCTACTATAGCTAATCTCCACTCTGAAATAAAAGAGCATCAGGAGGCAATCCGCGTCACCACTGCCAATGTCGACGGCACGATTGCGATGTGGAAAGTTGAGCTCCTGAAGCACGAACTCTCAGAGGCAAAAGCCACGAGTCTCGCTGAAGCCGCAGCAACATTCGTCGATAAACTCAATAACGACATGGCGGCCTCGCGTGCCTCCAAGGCTCTTCAAGCGGAGATATTTCGCAAGGCTAAATGCAGAAGTCAAACAGAGATGGAAGAACGTGAAGTGTTCGTGCCTTCGGAGGACTCCATCAGAGATATTATACGCAATGAGCTCCGCCTTCAATCTGCGAGCACGGCAAACCAACCTGAGGGAAACCGGCAGCGTAAAGTCTCTCTTGTCGACTCCAAATCTGGTGGTAAGCGCAATGGCAAGTCACGCAAAGGGCGGCCTGAGCAACGGCAGCAACAACAACAACGCCAAAGGTCAAGCTCAGCCAAACGGTCCAAATCTCGAACCGACCGACGACAGCAACAAAAGCAGCGCCAAAGGTCAAATTCGGCTAATGGGCCTAAATCCCGATCGTCGTCAAAAAACGCCCGGGGAAAAGGTTCCGGCCACGTAAGATAGATAGGCGCTTTGCATACGAAAAATGGCTCTTTAAGATGGCTAGACGACCCCTGTACGACCTGCTTCCACGGAATACGGAAATCCATAACTTCACCTCTGTTAACCTTACTGAGCGGCAGTCAAGGGTTCTGGGCATGGGTCTTAAGTTCAGACCCTCGCTTCGACCTCCAAGTGAAGCTCAGTTCGACTCACAAATTCAGGACTTCTGTCGAAGAGTTCGCCTTCAAGATAGGTTCGCCAACAGTCCACATGACACAGATTTCAACCCAAGACTTTACGTCCCCACAGGCTGGAATCCTCCGCGAGAAAACCCTGATCTTGAAGACAAACTCTACGCTTTACGCAAAGAACTGCAAAAGAACTTTGTGGTTAGCAAACCGCACTGGAGGAACAATCTCACAAAGCAAGAGCGAGAAGACCTTCTCAAATTGAAATCTAATGCGAACATTAGAGTACTGCCTACGGATAAAAATCTGGGGCCCGCTGTTTTGCCTACGAACTGGGTTCAAGGTGAGACACTGAAACTGTTGAATGACGAGTTGTCATATCGACAAGTCACGCAACAGGACTGGTATGCTAATCGTCTTAAAGTTATTTGCACGCGAGATCGGCTTATGTCTATTTACAGTAGATTCATTTCCTCTGACGCAGCTCGTTTTTTGCGTAGTTTCGATCATTTTGTTAATCCTGCTAAGTTCTATGTCATTCCTAAGATCCATAAAGACCCTATGGTGGGAAGACCCATCGCCGCTTCTCATTCATATATCACTAGGCCTATCAGCATTTTTGTTGACGAGCTTACTAAGCCAAAAATACATATGCCTACGGTTCTTAGGGATTCTGGTGAGCTTATTTACTTACTGGAGAACACGGTGTTACCCGACAGCAATTGTTTTCTTGTCACGGCGGATGTTGTATCCTTGTATCCAAACGTGGATACCAAGAAAGCATTAATAGCGCTCGACTTGCTTCTTCGGGAAGCAAGGGTTGCCGAGACTCCACTATTAATTCAGCTCGCCAGAATTGTTCTGGATAACAACTATTTATCGTCAGAATTTAGTCCGGCTATTTTCCATCAAGTGTTTGGTATCGCTATGGGCACTCCCTTTGCCGTCACAGTAGCAAATGCCTTTATGTATTATCACGAGATAGATATTGTGGAGTACTACTCCCAATATTTGACAGTCTACAAACGATTTATTGATGATATTTTTGCTATCTGGTGCGGACCCAAAGGTATTCTTCTGGAATTCTTAGGTGCCCTTAACAACAAGACTGATCGAATTAAGCTTACTTATAGTATAAGCGAGAGTAGCATTTCCTTTCTCGATCTATTTCTCTATAGAGATGCAAATTCGGGCAAACTGCAATTTTCCACCTTTCAAAAGCCCCTTAACAAATACCTGTATATACCATTCGAGTCGTTTCACCCTTCTAGCAATAAGAAAGCCTTTATCAAAGGGGAATTAATGAGATATGCTAGGAACAGTTCCTCCTTCGAGTCTTTTTCCAAGACTAGGGATAAGTTCTGGAAGCGGCTACGCGTTAGAGGGTATCCTTTCAGGTTTTTGCTTCCGCTGTTTAGTGTTATAAAATACACTGACAGAAAGAAGTGGCTCTATCAGAATCCTAAGAAAAGGTCTGTTTTAGGTAGGACTATCATATTTAAGACCACCTTTAATTGTAGTCACGCTCGTATCAAGAATATTATCAGTCGGATAATGCCAGATCTCAATTGTACTGTTTGTTACAAGAAAACCGTAACATTAGCTAACCTCTGTAAGTAAGTTTTGGGGACCACAGATTTAGTACTAAATCTGTGGTCCCCAAAAATAAATATGTCACGCATACGTCATGACAGAAATATGTCACACGTATGCTACACCTTAGTCACGCCCTGCGTGAAAATTTAGCTTGTTTCCTGTACGTGAATCCGCTACAAATCTGTAAAAGTACTTTAGCGGCTCACACTATGTATAAATACAAGCTTGTAACTCTCATTTGTAAAACTCCCTGAAGAAGTCCGCGACAGTCGGACGAAACGCGTAGGAGAATAAATCAGTTTTACAAAACCAGTTCGCAGAGTGCTGCTCACTAGTTTATTTTTCAAAAAAATCGTTTTGGGGACCACAGATTTAGTACTAAATCTGTGGTCCCCAAAAATAAATATGTCACGCATACGTCATGACAGAAATATGTCACACGTATGCTACACCTTAGTCACGCCCTGCGTGAAAATTTAGCTTGTTTCCTGTACGTGAATCCGCTACAAATCTGTAAAAGTACTTTAGCGGCTCACACTATGTATAAATACAAGCTTGTAACTCTCATTTGTAAAACTCCCTGAAGAAGTCCGCGACAGTCGGACGAAACGCGTAGGAGAATAAATCAGTTTTACAAAACCAGTTCGCAGAGTGCTGCTCACTAGTTTATTTTTCAAAAAAATCGGAAAGGCAATAGGTATGGCAAAATGTCCCGAATAAACTTAATAAATGCAGTAGCCACATGCATGCAATTCTTGCCTATTTTTTATTCGTGTTATCGTTCAAGAATTTTCTTATCTATCTTATGTATAAACGACTGCGAAATGTTTGAAAATCCAGTCCTTTAAGTTCATCTTATTCGCTTGACATGACAAAGACGAGAAACAGTGTTTTATCACAGATAAAACAAGGACAAGAGAGCTTAAAATACGGCGCGCAGGAGTATTTTATGCAAAATTCTAGGTTTCTGGTATGTGATGAAGCACATGCATTGAGTGCTTCATATAAATTCTAAGGAGAAATGATTTATCAGGAGAAATTAAAAAAATAAGACATATTTCATCAGATATTCAAACACGTCACTGTACTTGATTTTCTTTACTTGTTCATTAATGAGTTTTATAAAAGGAGATTTTCTGTTAAAACGAAGGAAATGTTTTTTTTTTTTTAAATAAAGTCACGAATTTCGTTTAACATACGCTGGGAAAGGTCGAAAGTTAAGACATTCCTTTTAGACGAAAGCTGCAAAGAATTTGTAGGGCTAAATTTAATTTTACTATTATTACAAATAGCCTTATAGAAATAGGTTGGGGTAGCCCTCTATACCGCGCTCAAACTCGTGCAATGAATAGTACAGTACCACAGTACAGTGGTGTATTTACTTGCGTCGCAAGGGATATCACACTGAATGGCCTCATTTACAGACAAATGGGCTGTATATCAAACCTAATCAAAGTGTACTGGCACTTTCCCGCTTTCCTGGGCCTTAACTCAACTGCATTTGTCGTATTTGCACGGAGACGATGAAGCATACCTTGTGAAATCAAGTGAGAAGTAATATATCAAACACGAGATACAGTGTTTCATCACATATAAAACACCGAAAAGAGGGTTGAAAATAGGACGCGCAAAATTCGAGGTGTTTGAGTGTATCCTTTAGAGAATACTTCCTATGGAGAGACAAGATGCTTGAGATACGTCCTTCGGTTTGGTTTAATGACTGACAGACATCACAGTCGATACAAATACAAATAAACACGATTCACTGTAATCGTATAAGCAAGACCTTTTTGGATTGTTGAGCCTTTTTGGCAAAATGACCTGAATCAAGATTCTACCCAAAATAAATCGATTCGTACTTACAAGTTTTTTATGTCTTGCGCGGCCATAAACAGAAACAACAACAAAGTTTAACTATATTGGTCTACATCTCCCTACACGAAAGACTCCACCTCTTTTTACAAAACCGGCTGTCAAGTGTTTCGTTTCCGTTTTTTAATTATAGAAAGAGTCAGCGGTCGAATACTCTACTTCGTAAAAGCGACGCCAAATTTCTTAAGAACGCAAACAATGAGGTTTACATATCTAGTGTTTAGTACAGCTTCTCGAACGAGAATTTAGAAGGAGAAATTAACGATACAAAAGCAGACTTTTTTCATCAGATATCCAAACACGTCACGGGGCTTGATTTCCTTTGTCTTTCTTTTATACATTATTGATGACTTTGAGAAGTCACAGAAATAGCTTGGTCAAGTAATAAGGTAAAAGACCTCACAGCAACAAGCCAAACCACTTTTGAAACACCAACGATTTTTACCTCAATAGTGGATATTAGTTAATTAAAAGAAAATCATTTGTTTTAGCTGTAGTTTATTGTTTAGTTTTTACCGCCTCACTCTAACTTTTAATTAACCATAACAATAGTTTTCTAAAAAACTATTCTTCAAAGCTTTTTACTAATTTCAATCCGATAAATTATGACCTATTCATCGAAGACTTGAAACAGATCCGTTGGTCTTCAACTAGGGAAACTTAAAATTAATACATCATAGCGATAAAAAAATAACATAGCAGGCAACAAGTTTCTATAATTGAGAAATAAGAGCAGCGAAACAAAATCAGCAGTATATAGGCAACGAGATTTCACTGAGTCCACAAATTGAACGAGTCGGGTTAACTATTTTCCTACAGGAGGATGAAAGCTGTCGTATTTCTGCTTATCCTTTTTAATCCTGCCGGTGTTTGTATGGGGTAATGGCCAGTTTGTTCCTAAGTTCAGAATTATGAGTTAAGAAGGAGAGTTGCCATAGATGCTCATGAATTTTAACACAATCAGCAACATTAAGACTAATGTCAGTTCACGCATATTGAAAGCGCTCAATATTTCCAAATTGCAAAACTGCAAGCTGAGATCATGAGAAGTGCAACTTGCATTTCTTATTCGTATTACAATGTTTTCTTTTTTAATAAGGAGTGGAATATCGCCTTCGGCGGATGCGATGCTATAAATGGAAAGAAGAATTTGCCAAAAAAAAATTACCAAACGTTTCCTAAAATTACGCTACAGTGGTGTATCTGGAAAATGTAGGGAGGGTTAAGAACTAGGAAATTTTTGGATTTAAAATTAAGAAGTTAGTCGTTAGGACAATGTTTCTGTAGTTAGCTTTTTGGCATAAACAGTTGGTGGTTTACCATTAATTTGCAAAAAGTTCCCGGAAATTCAGGCTGGATCACAAGTTTCCAGGACGTTCCCGTAGAAATTTTGGGGAGCAACGGAACGTCTGAGAAAGTAGTCCTGTTTTTCCGAACGAAATTTCGCATTCCATTTCTTTTAAAAAATAAAAATAAAAGTCATCTCGAATACCTATTGATGTCAGTTCTAGATTCTTCGTGCAAACAGGGGTAGGTTTTGCAAATGGTAAACGGCAATTCCGAGCAGAATTTCCCAATTTTGAATTTGTTATCCATTAACTAGAACCAGACTCTGACTGGTTTACCCATGTAAATCGTCAACAACTTTTTGTTTTCTCTCCATATAGATTAGATTGCGATGAAGTTGGACACGCAGTGGATATTAAGTAATTGCGTTTTTATTTGAAATTATGCTTGAAATGTGCAAAACGTTCCCGGAAATTCAGGTTGGAAAGTTAATGCGGAACACAAGTTTCCAGGACGTTCCCGTAGAAATTTTGGGGAGCAACGGAACGTCTGAGAAAGTAGTCCTGTTTTTCCGAACGGAATTTCGCATCCCATTTCTTTTAAAGTCATCTGATACCTGTTAATGTCAGTTCTAGATTCTTCGTGCAAACAGGAGTAGGTTTTGCAAATGGTAAACGGCAATTCCAAGCAAAATTTCCCAATTTTGAATTTGTTAACCATTAACCAAAACCAGATTCTGACTGGTTTACCCATGTAAATCGTAAACAACTTTTGTTTTCTCTCCTTATAGACTTGGTTGCCATGAAGATGGACACGAAGTGGATATTAAGTAATTGCGTTTTTACTTGAATTAATTCAGTATGTTATTCATAACCATTAGTACAATTTTTTCATATTTTATTGTTGCATTACTGCTTTACTCCTCAGTGATTATTCTGTTGAGTAGTAACCGGAGAGGGTAATTGGAACATTAGGAGACAGATCATTCCAGGTCGCAGCTCCAGCACTTTGGAATGTATTATCGCGTGAGATTCGTTCCCTTACAGATCTAGGGATTTTTAAGTGCCATCTAAAAACGCACCTCTTTAGGGAAGCTTTTCATTAATTTATCAATTTTAAATTTTTATCACGATATATACTAGTATCTTAACATATGTTGTATATTTTAATTTTATCATACTATATTTTAAATAATTAGTAGTTAGATACCCTGTATTAAATTATTATAGATAGAAATCATGTAATGCGCGTTTGATCATTTCATGGAAAGCGCGCAATATAAGAATTAAATTATTATTATTATTATTATTATTATTATTATTATTATTATAGAACATTGGCTGTACTACAATTCGACATTTTCATCAGCCAATCATCACGCTTCGTGCCACCAATCACAGAATTCATTGCATCGACCATAGCAACAAATACTTAACCGACAAAACATTTTTTTCGAAGATTGTAATGGTTATTATAATGGTTTTAAGTAATTGATAATGTACAATTCGATCTGAAATCATATTTGTGATTAACAAATTGGACTCCTGGTTCGTGGTCGAAAAATGCAATTCTTCTTTAACTGAATTTTTATAATTTTTATTTCAAGACTTAATTTTTTTATTTGCGCAAACGGTGCTGCTGCTACGCAATCAGACATCTCCTGCAGCCTTAAAAAAGATAAGAAAGAAGTGAAAATTAAACGTATGTTCATTACAATGCATTCAAAATATCATAGCAATGAGCGTAAATCAAAAGACATGAATAAAAAAGGGGATATCTCTGAAAATGCTGATCTAGCTAGTACTTTTTGTTCGCTCCAGGTCATATGCTCCTGCTTGTCATACATTAACATAATTATCCCTACAAAAGTTCGACATTGCCTGAACAACAACAACAACGACACTGCACAACAACAACAGCAACAATTAACAACAAGCACTTTATTTACCTCATGTAAAGAACAGTATGAATCTACTGCTCATAAGCCAAAAATATGTACTGCCTGGACTAGAATAGGCTTCTTCTTTCAGGCTCCAGACAAGAATGCAGTGGCTCCACAATCAAATCTACAGTTTTTACAAGGCAATTAAAGACGACAAATGCCCAGTCTCAGGGAAAGTAAGAACTAGATAAAATGAGTATAACTTTAAATGTGTAGGTTACTAAGGACACCACGATTTTCTTCTCTGAGTTAACGGTCGTAATTTCAAAAGCCAAGTGAAACTACAACACACCGTTTAAAGCCCAAGCACATGTATGACTAGCAAACGTACGTACGCAATAACGTCTCGAGTATTAGTCCTTGGTCAGAGCCAATGGTGAAGAGGACGAGGTGCCAACTTTAGAAACGTCAGTTCCCTTTAAATCTTAAGGTGCCAAACCTTACTTTAACTCAAATTGATTAATAAACTATTGTGTTTCAATTTCCCACCGACGTGGTAGCACCTGTTTCTTTAGTGGTCAACTCCTTTATACTATTTAAACTAACATAGTCATTCTGACACATAGATGTGTCATATTTTTAAAGTGTCATGGCTTGTATTCACTTACATGAAACATTGCGTAGTCGCAGAAAGACATTTTTTTTCAGCGAATGTTGGAAAAGCCTACTTGATTTAAGAAAGACTTACTCTTCTCTGCTCTCTTCCGATAAATCAGGATTTCTATGATTATACTTGGAGGTAAGGGTTGTTTAATGTTCCTTTTCTTCTTTGATTTTAATTGCAAATTGGACAAGTACCGATGCTCTGTTCATTTTACCTAAGAATGTAGTTGTTGTAAAGTCGTAATATAGTACCCCAGTTGTTTTTATTGTGTAATCATTATCATAATTGTTGCAATTATTTTTATTTATTATGACAATTATCACTTTGATTATAATTGCTATATTTGTATAGTTCTTAATATAGTATTTGTTTTTGTGTTGATAGTATTAGCAAGCTGGAGAATGAATGGTGCAATTTTCGTTTGGCTCTTGATTGGAAATGTAAGCAATGCAACCAGGTAAATAATTTTAGAGCACCGCTTCGTTCTCTATTCAGGTACATGTAATTGTTTGCCTTTTTTCATTAACTGGATTTTATTTGCCATGTTCTAATTCACCATTGCTGCAACTGAATCAACGAAACTCGCCGTGTACGAAAACTTTCATTCTAAGAACAGTTCGATGATTTACACCTATTCGGCCCAGTTTTTCGCGTATCATAAATTGCAGACTAAATCTCTTTTCGCCATTTGGCAGGGTCAAGATTAAATAACGATCCAATGCAAACAAAAGGCGTACAATAATAATAATAAACTTTACTTGAATGTCAACTGTGTCTAGTACTGACGTACTAATTGGGGACACTATAAAACACAAATCAAATCATATGAAACCATATTTAATTAAATCAAATCAAATCAAATATTGGTTTTTGTGGAGAGGGGAAAACCAGAGTACCTGGAGAAAAACCTCTCGGAGTAGAGTAGAGAACCAACAAACTCAGGCCGCATATGACGCCGGGCCGGGAATCGAGCCTGGGACACCCATTGGTGGAAGGTGAGCGCTCTCACCACTGCGCCAGCCCTGCTCCGTAACCCAGCAGGTATCCCCCGCATACTGCCCCGATAAATCCAGTAACACAATGTATTCTCATGAAAATGGCTCATTTCATAGGGGCACCCAAACAGAAGGTGCATTAATGATAACGTTCCCAGTCCTCCGCCACTCCACTTGACTTGTTTTTGTCTTCCTTGGTTTGCTTCACCACACTTGATATAAAATTATAGAATATTAGTTTTTGACTAATGATACTCTCCACCCTACAGAACTGCTGTTCAAGGTTGCTCAATATCGATGAACGGTAAACCTCTTATTGATAACAATGATATCAAAACTGCAACACAGTCAGAAGCCCATCACCGGGAGCGAACAACAAAGCTTTAGTACACCTTTGCTGTTCATTTTGAGAAAATACGCAATCATTTGCACTAAAAGTCAGACAAAACAATACGTTCCTTTGCGCCAAATGGCATTCAGTTACGCGAAGTGTACACTCAACAAGACTAACAAGGATATCTGCATAATTTTAAACATTCAAATATGTGTCAAGACTTTCATTTACGCCATACGAAATTCAAACGCGACTAAGCAACTTTCATTTGCCCGCGTTGTAAAATCAATAACTCAAAAGAATGTTCTTTTGCGTGGTCGGTCATTCATTTTAGTGAACAATTTATTCAATAAAATTTTTAACCATGGCTAAACAGTCAATAGCATAAATGAACAACCGATACAATTTTATTGATAATCATTAGTGTGCTTATACAGACAACAGCTGGTGTTTATTTTTTTACATTCCTTTCGCAAAACTCTTTTTTCAAATAAAACGTTGATCAGCATGAATTTGTAAAAAAAAATGGAATGAGGGGTATTTTTTAGCATATGTGCGACAAGGTACATCATTTTCTCGCCACAAACCCGTATATAAACTGAAAAATGGCTTAAAACAATTTCTCGAATTCTCTGTGCTGTGCAGTTCACCCGTGTGTCTTTTTCTATTATTTACTTGCATAAAATGCCAAGAAGAAATAGGATTCCTATAGAACACAGAGAGCGAATAGTCAGTGCTTTTGAGGACTTTTGAGGATTACTTGTTAGTGGCAGACACGTTAATTGGGAGTAAATCGTTCCACGGCGAGAGGAATCGTCGCTCGATCTATTGGAGAAGGGCGTATAAGAGAAAGACCACGAGGCGGCCGAAACCACGTGCTGGTTGACGACGAAATGAGGCAGTGCCAGGAAGATATCATCAATGAGAACTGTGTTCTCACGCTAAGCCAGACAAATGGAGAGTTGACGCGAAGACTTCCTGCCAAACCTCTGATTCATGGCCTTGCTCGAAATTTGGAAGGAATGCTGTTTCGCGTTAAACTGGTTCGGCCCGTCCCAGCAGACACAAACAGCCCTGATGTTTTGCAAAGAAGGCAAGAATTGCAAACTGGTTCATGAACCATGCCATTATGTGCCACTGTGTATTTATTGATGAGTGCGGCTACAACATCTGGACTGCCAGAAATCACGGGATCGGAGGGCGAGGCTAGGTGAGCGTGCATATAGACAAGTATGCGGCCAGCGAGGACGGAATGTGACCATGGCCCTAGCAGTATCGCCCGTTAACGGTCTGGTGTTTCATTCGGCCTATATCGGCGGGATGAATGCACCACGCTTTAACGACTTCTTGGCCCAGACGAGGCAAAAGCTAGACCTCGACGTGGAGGTTATCTTCATATACGCGCGACGCTGTGCCAGCACATCGAAATCCCGCCATCCCCGCAGCCAATACCGAGCTGGAGAAGTTCCCGGCCTACAGCCCATTCCTGAACATGGTGGACCAGGCAATCAGGTCACTGGAGGCAGCGATAAAAGGAGACGTATCGAAACATGAAATACAGGCTCGAATGGACGACAGAGCGGAGACCAGACGCCTAAGTATCCCGTTAGGAGAGATGCGAACCCGATTGCTACTCGATGCTCTTGAGCGCTGCATATGTGTTATAATTGCCGCTGAGGCCTGTCAGTGGTTTCGGTTCATGCAAACCTATTTGCAACGCTGTCTTAATGGTGAGGAAATTGGAGGCTAATAACGTACTTTGCATTTATCTTCAAAGTTTCCTTCATTTGTATGTAACGTTTTTATTTGAAAAAAGAATTTTGCGAAAGGAATGTAAAAAACACTATGTTGTTTGTATAAGCGTGCTAATGATTATCAATAAAATTGTATTGGTTGTTCATTGATACTATTAACTGTTTAGCCATGGTTAAAAATTTCAATGAATATATTTTTCACTAAAATGAATGACCGATCACGCAAAAAATGAGTTTGTTTTTGAAAAACGACAGCTATTTTCATTTCGCTGCGACGTTTGTTTGAACCAAGATTCTGACCCAGATGACCCAGCATTATTCACCTCCTAGGAGGTGGATATTGTTAACAATTAGTATTTAACAATACCTTGGTATTTTTAGCAATCTGATTGGCTCTCCACCTCTGGTTATTCAACACTATCCACCTCCTAGGAGGTCAGTAATGGGTAATCCTTGTGCAAGTGAATGTTCGGAGAAAAACAAATTGGCGATCAAGCTACCGAAATATGGCAGCCGTCGATTCTCGCTTTACAGCTTTTTCGAAGAAGTTTTTCCAGGGAAATTAAGCAAAACACTACCGCGATGAAACGTTGACCAGGACAGGACCAAACAATAGCGCAAATGAACGACACAATAAAAACTGCCATGATATGCAAAATAAAGTCCGGTAAGTCTCTTTGTCGTAGGAATTGCGTTTCAACAATTATTTTTAATTTTTCACCGGTTGTGTTATCCTCGGCGTTATCGTCGTGTTTGCTGTACAGTTATTCTCTTCAGTCTCAAGCAATAGTGGTTTCGGGAATATTTACCTCGATTTCTGAGAATAATTGTTAATTATTCCATGAAATCGAGTCGTGCATGAGTTAATAGCCAACAAGGCTTTCTCAGGTTACCTGCGTTGAAAATTGACAGATTAAAGTTACGCTTTTTATCTTATAGAATAAGCAACTTGACGAACACCCGTCATGTCATGGAAAAAGTGAGGGATAGCGAGAAAACAGCTGTGAGTTTTTGTCATTTGTAGAGATGACGCTTTAAACAGAATTGGTTCCATAGGGATAAAAATTTCTTTTATTTAACTAAAGAAAATATTTATGCAACTTGTTAACTGATTTTCACACAGGGTCTTTCGTCCGCTGGGAGGTACGGAAAGGCTGCTGCCGCGGCAATGGGACGTTAAATCTCCTTTGTCTTACGTCAAACTCAACATTGCAGGTAGTGGTATTTATTGCATAGAGTGGTGTTTTAGAGGAATGTATGCCACTGAAAGCTTTCGTACCTAAGCTGGCACGTAACAATAGGATAATCTTACGGGGTTTTAATTTGGACAGAGATAGTAGTCTCTCGCTCTATTTCAAACTGGCTAAGGAATGTGTTCTGTGTTTTCGATTCTTTTTTTTCTCCAGATGCTTCTAGAGATAGCAGACTGCGACGCAAGTTTTGATAATGTCGTGTAAGCGTGTTTGAGTATTTCAATAAAAGAATGAGCAAAATGTCTTCGCCTATATCTCCTTTTCTTGAGTTACTTCAATATTTCTGTGTTCTGTTAAGAAGGGCTTTTGTAGAGTCAGTATCCAATTTGAAAGCTTTTTCCTAATTGGCTTGAGGTTACCTTTTGAAAAGGGAATAACCTTGAGATAATTTTGTTAGCAACTTCCCCCTTTGAGCGTAGATTTGGACATAGGATTGTCATAATTGGAACTTAAAAAAAGTAAGAACATCTAACTCAGTATCCAGTTTGAAAGCTTTTTCCTAATTGGCTTGAAGTTAACTTTTGATAAGGGAATAACCTTGAGATAATTTTGTTAGCAACTTCCCCCTTTGAGCGTAGATTTGGACATAGGATTGTCATAATTGGAACTTAAAAAAAGTAAGAACATCTAACTCAGTATCCAGTTTGAAAGCTTTTTCCTAATTGGCTTGAAGTTACCTTTTGATAAGGGAATAACCTTGAGATAATCTTGTTAGCAACTTCCCTCTTTAAGCGTAGATTTGGACATAGGATTGTCATAATTGGAACTTAAAAAAGTAAGAACATCTGACTCCCCGACCCTTAAAAAAAAAAGAAGAAGAAAAGAAAACAAACATGAAACAAACCAAAAAAACAGATGTAAACAGAATGTGAAACTATCGCAATATGAGAAAAAATGACTGCAAACCGTTCTTATTTTAATAACAGCTAGCAAATGGTCTAAATCACTTGAAACATAAAAAAATAAATAGAGTAAAACTGAAACTGCTAGAAATTGCTTTCCAAAGCCACTCTTGCCAAAATTGAAGTAAATGATTGTTTTAGTATGTACCAATGAAGCAATTTCATTTACAAAAGCTAGTGCAGTTGTCTCCGGCCATTTTGTTTTTCTTCGACCAAAACTCACTCTCGCAAGGATTTCCCAGAATACCCGGTACTTGTTGCCTCATAGGAGGTGAATAGTGTTGAATATCCCGAGATAGTAAACCAATGAGATTGCTCAAAATGCCCAGGTTGCTGAGTTGGTATATACTAACATGAATTGTATCGTGGTCTTGAGAGATGAACATGAAACCTTAAATGCCCTCAGTGATTTCTCTCAGACTAGTAAGCTTAAAGTTCTACAATAGGGTGACTGTGCAATGGTTTATATACCTTTCATTTTGTAGATCGTTCTGCGATTATAAATATAGGAATACGGATCAATGGCAAAGACAAAATAGGTACACGTCGTAAACTTAAAGAATGAAATTATAGTAAATATATCAAATAAAATATAAAGTGATTATTGGTACTCAAAACAAATACTAATAACTAGATAGCTGAATATAAGCCAAGTTCTTTTATGTGGTTTTATTGATGAGACGTATATAAATTCCCTTTCAAAACGCCGATTTAAAGTACGTAATAATCAACATGCTTTCTTGTTCACCACCAGTTTAGGGAATCAAATTAACGGAGTTTTTGGGTGCTGAGGGCATTGCATATGAGTAGAATCCACCGGTACATTATTGTTAAGTCTGTTTGACGAAGCAACAATCTTTCCTAAAGTGTTCGACTAATATAACAGGCACTTTTTCTTATTCAGAACAAATGGCAATCACTACAGTTAAGTTCTCCCCCTCCCCCTCTTAGTATCACCAAGGTATTGCGTTCGGAAATATTATGCCAACATTGTTTGAGAGAGGGGGGAGGGATGGGGTGGGGTGGCGTAAGATTTTTATAATCCCCAACCTCTGTAAGAAAACAAGGAATTCGGACAAGCTGTACTCTGCCATTCGACGCTGAATGGTACGCGCAGACATACCCAACATTTCTGACAACTGGGTCTTGTTGAATCCCAACAGGAATTCTAACTGATCCCTACTAAGGAAATATTTAGGCCTCCCTAAGGGTTTTTCTCGATATAGGTACATGTTCGAACCCGATACAGGGGTTAAATCCGCTGTTTCGAAGGCTGCTCAGAGCATCTTGCAAAATTCTCACGGAATGTGCTGTTACAAAACCACTTTGAAGTTAATCGAAGAAAGTGGCGGTGATAATATTCCAGCAGTTAATGAAATGCTGTATATCATCAGATGCGACAACCACCCTGTTAGCAACCTCGCCGTTACATCAGCATGCAGCCGAGTAAATTCGTTCGTTATTCTCTGAGAAAACCGCTGTTTTCTGAACCGCAGACATATGCTCGTTTTAAAGGTGTACTTCGTCTCTTTAAAGGTGTAGATCTTCTCTTTAAAGGTATAAGTTTTCACTGTAAAGGTGTCAGTCTTCACTTTAAAGGTGTTCTTGGTGTTCACTTTAAAGGCCATGCACTTCGATTTGTCTTATTTGCCGTGCAAATAGTAACTGTGACTCCCAGTTTTGTTGTGTTGGGTGGTAACCCAGCACAGTAGCAAATGAGGCTGTTTTTACATCTAAGAACCCGTCACCAGTAGTGTTCCTATGTGCTGTGTGGTGTCTTCAGCACAGTAGCAAGTGTGGCTATTTTTGCAACTAGGCGCTCATCACCGGGAGTGCTCCTGTGTGTTGTGTGGTGTCACCAGCACAGTAGCAAATGAGGCTATTTTTAAAACTAAGAGTCCATTAGAGTAGCGTTCCTATGTGTTTCGTGGTGTTCCCAGCACAGTAGCAAATGAGGGTATTCTTAGAACTTACTTCGAGTGAGAAACTCTGCCAGAAAAGAAGAAATGAAGACCTGAATAAAAAAATCAAATATCGGGAACGAGCTCTCAAATGTTAAAAGTGTACCTTACAAGTAGCACTTAAATAGAGACGGTGACAGTGTTTTCTGTATTATATTAAGAATATAATGGTCATAGCCAAGGCAATAGGCTAAAAGTAATTTTAGATAACTAATCGTGAGTGATAATTGATGGGCAACTTTTTTTTAAAGCCTATATTATGAGTATAGTTTCTTGGGGTTTAGAAAGTGCTTAATGTGTTAATGATTTTTTTTCTGGAAGTGTTCATAAATTTTAAAGTATTTGGCAAAAGTGACAAAAGTTTGTGTTGGCTAATATAATTAGGCACCTAGACTACGTTATGAATGGCAAAGAATTAGAATATCATTGCCAATTTTATGAATACCGTGTTTCAGGATCCAGAATGTGTCCCTTACATCAATCTGATTCTTCTGAAATTGTTGACCAATCAATATTTCTCAAAATTAGATCTAGGTATCATAAATGACCTAAAATCCCACACGCACTGGTAGATTATATTTGTTATTGTTTAACAATACCACTAACCCAGGGGAAAAAATCACTATACGTTTTTAATGACGTTAAAATGTTACAGTGAAAGAAACGTGATATACAAATAAACGAGGCAAAAAAGCGTAAAAAAAGAAAATCATTGCATTTATTTCAGCACAGCTAATTGCAGATCTCTAAGAGACTACTAACGGTGAGCAATACTTACAAAATCTTGCATTTTTCATAGTATAAAGGAGATAATTGAGCACGTTAGTCCCTTACCGAGAGAGCTCCTATTTTAATGTATTGAAGAAACGGAACAAGACTGGGGGTAAAGGCCTATATTGTTAGTACTGTGGGAGCGTTTGCAATGTGAAATTTAAACTCATTATATTGTTATAAGGCTGGGAGAGAACTGCAAGGACACCAACTTACGGCTTTGAGTTTAGGGAGAGTTCGTTTAACGGAATCAAAATGAAATCTCTTGCATTGTTGTATCTCCTTTTTGCCGGAGGATTTGTAACTACTATTGATGAGGGGTAAATAGAAGCTTGTCTCAACCTTTAGCCATAAATAAGTAATAAAAAACCCAGGGCCGGGTTGTTCGAATCAGGGTTAAGGTAACCCAGGGTTAGTGCGAAATTTAAATGCAGATACGAGAGCTTAAAAAGTACATTCAGTATAATTCATTTTGAATGCACAATTTGATGATGGTATGCTCTGAATAAAATAGAAAAAAGTTATCGGAGAAAGCGCTTTTTAAAAAGAGGAAAAGAAACCCATGTTAAAATTTAACCCTAGGTTAGCGCTAATCGGCCTTCGAACAATCGGCCCCAGAGGTAAGTTTGCAATGATGTATGTTTCAGTACTGTCACAGGCAAATTCGGAAAAAGCATGTCGGAGTTCTCCCAATAGGATTCGAGCTTACGATCTTCCGATTATGAATGTAAAATATGCCATCTTCAACGCTTCCGTTGTTCTTAAGTACAGTAAACTGTAAAATAGCCACTAGACAACCATATGCGTTAATTTAAGTGCGTTTTACTGCAGAAAATGTTAGAATTTAAGGCAGCGAATGTGATCAGATCAGAAGTTGCAACTGAACAAAAGAATAGCTGTTAAGGGGGAAATTAATCGAGTTTAATTTAACAAAGCGATTGCAAATAATGTCTAATTTAAGCTTTCATGTAAGACATGTATGGAAACCGCCTTACAGAAGCTATATATATATCAAACAGGGGATATATGAAAAGAGACCGTAAAACGCGACTCGTACACTACACGTATAACAGCGTATTTTGTTTGACAACCAATATAGCCCGGAATTAAATACAACTATCATTAAAGATTCTCAAAAGAGATAATACAGGAAGATTTAATATGCAAAAATGATTCATAGTTGATCCCGATATATAATCTCATCACACTGCTTGATTTCCTTTGCTTTTAGCTCATGAATTATTGATTCGGGGACACAGTAGTTTTTGAGGTAATTTTTCTTCGCTTTCTCTAATTGCACAGATCCACAGAATGTAACGATGATGGACAAGTAAAGGAGAGTAGGTAACTATGACCAATCCTTCCATAATTTAGTTTTCAAGATTATTTTTGGAGAGCTTTGTTCTTTGTAGACGTTTTGTCTCGTAAGATACCAACACTCAGGGTCTTAAAATAACTGAGGAGAAAGTGCTGCCCTTGCAATGACAACTGTAAATGGTTAGACTTTCTGTCTTCTCGGAGAAGTACGATAAACCGTAGGTCTCGTCTCACAACCCTTGGTTGGAATAACTTCCTGGGACTGTTCGTGTTCGGACACGTTGATCCCGGTGTTGTGGTCTGGCCTTTGTGAATGTAATTTCATCTGATGTGTGGGTTGGGTGGATGGGTGAGATCAAAACATGGTACTGATAGAGGCTGCCAGAGGCGCCTTTACAAGCTGACGTCCGAGCTCACCCTAGAGTAAGAATTGTAAATCGCCATGGACAGTCTGGTCTGATAAATCCCCATTACCATTACTTTAATAGATAGGTTCATTGTGTTTAGGATTTTAAGGCTTTAATCAAGTATTGATTGGTCGTTATTTCACGGGGCAAGTTACCCACGCAAAAATCCGTTTTCAAAAACAATAGAGATTTCCCCATAAAAACGTTCCCCCTTTAAACCTTGAATATTGGAAATATAGAGAAATGTTTCATTACCGAAAGCAAAATTTTGTTTTGTACTCTCCAGTCTTCAGACAAGAACGCTATGGTTGGAAAATCAAATCTACCACTATTTTGAAACACTGAGACAGGAGACATGTAAACATCCCGGCAAAGAGTCAGTAAGTTATCGTCAAATTGGGTACAGAATGCATGCAATATTTGACATGTTTGACTTTGGTCATCCCTTACTGCCGTGTTGTTTGTTGCAATTAGTCTTTGGATTTACGATATGAATGCTTCTCTACCTCAGACAAATCTATTTATCGATTTTGTCCCAGTAGAAGCAAAACCAAAGTGATACCGACAGACTTGAGGTGGAAACAACAATAACAATATGTCTCCGTTTGAACACGGGGATAACATAACATACGGGTGCTAGTTTAACCAAGCTAAAACTTAAGACGACCTAACATAAATTAAAATATAAATGGCCCAAAAATATGGAGTATGTGGCGTTTTGCTTTTATGCGCTCTACAAGGAGGTTCCCCAATCGATTTTTCAGGATCCAGGACTTGGCCATTTTGAAGCTCGGATTCATTTCGCACCTTTCAAGTAAAATGGTAGCGAAAGTCGGAATTGCATTTGTGGTTGGCCGATACAAACGTTCAGGATTGCGGGATGAAGGAAAAATTTAGGTGGGGGAGGGAGTGGGAGGAAATCCCCTTAGAATTTAAGATCAGCTAAATCCTTGATTTTAATTTTTCATCAGGATCTTGACAAATACATATTGAGGTAAGGAATGATCACTCTTTAGACTTAATATTAACAATTTTTGTCAGAAAATATCTAGACATACAGAGAAATACATAATGCGGAGCTAACAATTGTGCGACAATTGAAATTTTAATTATTTATTCTTAAGATTTGTGTTTCCCTCCTTTAATCATTAAACTCAAACTCATTGATATATTTTACATAGTTTGCTGTAAAATATTTCGCTCCTCAACATATTTTAAATCATGGCTGCAGGGGATATGGCACTGTCATTGGTTAGTTGCCCCCAAGTTGGCGTCAAAAGCATTCTTGAAATAACTACCGTATAACTAGGCATTATTTCACTCATTTGAAAATAATGTCGCGCTTTTGAATTTTTAGCATCCGGGATCTGCTGTCCAAGTGGAAACAATTTCAAATCGATGTTGATAGGAAATGTGCTGCCTGCAAACTGGTAAACATCACTAATGTTACATTAATTTGAAAGTGTGTCAATTCACAAGTTGTTCTACGCGAAAGAACTAGATTAGTTTGTGAGGCAGGAGTATGTGTTAGTTAAGACGTACGTTAGTATAGGCTGAGGAGGGGATGTAGGGTTGAAATGCATGATGGTACTCTATTTTAGAGTAGTAATTTCTTCTCTACACTATACCATCCAAATATTATTATAGTATTATAGTGTAGCATAGTATAGCTTGATCTTATTAATTAGTATTAATTTATTCTTATTAGTATTGAATTGTACACTTCTCACGATTGCCTGAGAGCATATTTGCAATAAGAATTTTTAATTGATTAATTTTACCAAAGACATAACGATAACGATATGTATGTTGTCGTATTTGTTAATTAGTTATTCTTTTTTTAAAAAAATTCTTTTCTACGGTCATATGTTGTTTGCTGTTTGATTCTAATTTCTACAAGTCTTATGATAAATCATTGTTACACTATACCAACGATATACTTGTATTGTTTATCTATTAATTTAATTTTGTCGTCACACTTTGTTCGCTGTTTGGTTCTAATTTCTTATTCTAATTATAAACTACATTTTTTCAATAATGCTCCGTGCATTCCTGACTACAAGTGATGTGATTCCTTTCACTGTGTAGAATTGCTGCTCGAGAAACAGAGTAATCAAGAAAAGGTAAACATTTGTATTAATTTTTTTTTTTTTGATTCTCCAGCGCCTGTCATTATACAATCATAATTAATCAAGACGCACATGGAAACCAAAAGTAAAATATCATATTCTTGTGTAATTGGTTTCTTGTTGTGATTATAGAAGTTGTATTTTTACGAGATGTCCCTCTCTCTTCTCTTCCTTATGCTGGCCATTTTCCATGTCTATTATACAAAAGCGAATCATGTGTGACGCAATTATTTTAATAATATACATGCAAAAATGTCAACACTGATTGGCAAATACCAAACAGTGCAGAAGGTTGAAATTATTGAGTGCAGAAATTTGAAATTAATTTTTTGTATTTATACTACTACATGAGAAATTTCTGGAATTTGATTGGCTAAGAGCAGTGGTATTTCTGCTTAATTTGAAATACCTACATGTGAAAATTACAAACCAGTTTGCGAGTAGTAGTATAAACAAATAATAGCATGATTTGTACGTGATATTTGGCAAAAATACCACTCGAGATATTTCAAAATTGTCTCAAATTTCACTCGCCTAACGGCTCTTGAAATTACGTACAACAATTTTGAAATATCCCTCGTGGTATTTATACCAAATATCACTACAAACCATGCTATTACCTATACGTATATTATTCACAAGTAATCATGATTTCAGGTGCAAATTTGTATTTATTAGCCCTTCAGGTTCGTGCAATTTTTTCAGCCTTGGAAAAATTTACTTTTGCTCATTTATATCATATTGCGCTTGAGACCATTTGATTAGCAAAAGTTTTAATGTAACCAAGAACCAATGAATTCTTCAATTCTTAATATTACCCGGGGGGTACTACCCTACAAATATGACGGGGGTGCTCGTCGGAAAGCTTCGAGAACAACCCTAAAAGGCACCAGAATCTTGTTTTATGGGGGTGTCCCAAATTCCTTTCTACCCCTAAGAGGTACCAATTCAACAACAACAAAATAGATAACTAGCACTGAAAATTTTAATAGAGGTACCAAGACAAATCTGACAGAAGTCATTTTAGGTTTTAGCACGCATAAGCGGCACCAACCGAATTTAAACCCGTAAAGGATACGACGAGCTATTTAAAAAGCTATTTGCCACCGGCTCTTATTTTCACAAACTGTTTCTTTTACTTGTTAGATGCTTAAGGAACGATACGTAAACTAACATTAACAAGGATGAGGAAATCTGTCAAATTGAAACAATTTTCATTTGAGCTTTACCGCTTTCCCCATTTAACCAGTGAGTTTCCTCTACGAGATATGGATTATGGAACAATATCTGCATTACCCATTATCGTTACGTCTTAGCCTTGCTTTGAGGAATAAAGCCAATTTTTTGTTAAACCGCTATGTTGAAACATTTTCATTTTCTGTGAGCTCTTTTCTCGAGACCTGTTCTCAACTCGCAAGTCACCTGGCTCCTAGTACAGATAAACAACAAGCGCACAGTTGTTTACGATTTTGGTTTCCTTTTTTTGAAGGATTGAAGACTTGGAAAAAATCTGTGGGGTAATCGAGAAAGTGAAATGGGGCTCTACGGTAAGAGTTAATTAAGTAATAAACCGTAGTTTCTACAAGCCCTTTGAGAAGGTGTCAATAGGGTGATGACTTTACGGCTAACGGTTAATATTTTTGGCTGTTTTACGGCTAACAGTTAACATTTTTACGACTAACGTCTAAAATTTTTCAATATTGACGCCTAACGGCTAATTTTTTTGCCCGTTTTACGGCTAACGGTTAACCCCACTGAGACCCTCCTAGAGTGTTATTCCAACATCCCACGTGGTTTATTACGCTGGTAAACCCACAGAAACTGCGGTTTATTGCTTTTATAAACTAACTTTAAATAAAAACAGAAAAAGTTTCTTTTTTCTAGGCAGGGCCTACTTTACAGGTCACATTCCACAGGTCAGCGGTACAGGTCACTGTTTTACTGATTGGTAACTAGCCAAACAGTTGCACACCAATCTGGAACAAATTTTGGATAGATATTAGGGCTAGGAGACTCTTTTGAGCTGGTTTATTTATCTGTAGAGTGGTGACCTGCGCTTTGACTTGTGGGATGTCACCTGTACAATAGACCCGCCGTCTTTTCTATGGGTTTACCGGCACAATAACCCATAGGCTTTCAACCAATCAGCGCGCGCGTAGTATCTGAGTTATTTTATAAATGCAAATGTGGGAATAAAAAAACGTTTGGTATTTGAAATTTGTTCCTTGATGCATGGAATGACTTGGAGACTGCGGGGCTTCGCAGGAAAGGCCTAATGTCGCACCCTGGGCTGCTTCCCAGTTAGTACCTCTATGGTTAACAACATAAATTAGATATTTTATTGATGCATAAGTTGTAAAATGGACATTTGTCAAACAATTATTGTTTACCCTTGTTCGGTAGAGTTGTTAGAATTGATCCTGAATCGATCGCGCGAAGCAGAAAATTTTTCTGAAGGAGTTAAAAACCCCGTCTCCACAAATTTGCCCCACAGGCAGCTTACGAAGACGGATTAGTTAAAATGGAGAAAAATTGGAAATCAATTGGAGAAAAACACGCGTATTTCTAAAATTAAATGGCAAAGCGTAGCGAAAATCAAACGGCAAATTGACAATGTATATAGAGAAGTACGCTTACAAAGTCGCTCAAATATTCGCAACAGAAAACACAGTAAAAATCCAATGAGGAAGATTTAAGGAGTAGGATGTTGTTAAAACATCTACAGGGGCCGGTTGTTCGAAGGCCGATTAGCGTTAATCCAAGTTTAATTTTAACCCGGGTTTCTTTTCCTCTTGTCAAAAAGCATTTTCTCCAATAACTTTCTCTATTTTTTTTCAGAGCATACAATCATCAAATTGTATTCAAAAAGATTTATATACTGAATGGGCTTTTTAATCTCTCCAATCTGCATTTAAATTTCTCAGTAACCCTGGGCTGCCTTGACCCTGCTTCGAACAACCAGCCCCAGATTTCTCAAAATGCCAAGGTTGTGAGTTAGTATATACTTAAGTTCAACATCCTATAATAGTGAACCAATCAGATTACTCAAAATGCCAAGGTGGAGGCAGGATGGCCGAGTGGTCTAGGGCGCGGTATTTCAATGCGGTGACCCGGGTTCAAATCCCGCTCTGGCCACTACCTGGTGTTGTTCTGGGTAAGTACCTGGTTCAACTCCTTGATCATCCTTGTAAAATAGCCAACTGGTCTGCCTCCCACCAGTTGGGATTCTTAACTATATATGTTGTATGTTGTATGTTGTAGTGTACCATATTGTCTTCGAAAAGCCCCCATGGGGAAAGACAATAAAGGATGTATGTATGTATGTATGTATGTATGTATGTATGTATGTAAGGTCGCTGAGTTTGAATATACTAATGTTGAATATCCCGAGATAATGAACCAGCCAGGGTCCGGTTGTTCGAAGGCCGATCAGAGCTAATCTAGGGCTTAATTTTAACCCGAGTTTCTTTTCCTCTGGTTAAAAAGCATTTTCTCCGATAACTTTCTCTATTTTATTCAGAGCATACAATCATCATATTGTATTCAAAAAGAATTATACTGAATGCGCGTTTTATGCTTTCATATCTGCATTTAAATTTCGCACAAACCCTGGGTTACCTTAACCCTGATTCGAACAACTCGGCCCTGAAATTTGACAATGCGAGTTACGTATACTCTCTCCTTCACCAGAGTAAAACCGTTTCCGGGATGTACCATGCTGCCCTCAATGGCATTAAAAAATAAGTTATCCTCTGGCAGTCCATTCAGCAGTTAAGATAAGGCATGTAAGGTAACTTAGTAAAATTTTGCATTGATTAAACATTTATGTTTGTCATTTAGTATAGGCTAGTATAGTAGTATAGTAAGGGCTATAAAAACGTTTTGAGTCCAATTAACAATTAGATTTCTATGAGGTGATAGTTGATGAGGCCAAAGGCCGAGTCAACTATCCCTCATAGAAATCGAGACCGAATAGTCTAATTGTTTTAGTAAAAATGATAATAAACGAATCATGTGTCGGCATTTTGAAAACGATCTTCAACCAAGTGCTGCAGTCTAGTGGCTGATAGTCTGCAGTAACTCAGCCAATCAGATTGCGTCAGTTGCATTAGTCTACAAGTAGATTTTTACTAATAGTATATAATCTTTGTCATTCAGTCTTCCACGAATGCGTTTAACAATTAGAACTTGTAGCCGGCACATGTAGCTACAGCTCTGGTAATTTTAATGTCATACAAGTAAGAGACAAGTAAGTTAAAATGTGTAAAATATAAGATGGAGGTATATTTTGAAACTTACTGGATAATTCAAGTTCCTTGACGTTTACCTGTAACCTTCTACCTAAATATAGACTGCAAAACAGTCGTATTTTTGCGTTGGTCGAATGCGAGGTCTCGTCAAGCGAAATCGAAAGGTCTGGAGCGAGGGCTAAAACGTAGAGTGAGACTGGGGAGAGACGCTAAAAGCACGGACTGTCCGCTTTGCATAAATTAAATTCATTTCGAATTTCCCATTCTTCCTGCCACGGGAAATTCCCATTGGCTAAACTATGACGTGGGTTGTCAAGTAATGTTTATAACACCTCATTATAAATATTCGATGCCATGTCAAATTGACACTCTGATTGAGCAAAAATGGAGGACGTCAGATTTGGATCTGCTCACTATAGAATTGGGATTTAATTTAAAATCCGAAAAGTTGAGCTGTTGAGTCGTTCCTTAAAGGAAAGGGTGTTTTTGGTGTGCTGCCAACAGGCTTAGCTAAAAGCCTTATTTATCAACCGTTTTCTCATCTTATTTATCAACCGTTTTATCATCTTATTTATCAACTGTTTGTTTATCTGTCCACTGATTAATCTTTCTGCTTGCGAACTTCGTTTTGACTGTGAGACGCTAATCTGTATTCGGAATAGCAATATGATCCAGGTTGTGTACGTTGCCGCCATTCCTGCTAGGGACGACAAACGTATTTTCTGAGCTGATCCATCCTGCTTTTAATATTGCCGAACTGTAAAACAACAGCCGCATATCCTGCAGTTGTCTGCAGCGCTTTTGGTTTCCTCCCTCTTCGTGGGACAGATTTTGTCAGCGTTCCTTTAATTCCACTCATACTTCCACTTTGTTTTTGAGGGCCTGTTTACACGGGCATAGGGTGACCCTCTGGGAGGGTCACCCTTCTATAATGAGCAAAAGATAGCCCCCCCCCCCCCCCCTTTACATGCAAAGTCTTGTCCCTAGGACTATCGCGACTATTGAATTTGCCGCCGAGGGAGACAACTGCGCGGTCGCTAAGTACAAAAAAACCAAAATGGCGCACAAGCGAAGTATTTTGGCGTAAATTCAATTTTCCTCGCGCTAGCCTCTTTGGCTGCGGCTACTCATTCCTGTGGGTTCTTGCTGTCGTATCTCCTAATAGAAAAACGCCGACAACAGCGAGTGGCGCTAAACTATGTTGCAATGTGACGAATGCAATACGGATTCAGACGCGAATGACGCTTTTCTTTTTCCCTGTGACTTCTTTGATTTTTCACGTGGCAAGTCCTCATCCACATCTTTTCGAATCGAGCGGCTTTCCTTCGTACTCTCGTCGACAACTGCTTCATTACCATTTAGGTCTTTTCGCAAAATGTTGACACTGTTGTCCTCCAATCGTTCCGAACTCTGTTCAAACGATTTGGCCAACACAGAATGGCGATCCCCGGGCTTATACGCCGGCGTAGCAATTACGGAGTTTCGCGGCAATCTGACAGTTATCCGATCCCACAAAACTTGACCTTTCAAGAACGGTGATCCTACTGGAAGTGTTTACATGGCAAAACGTTGGCCCTCCTAGAAGGTTTACCCTACCAAGCAGATGAGGTGACCCTGCCTCTCATGTAAAGCAAACCGGAAAATACAACAGGTAAGGGTTACTCTTCTAAGAGGGTGCCCCTTCTAGAAGGGTCACCCTGTCTCCATGTAAACAGGTTCTAAAAAAACTGCTACATTTTGCAAACGAAATAGTTCGCAATAGAACGCCGTCTCAACTCAACAACGATATGCAAAGGGGTATCAAGTGTGCAAAGAGGGTAGAGTTATCAATTCATTGTTAACATTTCACCGACATTTTTAACCCCTGGTCAGAGCGAATTCGTTACTATAAAAATCACCGATCCGTGGAATACACATAAATTTTCATATCGCTACTTCTCCCACTATGTTTGTTAACCACACCCACCTTCTTTGTTTGGTCTAAGCGTGAACACGTGAGGTAATGTGAATAAGAGGTCAATGAAAACAAGTGGTCAGCTCTTTTTGGGTTCACGATGGAAAGGTACAAGTTAAAGGTAAAGGAACAAAAGAGAAATGAGTAAATTCGCCCCGTCTTGGTCATATGGGCCATCGTGCACACATGAACTGTGGTCAAATTGTTGGAATTCTTTGAAAAAAAAGTGCGGACACCAACAAAAAATGGGTGTGGCAGCGATACACAAATTTGCGCCAATTCCACAATTCGGTGATTTTAGTAATATATGGAAAACTGCGGGCGCGTGAGAAGAATTCGCGCATTCGCAAAACGAAAACAATACACCGACTGTTTTGCAGTCTAACCTAAATTAGAGTTAACAATCTGAAGTATTTGTTTAATTTTAAAATACTTACGTAGAAGGGTAACTCATGCCTGATTTGTTCTTAAATAGTCCCGTTGCTGTGATTTCCATCAGTGTCCATGCTCTGTTAAACGACATTGCCTTTTAAGTATTTTGCAAGGCAAGTCAAATCAGCATAAGTTAGTCCATTCTTTTTAAATGTTTATTTTTGTTCCGTTATGATGGGTTTTTTATAAAAATTGGCCAAAACTCAGTGGCATTTATAATTTAAAGAATTGCAAAGGGTTTATCTCAGAGTCCTCAGAGAATCACGCAGTATTTAAAATCAATGTCGCATTTCAGTAAGCAACATGTTTCTAAATTTAAATATTATTTCGGTATTGTTATTATTTATGATATTATCATTGTTATAACTGTTATATTTTTTTATAGATAATACTCTCAATAGATGAAGGGTGAACGCGTTGGCAGCTGAGAATGGACTTGTTTAATCATTAACAAACTTTATGCTTGTCTATGTAGATGTTCTTAAACGCTTTAATAAAATTATTACATACCAACATATTGGTGCCAGACAACCGACAGCGATAGACGAGCAACTCACTTGAGTATTTCTGGGGTCATTTTCGACCGGTGAAAGCAACTAATGCGCCCGATGATAAAATTTCATTGCAAATTAAATTGCTCCATGGCCATGATTTCAGGATGTATTTATTTAGTTTTCGCTATTAGCCTTGCACAAGCCATACAATTGTTCATGCATATAGGTCAAGTGCAGTATATGAAATGTAAATAATTCAAGGAGAATTGACTGTTATGGTTGTGGTAAGAAAGCCTACACTGAAGCCTGAAGGGGCTTATATAGACTACAGGCCTCCCAAGAATAATTATGGAGCATGCAATATCAGAGACGGACCATTAGAAAAGTGATGGGGGGGGGGGGGTGGGGAAAAAAACAAAAAAAAATTCATGCAAGGCAAAATCCCAAAAAAAAAAATTCATGCAAAGAAGAAGGTAAAAAAAAAATTCATGCAGAAGGAAGGTCCAGTTGTGACTTTTTCACACGTAGTAAAAAAAATTCGTGCAGAGAGGTTCACCTGAAAAAAAAATTCCTGCAAAAGCAGTGAGCGAAAAAAAAAATTCGTGCAAGCTGAAATTTCCACACCCCCATCACTTTTCTAATGGTCCGTCCCTAAATTTCGGGTACTAAACATGTAACTGGAACATTTGGCTTTATTTTAAGGGGGATGCAAAAAAACAAAAGTCAAAAAAACCGTTTTAAATACGAAACAAAACAGCATAAACGAGAAGAAACGACCATGGAGCTCATTGAAGGGTGTGCGCCGCTTTAAGTGAGGAGGTTTTTTCCAATTTGGCAAACAAACCAATTCTCTCACTGGTTTGAATTTCCTGGCTTTCTAAGGGGTTGGAAAAGTTGTGACCTTGGTACCGAATTGAGAATTTTCAAATTTTCGTTCGAAAAAGGATAATATGAAAATAAATGGCTTGTTAAAAACAAAGATTTCTTTTTCCATATTTAAGTTACAGGCTTACCTAATAAAGGCTCTTCTTTCCCAGTGGGAAAACATGACCGCGACCAGAACTCATTAACAGAAGCGTTCTTATCTACTGGGTGGTGCCCTTAGCACAGTAGTCTGAGGGTCTCAATAGGGGTTAACCGTTAGCAGTAAAACAGACAAAAAAATTAGCCGTTAGGCGTAAATATTGAAAGCTTTTAGCCGTTAGCCGTAAAACAGTCAAAAATATTAACCGTTAGCCGTAAAAGTCACCACCCCATTGAGACCCTCTAGTCTGAAGCTATTTTCCGACCTTATAGATTACCAGAAAACTCTTCTCCAGAGAAATAAAGAGAGGGAGCCTCGAAGAAAATTCCAAAACTCTCGCTATAACTAGCCCAGAGATGTTTGCATGCTTAATTAGGATGTTATATCAGCTTCGTGAGACAGAAATCGATATATTGGGCCGGTTGGTTCTCTTGCTTCTCTCGCCAGCTTCCACCAAACTTTAACAACGGCCACAAATGCCACAAAGACTTATGGTTCTTACAACCGCACAAACGCTTATCCCTTTTACTTGTAGCTAAGATCTGAATAGCAGCTCTCCTGAGTGCGTGTCATATATTTTGATACAAAAATTTTGAGAGAATTTCTTGTTTGACCAAAGTGTCATCTTTGAGTTGATCCAGGGCATTCGGTAGCGGCCGGACGCCTGACTTGCAATGTCCTGTCTTCTGATAATTATCAGTGTAACGTCCAAAATAATATTAATTAACAATAAATGCCATACCAGAGCCTACAGTTTCAATAGATTTCTCGGCGCTCAGGTCCTCTTCGTTGAACTTAAAAATTTGGCACTTTCAAACGTTACCGAAAACGCTGTTGATCCTTTTCTCAATTCTCAAATAAGGTTTGATTCACTGTGTGTTTTTATTGTCAAGAGAGGTTCCATGCTTATCACTCTTTGTAGTAAAAGTTTACATTTTGAAAGTCAAACTCAGAATATTTTCCCCTCACAAGAAATGCTTCTTTAACGAGTACATGCAGAGCAGCATTTCAAGAGAACCAATGACTGTATTTTTCTCATCAAAAGTGGTACCAAACGTCGCCAACACCAACCAAGGCCAAAGGCCAAAAATTGCCTATTCTTGCATATGTCAACGTGTTTTGGCTTGTTTTAGCGGTATAGATGATAGTCAGAATGATAATGGGCAAAATTTGTTTTCAATGCCAATTTTACGAATATTCTTGGAGGGCTTATAAAGTGCTTTGTGTATTAACGTCGTTCTTTTCAAAGTATTATAAAATTTGATAATTATATAAGTATTTTACAAATCCGAGAAAAGCAGGGTCACATAATATAAATAGTCACCGTGACGATGCTATGAATATTAAAAAATTACCAAGGACAATGTTATGAATACAGTGTTTGGGGGTCCAGAATGTGTTCCTCGAGGAACCAAACTTGGCATGGCCCTTGGCTCTCTATTCTTATGATCTCCATTGGACGTACGCAGATGATACTACGCTCACCCAAATGGTTCCCACAGGGAGTCGAAGTATAATTCAGAACGCCGTGACAACAGTAGAGCAGTGGTCTACCAAAAACAGACTCCATTTGAATCCTATGTAAGCAATTGTTGATCGCCTTCAAAAGAACTATACACCAGTTTCATGAAATTACTGTCAACTCCAAGGAGCTCGAACTTGTGAATCACGCAAAAGTATTAAGCGTAACTATATCTAACACACTTCAATGGAATCGTCACATTTCTGATATAATTAAGAAGGCCAATAAGCGCATATTTTTCCTTGTTTTGCGTAATTACGCCCCGGGCTGTGAAGTTATCAGTTTCTACCATACCTCTATTAGGCCGGTATTAGAGCCTGCGCATATGTATTGCCTGCGTATTTAAGCGACGATTTAGAGCGCATTCAGAAGCGTGCGCTGTCAATAATATCCCCTGGCCTTGCATATGTTGACAACCTCACACTGGAAAACTTGACTTCTCTTAAGGACAGACGCATTGAACAGTGCAACAAGCTGGCATATAATTCATGGTAAGCCACCATATACAGTGTTTACAGGGGTATACAAGGGTTTACGAAGGTATATCCTTGTAAACCCTTGTATACCCCTGTATGCACTGTATATGGTGACTATATGGTGGCCTACCATGAATTACATGCCAACAAGCTGTTTGGTTTAGTTGTATCTGATTCTGCGCATAAGCTGCACCATCTACCACCTGCAAAGAATGTTTGCAGGTATAATCTTAGAAACGAACGTCAATTTATTCAACCTAGGATGCGCACTACGCGCTTTTCATATACCTTTATTCAATCTTTGTCTAAGCGGTAGAACTCTTGCATGCGGTTTTATTGAAACTTTGTATTTTTATTGTATATACTGAAATATTTATTGATACATGAGTTGTGAGTTAGTGGTTATTATATTCTCATATTTACTGTAATAATTGTTATTTTTAGGTATTATACTATTTTTGTATATTCATGCAATTCAGCCTTAGGGGGCTGCAATGTGAGTCTTTATTAAAGCGATCTATCAGTTATTGAAAACATTCCCAAATTAGTATTTCCCAAAACCGAGAAAATTAGCTTTAGGTAACATGACCTAAAATCCCACACGCACTGGCAGATTAAACTTGCTCAGATTGTTTAACACCACCTCTAACCAGCGAAAAAATCGTGATTGTACGTTTTTAATTACTTTAAAATGTTTCAACGAAAGAATCGTGATAAAAAAATGAACGAGACAAAAAAGCGTAAAAAAATATCATTGCATTTACATCATCACCGCTACATGCAGCTCTTTTTGCAAACAGTTGGCAGAGACTGCTAACGGCGAGCAGTGTTTACAAAATCTGGCATTTTTCAAGTTAAAAAGGGGACAAATAAGCCCAGAGGGGGGACAACTGTTCCCACCCAAATAAGCTCCCTTACCAAGGGAGCTTCAATTTGTTGCGTTGATCCAAAACCTTAGTATTATATGAGAGAAAGCAACTGAGGAATAAAAACAACTGTAAGGACACCAGACACTTTAACTTCAGGGAAGAGTTTGTCAAATTTTTACTACCGGAACCAAAATGAAAGCTCTTGTATCATCTATTTCCTTTTTGCCGGAGGATTTCGGAGTGCTGTTTGTGAGGAGTAAATATAAGTTTGCTTCTACTTTCACATAAGTAGTTAAAACCTCACAACAAAGTTTGCAATGTTATCATATGGAATAGACTCTGTAAAACTATGTGACTAGTGTGTTTAAGCTTCAGAAAAAGTCCTATTGTAGCATATATGTAGATTCTATTGAACGCTTCAATAAAAGTGAGATAAATGTCAAGTGACTCGCAGTTTCCTGAAATTAACCGAATGCAAATGAAATGGAGCCAGAAAACCGACAACGAGAGACGACCCATTCAGTATGCATGAGTACCTGTTGGGTGACTCGCGACCAATCACAGCACCTTATTCGCCCGAGGGTAATGCACACTCCCTCTCCTGCTTACAAAAGTAACTGTCCATTGCAAGGCAGGGCACTCTGGGCGTGGTTGCCCATTTACTCACGTGTACTATATAGATTACCAGGTGTTTAGGTGGGCACTAGCAAACACGATACCCGATGTCAATTATCAGCAAAAAATATATTTTGCGGCCACTTTCTACTTGAAGAGTGTGTATGGGGTTTGTCGCCTTTGTCGTTATTGTTTGTCACACAAGGCATGTCAGTACACGCAGGAGCCAGTCCACGAAGCTTCTTCAAAGGTATCGTGTTTGCTGCTAATCTTCCCACAGTTGGTGAAAGCAATGGGCAGAAAACTCAACAGAAACCAATTAGGGATTTGTATTCCAGTTGAAACTGTTAATCAAAATATTTGTCGCTGGCATTCTTTCTGGTAACAAAACGATGATTAAAAGCCCATTCATAGGGCACATTTCCTTCCGTTGGTCCTTTACAGGCAAAGCTTTAAATAATCGCATTGAGAAAACAAGATGGTTCGTACTGTGATTAATATAAAAATGAGCTTAAACAAGTTCTGCGATAACACTAGACGCCTTAAGATCAGACGGCTGAGTTTGTGAAGTATACCTTCAACGATCCATATCAAGATGAAAGCGGTTGTATTTCTTTTTCTTCTTTTTGTCGGAAAATTTGTCAATGCTGCATATTCCAGGTAACTATTTGTTTTTTTTTTCTTTAACATTTCACAAAATGGGAAGTTATCAAACGAGTTATTAGCGTATACCAAGCGGTATCTAACGACAGAAATAAAGTTGAGAGGTATTTTTCGTGGTTTATTGTTTTTTGAGTAGTATCAATGTGATAATCATTTTTCGGATTGTCCGCATAACTAGTTCAGGACTAGCTACCTATCGGCCGTTGTCTAGCACGGCTATATATGCACTTTGCTCTGAAGAGGAGCACACGCTAGAAGCTCGGCCTTATTTATCCATTTACCACTGAACCAGAACCAGTAATAGTTACCAAAAATTCTAAGGAGAAAAAAGAATCAAAATTAGACTTGATATGATAATATTAAAGCAAGTATCGTTAGAGATTCAGGAAACAGCATATGCATATTGACTACCGAAGGAAAACATGGAGGTAGGGACGAAGAAACGTTTTTAAAGGAATGCAAAAGACTGAGTGATAGGCGCTTTAGGTCTTAATCTCTCTCCACAATGCTATTTCGACCTTCAACTGAATTTAACTTCAGCCATCCAGGGCCTCAGCGGCTCATTTGTCGAAACTCCCGATGATTTTACAGGCCCAGAGCTCTATTTTTTTGGTCGTAGCCTATCAAATGATTCAGAGTAGTTCTTGGCGTATAGAAACCAAGGTAACACGGAAGTTAAATTAGAATTGCCTCTCGCTTAAAAACTTGAAAACCACCAAAATTGTAATTCGTCATGATAGAATAGCTTACAGTGCCCGGAAAGTTGCCGAGTCACCTTTCGAGAATAGGCTCCTAGTTCTGATGTGCACGATTTAACAATTAAACTGCTAACAGAGCGGAGCATTTTACTTCTCTATAGTGTCTGTGTAGTTAAACAAAATGATCCTTGGTACGTTTGAAATATAGAGATATGGATATCACATGGCCGCAGGGTGATACGAAATTTCTTTTTCGAATGTTGGAAAGTATTTTGCTAGCGAAATAAATGAAAATACCACACAATGTCACTTAACCTTTTAAGTTGCCATTTATTATGTTACCTAAGTCATTTCCAAAGACTCAGTTGGTGTTTCTTTGATGTTTATATCATAATTTGTGTATGATGATTTATCTATCAGCGAATTCAGCTGCTATGATGGTGCAGGGCAAGAGGAAAGCAGGTGAATGCTTTTATCAGTTAAAGTGTGATCAATGCATAATTGTTTGAGCTGTTTTTCTGCATTTTAAAATTCCTTCCAGCGTTGGGTTACAGATGACTCCGTCCAACATGTTTTGTTTGGAGTTTGCTTGAATAGCAGTACATTACTAAGGTGTGGATCTAGAGGGGTGCAGAAGGCGTGCAATCCCCCACATCTTATGAGATGACCTGCGCCAATCTAATATTTATGTAACTAATATATATTTTGCATAAAAAAGAAAAAAAAAGCTATGTGGTTTATTAGTGTTGAAGTAAAACATGAGTCATGAGCCTTATTCTTTGTTGTTTGCTTTTAAAATCTGTTTAGTTTATCTGTCGGTTACGTCATTCCTTAGAGGTGCCCCCCCTTCTAAGAACAATCGTGGATCCGCCCCTGTCGTTCCCAACTTACGAACTAATAACAAAAATGATTGCCCAACAAATCATTTTTTTTAATTCAAAAACCAAACAAGTTAGTATGTCAGATATGGAAGACACTCATTTGTAGAACTTTCTAGTCTTCAGACAAGGAAGCAGTGGGTGGAAAAAGAAGTTTACAATTTTTACAAAGGAATGATCAAGAAGCAATGTGATCCACCGAGAAGTCAGGTAAGCTGTCATAACGGTAGATAAACAAATATAAATCAACAAATAAATAAATAAATAATTGATTTTTGCAGTCGCACATCCACCTTGTGGTTATTCGTAACCTGTTTCCTGATCGAATTAGAATTTGGAAGTGTTGGTTGGCCAAGGTACATCACTTCGTTAGCTGAAATCATGTAATACTTCTGTAAAATACAGTACTAAAGGGATGATATCACGAAACATAAATTAATAAAAGGAACATGATGAATCTTTCCGTGAAATCGCCATTATATGAGGTTTTGGATTTTGTCATTGTACTACAGAATTGTGTTTATGGTTCGTACTGAATGACTGATGTATTGGTGCAATAACTGTGCTTGGCTTTACTAAATTCTTCCATCGTGCTGTCGAGCTTGTTTACACCACGTTGTTTGTTGTCGTACAACACAGTGTTCTTCGTTTGTGTTTGGCCTTTCTTACACCAGGCAAATATTTCACAGAAACAAGGTAACTAAAATGTGCTCATTTTTTTTGTATCATTCCAAGGAAGTTAAATGTAGCAAATAAAAAATTGATCGACAATTACATCGTGCGATTTTAATAATTTTTAAGAAAACGGTTAACAAAAGCAAAAAAATTTTTTTTTATGAAAGCTTGAAATAAACGGATTTTTAGTCTTCTTTGTCCGTTCTGACCGTTGATCTTTTTCTCTCTCCTCAGGAGGAATTCAACTACTATCTTGGCATGTGAGTGATGACTAGTTTTGTGTCAGCGTTTTCTGAGACCCGATTACTTCGTATTACCAGAGACCTATAAGACTTGAAACGTGCAACTCGCGTCCACAGCTTGTCCAGATTCAACATTTCCAAAGTACCATATTTGGAAACTGCTTGCCCCAGTCTTTGAGCTTGCTGGCACTGATTGATCTTACACCTTGATTGATGTATTATAGTTTTAGTATATTTAGTTATAGTTTTTATCATATTTTCAACATAGTTTTATCATTCTTAGTCAATAATATATTATATAGGTAGTACTCAATGTAACGCGCAGTTGAAATTATTTTATTGATAATTGCGCAATATATTATTATTATTATTATTATCATTCGCTTTCTCTTGCCCTACAAATACGGTACTTGGTAGATTGAATTTGAACAAGCTGTGGTTGAAGACATACACGTTTCAAGTCTTGTGGGTTTGTGATATTACTAACAATGGTACCGATAAGGTTGAGTGGAGACAAGCTCGATCTGTGATTATGTATGGGAATTGTTGATTAAGATCGGACGATCAAAAATTTGAAGATCAATAGTTTCGCCAAACACGAGTAATATTGATATTTATCACGTACCTGCCTCCGCCTTGGGAAGAGAACAAAGAGAAACGAATCTTAGAATAACTGAAATATTGGACTGGTGAATGGAATTCTTAAGGAAAATAAGTTTCACGATCATTTCTGTTTCTTCCTTCTCGTATGCAGAATGATTCTTTTATTTTCGTGTGTGTACGTGTAAATTTAATGAGCCGTCACTTTCAACCCAAAGTTTTAAGGTTCAAATGATGTATAGAGAAAAGATATATAACAGCTCCTCATTTTACAAGGTCATACATGCATGTGTTTAATAAACTTTTTTCTGCCATTTCCAGCATTAACCGACTGCTGGAGGATTTGTACGATTTTCGTTCTCGCTTAAATGATAAATGCAAGAGCGTTAGCTGTAAACAGGTAAATCGGGTTTTCTTTTAGTACAAACCGTAAGACAGCACTTACGAGCAGAATTTTGCTCTTTTCGGTCAGATGGCCTCGGCTCCGCGTACAGCAATGTGGAAAGTAGACACCTTGCAGTCCGACTAAATACCTTAATCTCCAATATAATGTTTTATGTATTATCAATATTATTATTGTTACCATTTTTTGGTTCTCTTTATGCAATTTTCTTTTAACTCTTTTTTCTGTTTTTTTTTTTTTTTGGTTATCCTGCAGAACTGCTGCCCGAGGCTAATCTATATCCAAGAACAGTAAATATAATCATTGTTAATTACATAATTATTTTCTTTTATATCAGAAATCATTGCCAACGAAAATCTTTCTTCTTTCTTGCGTTAAATGATTACGTATCATCTAAAACGCGAGATGTAGTGTTTCATTACGAACAAAACACCAAGTGGTTAAAAATATGGACCGCGCGCAATAACGTTTGATATGTGATGAAATATGATAAATATTTATGTAATAACATTGCCAAAAATCTGATTTGGAACTAGATATTAAAGATGCAAAAACAAACAGTGTTTCATCAGATATTCAAACATATTCTCTCACTTATGCATCATTCATGAGTTTGAAAAAACTTATTTGAAAACAAAACAAGTATTAGTTCATAATTCTTGGTATTCTGTCACGAATCCTGCAATCTGATTGGCTAACGTGCCACTATCAATTCTGTGATATATAACAAGTTGAGAACACGCCCGCACTCAGAACAAAACAATGCACTTCTTAGAGCTTAAAAATAAATAAATATTGGTTTATAATTGAAAGTTGTACGGAAGATGGTTTTTACTAAAACAATCAGATGTCTTTTTCTGCGAGTTATGACTCATAGAAAATTCGAACGCGTAGTCTTTTTGTTAATTATTGCTGGAATAAGCTAAGTGTTCCATTAAGAGTGAGCTTACAGCGAAACTTGAAATAAAAAAAATACGTAACATTCGAGTTTTAATTTGAAGCATTGGAGATACGCTTGCTAAATATGGAACAGGTAAAGGATGGATCTGCCTAAAAAGAGTTCTTTTGGTTTTTGATTATTATTATCATTATTATTATTATTATTATTATTATTATCATTATTATTATTATCATTATTTCTGCATGCTCTTGTAACGTAAGTGCCCGTAGTTAGTTGGTTGATAATTTCTTCAGAAGGCCTCGTGAACGCCCATAATTAATGATTGACTGTGGTTTGTCTTCTTCTTAAGAATCGACGAGTTGAAAAAAAGTGGTGTTGACATGGAAGATATAGCAATAAAGAGCAAGGTAAGAACCTGAGTAGTGTCGCCACATGAAACTACAATGATTGCAAACCAGTTACTATATATGTTATGAGTTGGGTGGCGTCCCCATCCAGTAGCAAATGAGGTTAATTGTAGAACTCATATTTCCCGGAGAATAATCGGAGGAAAATGATAAAAATTTCCGTGTACAATAAAACTAGCCTCTATATTCCAAGTTCGTAGGCTATAGGCCCTTGCAAATCCAGAAATCTGACAGGAAATTGCGTTACTGTGACGATTCTAAGTATTTGATCAAGAAAACGCTCCTTTTACTTCTCTGAAATGACATAAAAAAGGACACTCACTAAATAAATTTTTGTCTGATTTTTTACCAGCTAAGTAGTTTCGCTGGGATGTACGAAGCTGCCGCCAAGGCCATGAAACAGTATAAGTAAATGTATTTGTCATTCAGTCCATCCAGTTACAAACATTTCAGGTATTTAATCTCCGTGTTTTTCTCTTTCTGCTTTTCGTTTTCGTTGTCGTCTTTTTCCTTCTTCCCTTTTGAATTCTATCTGTGCTTCTCCCCACGCTCCTGTTTTCGTATTTCTTCAATGTGCCGCATGCGCATGAAGAATTTGTAAAACCTCTGTCTGAAATTGTGCTAAAAATAGCTTTCATTTTGGGACATTTTAGAAGAGTTCTCCTTCTTACCGCTCTTTACAAAATCTATACACGCAGTAACAGTAATATATCAAATATGAGGTACAGTGTTTCATGCTACTATAGTTCACTATGGCTAGACACGTTCTATTGGTCTCCGCACTTTTGCTGAGTTTGCGCCTCGTAAATGACTTTTCCTGCTCTGAATTGTGGCTAAAACATATTATAACGACGAATTCCACCTTTCCAAGTGGTTCATTGGCTACATCAGATGATTGCTTTGATATAGAGAGACCAATTTCACTTTTCTGTGGATTGCTTCAGTGCCAGCTTGGAAATGTAAATGAATTTACTGAAATCTGCATACGAAAGAACTGTGCGGCAACACCTTCAGCCGATTATTCCAAACAACTGTTGTATGGAACAAGCAGGATAATGAGCTGTGACACTTTCATTACTATTATTCTAATGCGCGAACGATCTGTGAAAAGTGGGAATTTAAAGCAAAAATACCTGCACGCACGAATTGCGTATTATTCGAACTCTACTGCAACTAGGCAAATTCTGCTACTGTGTGGTGATGTCGAACTCAATCCCGGATGGCAAGGAGATACAGAGAACCCACGAGCGAACTCCTGGAAATCTCGTTCACTGAATTCATCTGCCACTAATGATAGTTGCGGCTACATTTTTAATCATCGCCAAATACCTGTGAGAATAACAACTCATCGCGATCCACGAACTATGAAACAACAGTCCATCAGCATAGCCAGAAATTCCGAACCAAAGTGGGTGGTGCTTATTTCTGTTACACACCAGCACACATAATAACCTGTCAATAACGCTAGGGTGTGATTGGTCCATCTGTTAAAGGTCAACCAAAATGGCGTCGCGTAATAAAACTCAGAGAGGGTATTTATCCGAGCTAAATGCTAATTCATCCGCTGATGCCGACTTTGTTTTGCCAAAGAAAATAATTAAGTACACAAGATCTACTTATTGGGAAGTCGAAAGGCTCGTCGAAAGACGTGAAAGAAATGGAGCGGTAAATGTTTGGCTGTAGCGCATGATTTCTTTTTGCCCGAAAACCAAAAAAATAATAATAATAATACTTCCAAAATTCCCTCCAAAAAAGCATTATCCACCGAGCCTCGAGCCTCGTAATCACACCGTGTAGCTACCAGTCTTTTATCTGTCCTTGAGCTGATGGTATCAAAATGGCGATCGTTCTGGCACAGAATTTAGTTTCCTCGCGAAGTGAGGCCGAAGGCCGAGCGTAGCGAGGTTACTAATCGTGTCGGTTCCGGTCAGACCACGTGGCTCGCAAGCCCGAGTAAATCGAGCCGAGAGTTTTTGTATATGTATGTATATATATATATATATATTTAGTTGTTGCGGGAGAAAAAACACACAAACAAACTACAGGTTTCTTGAATACCTAGCGGCCAAACGGAGTCAAACTATGATTGTTGGTGATTTCAACTTTCATGTGGACGATCAAAGTAATGCCAGTGCTGTTAAATTTCTATACAGTTACTTTAGATTTTTGATTACACTCAGCATATTAAAGAACCCACACATAAGGGGAATCATATTCTTGACCTGATAATCACGAGATCCAATCATAACATCGTTTGTCAAACGTCAGTGATGGATCCTGCTCTCTCTGATCATTATGCCGTACGCTGCAAAGTTTTGTTGGCCAAACCCCCTTTTGAAAGGAAAGAAATCGCTTATAGGGGCTTGAAGCGAATGGACTTTGCTCGTTTCCGCAAGGATATCAATCAATAACTCGAAGTTGATGGAAAATGATGACTCGTCTCTAAATGATTTGATTGATCGATATAATACTACACTATCAGCATTACTTGATGACCGCGCTCCCATCAGAAAGAAAGTCATAACCTTACGCCCCGCAACCCCCTGGTTCACCGCAGAAATTCAAAAGCAGAAGGTGATTAGGAGACGACTAGAGCGCCGATGGCGTAAAACAAGACTAACGGTGGACAGAGAACTCTACACACAGCAGTGTGTAAGTGTTCGCAAGCTCATTTGTGAGGCAAAGGGGAACTACTACGCGGAGCTTATCAATGAACTTGCATCTGATCCTAAAGAACTGTTTGGGACTCTGGAGGTGTTACTGAAAGGTCGAACTGAGAATCTCTACCCGCCTTGTAGCTCTACTAAAGAACTAGCAAACAGATTTGCTTATTATTTTGAACAGAAAATAAGCACAATAAGAGCAGAACTAGATTGCAAAAGGATAGAACAGCAGAATTCGTTCCCTGATACGTGCCTACGACAAAGTGATGTTCTACTTCGTCAGTTCACACCTGTTACTGAGATACAGTTAGTGAAGCTTATTGGTAAATCTGTGCGCAAGTCCTGTGACCTGGATCCTATTCCAGCAACAGTACTGAAAGAGTGTCTCACTGATTTGTTGCCAGCCATTACTAAGATAGTCAATGTGTCTATAACTGACGCCGCTGTGCCTTCTAGTCTAAAAAATGCTTCACTACATCCACTTCTTAAGAAACAAACTTTGCCTTATGAAGAATTTAACAGTTTCCGCCCAGTTTCTAACCTGGCCTTCATTTCCAAATCTGTCGAAAAAGTTGTTGCAGCTCAGACATGTCAACATGTGGAGGATAACAACTTAAACGAACTTTATCAATCAGCATATAAACAGTACCACAGCACTGAAACGGCGATGATCAAAGTTCAAGATGATATTCTTAGGGCAATTGATAACAACTCTTATGTAATTTTGCTGCTACTCGACCTTTCAGCAGCATTTGATACTGTTGATCATCGTATCCTATTAGATCGTCTGTCACAACGGTTTGGTATCGTGGACAACGCTGTGGAGTGGTTCCGTTCATACTGTCTGACCGACATCAAGTCGTGAAAGTAAATGGAAGTCAGTCTTCTCGTCGTGAGCTCCGCAGTGGTGTACCTCAGGGTAGTGTCCTCGGACCCATTCTATTCCTGCTCCACATGTCCCCATTAGGCGATATCATGAGGAATCATCAGGTCAAGTTCCACCTGTATGCTGATGATACGCAGCTGTATCTCACCTTTAAATCGTCCCCTGAGATGGCTAAAGCTTGTGTGCGTGACATCGATACTTGGATGACAGCAAACATGTTAAAGATGAACAGGGACAAGACTGAATTACTTGTCTTGAAGGCTCGCCATCGTCCACTCCCACCACTAATGTCTATCTCAGTCTGTGATGAGGAAATCGACCTATCATCTAAAGCCAGAAACATTGGTGTAATCTTCGACACATCTATGTCCATGGATAACCACATTGCTGCTATTTGCAAGTCAGCTTTCTACCATCTTCGGAATATCAGTCGCATTAGGAAATATTCATACTGCTGAAATGCTGGTACATGCATTTGTATCCTCCAGATTAGATTTCTGCAATTCACTTTTGTTTGGACTGCCTAAAAAATCTTTAAAGAAGTTACAGCATTTCCAGAATGTTGCAGCCCGGATTGTGACACTTACGCGTAAATGTGAACATATTACACCGGTACTTTACAACCTTCACTGGCTACCTATAGAAGAGCGCGTACTATTTAAGATGCTTCTTATGACATTCAAGTGTTTGATGGGATTAGCCCCAACTTATCTGTCTGATATGATCAAGAGATATGTCCCGAGACGTAATTTACGCTCCATGAATGGCCATCGCTTGGTTGACGTTAGTTATACTTTGCGCAACTATGGATGTCGAGCTTTTTCCGTAGCCTCGCCACAACCCTGGAATGCCTTACCTTTAGAAATGGCAATGGCATTCCAGAGTTTAAGCGCAAACTTAAGACTCATCTTTTTAAGAAAGCTTTTAGTTAGATCTTTTTATAATTCAATGTATTTTTATTCTTTTAATTGATCTTTTATTTTCTATTATATACAAATTGTAATTTTTGAATATAGATTTTATTTTTTAATTGAAAATAACTTGTAAAGCGCTATTGGTTAGCAATAGAAATAGCGCTATATAAATAAAAGTATTATTATTATTATTATTATTATTATTATTATTATTATTATATTATATAGGTTATCAAACCCCGACGACAGAATTATATAATTATACATGTCAACGATTCAAACTCAAATCTAACTAGAATTCTGTAATAAGCTAAAGAAGTGTTCTTTGAATGCAACTAGGAATGGACCAATGGCATTTGTTTATTGGTCGCTTAGAGCAATTTGTAGCAGTGTTGACAAAAGTTTGTTGACACCTATTACAATTAGAAATAGTTGCATCCTTCGAGAGAAATAATTCATATTTGCGCTTTTATGTATGAAATTACACTTCATCTTATAAAACATTCTCAATTTCAGGATCTTTAAGGAAAGAAAATCGCATGTTGAGATTCTTCTTATACCAACCCTTTCGATTTTTGCTTAACCCTCTTGATTTTATCAAACACTTCCTAATGATGCATATTCACATGTTTTGCAGATAAGTACTCCGTGGAAGCTTTAGCTCGTAGATCACTGGATTGGAAGTCCATAGCTTATAAGCTTAGAAGCAATGTGTAAACATAAATGAAGATACCAATAAAAGATTGATAGGTGTCTATCACTCGAAATATTAGTCTCATTTAAAAATGCGTGTTTTCATGACTTTGATGTGCTATCACATTTTGCTACAACAGCATCATGATCCTGTCTGCGCATAAGGGAGGTTTAAGGAGACCCGAAGCCTAGAGGTCGTGATTTGCATATCCACTCAAAATTAGAGAAATGATAAAAAACAACTATTCCAAAAAACACCTCAAAATAAATTTTACCTTCTAGTACTGAAGAAAACAGCAGCAGGCTTGTTTCCAATCTACGCTCATAGTTTTTATTTTCTTACAAGTAGGACTTACATTTTACTGTTGTACTAGTCGATCGGGTTATGTCCAGTCGAAACTGTAATCAACTGAAATTACAAAAAATATTACTTTTATTAGTATGAAATCGAATAACTGGAAAATACATCTAACAATATATTAGAATTATGTGTGATCTAAAGTCCTTCCAAGCGACAGTAATTTGCATTAATTAGCGATCGGACGTTTGGTTTGAGCAGTCCTACTTCTACTCACTAAATCGGCTTTTTAATTGGAAACAAATGCTTTTTTGTCATTGGCCATGGCTGGGTGTTAAAGTGCAAATCAAGGCTGTACTCGTTTTTGGAAATTGAACTCCCGTCATTTTGACCACCATCAAAGCTTGGTGAAAAGCTTGGTTGCTCGCAATTACGTCACTGGGTACAAGTCCCCTTATCTGCTTACATTGCAGGTGGTCATTAAAATTATCGCTTCTAGCACTTTGTTCTCCTCTAAGGCAAAATGAAAGTTCACAAAAAATCATGCCTTTTAATATTTTTCTTAAGTAACATTATTTTTTTCTCAAGCATCTCAGCGGGCCGGAATCCCAAATCCTCGAATCTGATTGGCTAATCGCGCGCTCGTAACCGGTCCAGCTTTTTACGATACGGACCACGGTCCGGATTTTTATCCGCGCTATTCGCGGCAAATTGGAATTGTTACAAAAAGACCTTGTACTCAAGACCTCGGGCACAGTTTTTTCCCATACGGACCTCCCACCCGGTAAATAACATATATATATCCTACAGTTTGGGTTTGTCTTCCCCCGGTTGAATTTAGTTTAATATTCTGTCCAGCTTTTCGTGCCATGTATATACTTAACCTTTGTTCAAAAGTTTTTTTTTTTGTTTGTGCAGGGACCATAAGCGGTTTAATAATTATTGATGGGGGCAAAATTAATGAAAAAAGGTAATGGTTTACCTCTTGGCTTGGCCCAGACTGAGAGAGTAACAAAAATACCTGCAAACCTTTCAATTAAGTGTGGGGTGACTTTTTGTAATAGAAATACTCCTAAAAAAGAAGAATCTCTTTATAACTGAACTAAAGAACCTTTTCATATTGAATGACAAAAAATTCTCGGGAGGCATCCGGAGTGCAGCTCCTATCAAATCACTGTTTTGCGGTCAAAATAACTCTTTCAAAAATGAATAACTTAAATGTGTACTTTTTGCGCAAAATAAAACACTAAACTTTTACCTGAGTCAGGACTTACTTGTGTAGAAGGTTTTATAATATAAGTAGCGCTTGTGGTATCATGGCAATAAAAAGAGTTTTTTAGTCACGCGTGCTTGGTGGCAACGAAACTGAGAAAACCACCGCGTCCTTTTCAGTACGGCATTAAAGGTGAGCATTGAATGGAACCAAGAATTAATGTTCGTTATTGGCAATTACTGAAGACGTTGAAACAGATGGATCTTAAATCAATAGATCAATTGGGTTCAATTTTTTTCAAAAGCTATTGAGAAACTATCCACCATCGTGGTATCAATGTTCAGAATGGGGTCTTTTTGTTTCAGCAGCCTGCAGTGACGGCTCAAACACTGCAAATTGGACTGAAGCAGTGGCCATTGTTACTTAAATCAAGTGACTTCCTCTTTTTATATCTTTTGTAGATATAACCTTGTTTTTCAGGAGAGATTTCAACTTAATTGTGATATCTATTGCAACTCTACGTGGTGCCCTCAATACCGCAAAGTTACCAATTGTGTGTTTTGTATTATATTTCAATTTAAGTAATGGTCCGGCTAAGAAGCAGGCAGAAAAACAATAGCACTCGGCAATATGTCAGTTAATTTTGTGGTGCTAATTGGCGCATAGAGCAAAAGCCAAATTTGGCCGACAGACGGAAAATAGGGGTATGGAAAAGACAAGGTCTAAGAATGACGTTTTTTGAATTTTTGATTTTGAATGATAGATAACTTAATAATATACATGAAAAAATTACTCGATTCTGATTGGCTGAGAGCAGTGCAGTTCAAGTGTAACACCAGTGCAAAAAGTGTAATACCAGTGCAAAAAGTGTAACACCAGTGCAAATTACACATCGATTTTCTGGATTATGACATTCTTTATTTTAAACGAACCGCTTTGAGATCGTAGCGTTATCAGTTGATCTTCATCAGCCAATCAGTAAATAAAGTGTCAAATCCGCGTTAAATGCTTTCTTCCTGTCCGTCCGCGATGAGATCTTCCGGTACTTCTTCCAGGCGATTTTTTTCATGTTTATATTATTAATAAGTAATCATACGGCTTTTCTCGTTCAATTTGGAATTAATTTGTACTTGTGAGTTTTTCAAAAAGCTGAAATTGCACTCGCCGAAGCGGCTTGTGCAATTTCAGCTTTTTGAAAAACTCACTTGTGCAAATTAATTCCAAATTGAACTCGAAACCGTATGATTACCTTTACAAATTCAGACGATTTCTTCTAAGGCTAATAATTTCCCTGTTTTTTCAATTTCTTTTTCAGCCTTGTTAATTCCAAGGAAGCGAGTTATTTGCAGATTCATTTAGAGGAAAGAAAAGGCAGAGAAGCAGGAACTCAAATAAAACTTTTGATCGATCCTATGTAGATTAATATGTAGAGCAAGCGGTGGAAATAAAAACAGCGTAATGCTTCTCATTTCTGTGTTTACAGATGTTCAGTTTGTAAGCGCGTTCCACTCCCACTCGCGATAGCAGAGAAAAGAACAAACATTCTATCTTACTCTCATCTGCCTATGAATATTGCAGCTCCAATTCTCTCTAATTCGCGCCTCGCACTAACTCAAACACTAAGAAAAAATCAGTGAGTAATTTAGGCTTACCTAATTTGGTTGATCTACCTTCTTCTGCTACTCTGGTCCCGGAGGTTTCTCTTGAAATTTTGCTTCGCGAAAGAGAGAGCAAGCGGCAACGCAACGAGAAGAGAGAGAAAAACTTCTGGTTACCTTGGTCTCGAATCTCAATTTCATTCAGGGAACAGCTGAATAACAATAGTGCCAAACCTTATTTTTACGTACACAAAGGGATGCTTAAACAAATAAAACACTTATCGCTTGTCTCCGTCACTTTCTTTGGAGTTTCTTCCACCCTGTCAGGAATGTAGTCATTGCCATTAACACAATATTTTTAAAATCACGCTCGATAGTTTATCCCGAATTCACAATGTTCGCGTGCTCGCTGGATCTCTCTAACACACCCTCTCGCTCTCGATGGAAGTTCTGACTGACGTACTTTACGATAATCGCGTGTTTGTAACGCTCGCTGTCACAACAGTGATTGACATGTAATTTGTAGGGCAATTATGTCTTGAACTATTTCCGTCAACCCTTTCAAAAGACGTCAGAAGCAGGAAGGAGTTTCCCCGCGATCTCCTGTGATAATTGGTGTAGCGTATACGATAAAGAGCCGCTCATTGGTCCAGGCAAAAAAACGCGAAAGGAATGTATATCGGTTTGAAGCAGCGCAGCCGCGTGGGGGCGGGAGCGTTGCGTGACTGTAGAGAGGCTGTGAAGGAGAGTAGACAAAATCTTGATAATACAGGACCTCGACAAATCAAACTTTACCCAATTGGCTTCCACATCAATCATCATTGCAAGATCAGGACCGCAGTAACTCCAACCGTTCCCGTACCGCTTTGCTAGCCTCTTACCGCTAAATTCCTTATATTATAAAATTTTATCTGAATTAATGCATGACGTTAGAAATGCTTCAGCACTGACCTAACATACATGTAACCTTTCCAAGAACACATCCAGGCATCCACTCTTACAGCACTCGCTCCTCTGCCTCAAACAATTTTTACCTAAAACGGCCAAGACTCGAGATACAGAAATGATTTTTCGAGAATAGGAGCAAAACTTTGGAATGAGATACCATGCTCTCTGCGAGAACTACCGAAGTCTTCATTCATAAATTTTAGAATTCAAGCTATACTGCTTAGTATTCTTGGCGATGAAGATTCATTTATTGACATACAGAATTATTTCTAGAGTAAAATCCTCAGCAACCAAAGTTTAAACTGATATTAACCTTACCATAAACTTGTATACCGTAAATTAGTTCTCTCCCTCGTTTATATACTATTTGCACTTAATAAATACATACAAAAAATACAAATAGAAATTCTAAATTCTAAATTAACGGGTCTGCCAAGATTAGCAATCATAGCCACAGGCAGGCCCGTCCAGCAGTAAATATTAGTAACTAGAAATAAAGATGTTGTTGTTGTTGTTATGTCTCAATCAATTAACTGTAGTTTTCTAAGATACCAAGTTGGCATGTAAAGGCTTCGACACTTTATATCATAGTTCATACCCCTTGGCCAAACGCCCTGCCGAAGCAGAAGTAAGTAAGCAAAGTCATTCTTACCAGGTGAAACTTCGAGCTTCATAGAATTCATTTAGTTATTCCTCGCGAAGCAAGGCCGAAGGCCGAGCGTAGCGAGGTTACTAATCGTGTCGATTCCGGTCAGACCACGTGGCTCGCAAGCCCGAGTAAATCGAGCCGAGAGTTTTTATATATGTATATATATATATATATATATATATATATATATATATATATATATATATATATATATATATATATATATATATATATATATATATATATATATATATTTATTCCTCGCGAAGCGAGGCCGAAGGCCGAGCGTAGCGAGGTTACTAATCGTGTCGGTTCCGGTCAGACCACGTGGCTCGCAAGCCCGAGTGAATCGAGCCGAGAGTTTTTATATATGTATATATATATATTTATATATATGTTTATATATATCTATATTTTAAAGGTGTCCGTTCGCAGGCCAGGTTACCTGGCAATAGTAACGCACTTGAGAACGCTGAATTTCCGCCATTATTCGGTGATGCCTTTTTGAAAGTAATGTAAATTTTGTGGAAACCGATTTCACTCGTCCTGGAAGTACATCCCAGCAAGAAGATCTCCGAGATATACAAGAAAACGCAGCAAGACATCGTAGTCGAGTAAGTTCGAATACCGTGAAAATCAACACAAGGAAAGCACGACTCAAAGCCGGGATAGAGAAACGACAGCAGGGAGAATAACAACAGACATCCCAGCAAAGACAACAACTGCTCGCCCCAAAATAGGCAAACGAAACGGCAGGGAAAAGGACCACGAATTCAACCAAGTTAATTTTGAAATTGAATGTGTTATTGATAGAAATACAGGACATGAGCGAACGATTACATAACGAAAAATATACTGGCGAACTCAATTTAGCAAAACGACTTCGAAGGGAGGCCGAGGAGGAACGACTTCAACGATTAGAGATGTCTCTGGAAAATAATTCTATTATTCTAAAAACGGAATCGGAAGACGAGCAACATATTGCAGGAGAATGTATGAAGGTATTTTTTGTAATAAAACGATAGCCTTTCCATTTTGAAGAAATTCCCAACACAGAGAGTTGCAGTTGTGATAGCAATCATTTATAACTATGTGATCTGATATCATTGCAACAGTGAAAATATTGTAAATCATCTTGATCTAGCAGTTATGTTAAGCATATTCAACAGAATAGATACCCAGTGTCACTAAGTACTGTATTCTCTGATTGAAAGGTTTCAGTAATAGTGCATGGGGACAGACAAGTTTCATAGCCTTTTTACAATGGGTCAGTTTTACCGTAGAGTTCTATGAGCCCTTGATAACATTGCTATCTAGGACCCCTGCCCTTTTCCCACAAATGAAAAGTTAATTTAAGCCCTAATTTGCAAAATTATACATAACATATTAACTTTGTTACTTACTGCTGTTCATTTTTATGATATCAAATACCAATATTTAATAACAACCACAACATACAGTTCACCTTTTACACTGGAAAAACTATAAAGGAGAAACTAAAGTATGTAATGCCAAAACTTTTATGATCTTTCTCATATATTCATTGCAAGTGTGCTGTATATAGTAACAATTGGAACAAGTTTCATAAATGCCCAATGCTTTCAATCATGATTTTCCACACTAACTTTATGGACAAATGACTGCACTAGATTGTAAGCCTTAAAGTAGAAATGACATTCTTTAGAGCTGTTTTGATTACCACCACCTCTGATGGAAAGCCTATCAAGAAGATTTTTGTATTGTTTGTAGTAGTAGAGGAACAATACTTTTACCCAGATAAGGACATACATTCCATCCCATAACAATATACATTAAGAAAAACATAAAAACATATAACAATAATAATAAAAATATCAATACCAGTAATTAATAATAATAATAATACTGATAATAATATAATAATAGTGCTTGGTTACAGTTCAGTACCTCAAGCTGCTTTGACTTATGAAATGACTATGAAATACCATACTATTAAATCTTTCTTCTGCAGTTGTTATCATTGAAATTTTCATATATTCAAAATCAAATACTATTCTTTTGTTGGGTATGGATATTTTGGCTGTTTCTGTAACAGCACAATTAAACTTTCATGCGGTATATACTATTGACTGCTTGATTTTGATTTTGCATTAATTTTTTTACCGGAGTATGTAGTGCAGCCATTTTTTTGAACACATGAAGATTTCAATAACTCTTTCTTACATTGGTTTTATGATTACCTAAAAAAAGCACAGCCACATACTATACAGTAGGCACTCTCTATTACCAAACCTTTATTCAAAGTTTTTGTAGAATCCAATTATTTTACCCTCAATTTTTTTTATGTAATGACATTGTATCTGTAACTTCTGTTGATATGGCAACACTTTTGAGGGAAGAGGAATTTTTCTATCTACCACTGGGAGTACCATTCCAACTGAAGAGAGTAAACAGATTGAAACGTGCACTATTCATAATGCTCTCAATTGTGGTTACCTAGGAATGAAATAATTTTCAATCTGTTTTAAGTGAATATTATTGTCATACTTCATAAACTCTGTATTCCGTGTAAGGATAACAGATAATTTTAGTTCTATTCCTTCTGGTGCAATCTCAGTGGTAGTGAAAGAGCTAAATGAAGTTAACTTTTTAAGCAGTGTGTTGAGCGGTATACTGATCATGTCATTTGCACAGGGTGTCAATAATTGTGTACCAAACAAAGCATAACGAATATAGTAATGGGAATAGGATAATAGCTAAAGGCATTGTGACATCTTCAAAAACTAGCTTCGCGAGGTTTTGCGGGAGTCGTATTTCTAGTATATATATATCTATATTTTAAAGGTGTCCGTTCGCAGGCCAGGTTACCTGGCAATAGTAACGCACTTGAGAACTGCTGAATTTCCGCCATTATTCGGAGATGCCTTTTTGAAAGTAATGTAAATTTTGTGGAAACCGATTTCACTCGTCCTGGATGTACATCCCAGCAAGGGGATCTCCGAGATATTCAAGAAATATTAGCACGAGATCGTCGCCGAGTAAGTTCGAATACCGTGCAAATCAACACGAGGAAAGCACGACTCAAAGCAGGGATAGAGAAAGGACAGCAGGGAGAATAACAACAGAAATCGCAGCCAAGACAACAACTGCTCGCTCCAGAAAAAGGCAAACGAAACAGCAGGGAAAAGGACCAGGAATTCAATCAAGTTAGTTTTGAATTTGAATGTGTTATTGATAGAAATACAGGACATGAGTGAACGATTACATAACGAAATATATTGGTGTACTACATTTAGCAAAACGACTTAGAAGGGACACCGAGTAAGAACGACTTCAACGATTGGAGATGTCTCTGGAAAATAATTCTACTAGAAATACGACTCCCGCAAAACCTCGCGAAGCTAGTTTGTAAAGGACTCCTAATGGTTTTTCCTATGAGGTATAAAACCCCAATTTACGTATTTACTTATTATTATATTATTTTTACTTTTTGTACTTTCTCATTTTTTGCAATTATCATGATTATTATTATCGTATTATTATCATTATCATTTTTAATATTATTACTGGTATTGATATTATTATTAGTATTGTCATTTTTTATGTTTAACATAATATACTGTTATTGGGTTGGGGTGTATGTCCTAATCTGGGAAAAGGTATTGTTCCTCTACAACTACATGCAATTCTGTTTTTCTTGTGAATAGGGTTTGTATCATAGGAAGTAAAAATTACTCAACTCTGAACAATACCATTTCTTCTTTTAAGCTTAGAATCTAGTCATGGTTGCCACAGCCATAAGATCTTTAAATTTCCTGACTTTTCCCTGACAAATGTAAAATTTCCCTTACCAACTAAATTAGAAAAGTCACAAATTAGTCCTGGTAGTGACCTCCAACCTCCTCTCACAACCAACCTCTCCACCCATTTATTTAATATGCTTTCAGAAAGTCACATACAGTGTACGTGGATTGATAGTTTCTTACGATAACCAATTCATGGAAAAAGGATTGATTTTCTTGGAAACCCAAAATCAGCTTGTCATTTAATTCTACCAATCCAACACATTTCATGTCACATTCTTGACCACACCAAACCAAAGCTGAATTGGCAAGAAATAAATTAGTAGTATTAAATTTCACTTTTCCCTGACTTGATTTGAAATTCCCTTACTTTTCACTGACCTTGAAGAATTTTTTCCCTTACCATTTTCTGACCTGTGGCAATCATGCCAGTGCAGTCATTTGTCCATACAGTTAGTGTGGAAAATCATGATTGAAAGCATAGGGCATTTAGGAAACTTCAAAGACTTGTTATTACATACAGCACCCTTGCAATGAATACATAAAACAGCAAACAGAAAAACAGCTAAAACTTTTAGCATTTCAAACTTTAGTTTCTCCCTTGTAGAGTTTTTCCAATGTAAAAGGTCAACTGCATATTGTGGTTGTTATTAAATATTTGTATTTGACATCATTAAAATGAATTAAACAGCATTAAGGAAAAAGGTTAAGATGTTGTCTTATTTTGCAAATTAGGGCTTAAATTAACTTTTCATTTGTGGGAAAAGGGTGGGTGCTAAGAGAGTAATTCCCAGGAATGCATGGAACTCAAAGGTAAAAACCCATTTTGAAATGGCTATGGAACTTGTCTGTCCCAACGAAACTTTTTAATTACGTAATACATATATGTAGCAAAGAAATAGAGCAAAGAGAAATACTACTCAGAAGTCCGTAACGACATCTGCTTTATTTACAAATAATTGCATTGAACAGTGATAATATTGCAGAACCGGTAACTTATTGTTTGGTATCTATTCTGTTGAAAATGCTGAACATAACTGCTACATCAAACAAATCTACAATATATTTTCACTGTTGCAATGATATCAGATCACATAATTATAAATAATTGCTATCACAACTGCAATCTCTGTATTGGGAATTTCTTTCAAATGGAAGGCAAACGTTTCACTACGAAAAATACCTACTTGCATTCTCATTGCAGTATTAATACTACGTGACTGTCATCTTTCATTTCTTTGCGGTTGGTTTCTGTTTCCCCTTTCCTGGCACTTTTTTCACGACGATATGGTAATCTGTTTTGTCGTTCGTCTTCTGATTCTGGCTCCTACTCCGTGTACCGGCACAGATGACGTAAAACAAAGCCAGACAATAACAAACATGTTACTGAATAATTTTACACACAATGATGAAACAATGCGCTACGTCATCTGTGCCGGTACACGGAGTAGGAGCCCTGATTCTGTCTGCATGCTGGAAGTCGTTCCTACTCGGTTTCCGTTCTAAGTCATTTTGCTAAATTTTGTTCGCCAATTTCGTTATGTAATCGCTTGCTCATGTCCTGTATACCTAAAACGAGTCTTTGTTTCTATCCATAACAAATTCAATATCCAATCTAACTTATCTAACTTGATGGTAACTTGATGGTATTCCTGGTCCTTTTCCTTGCTGATTCCTTTGTTTTTTTTGAGCGAGCAGTTCTTGTCTTAGCTGCGATGTCTCTTGTTATCGTCCCTACCGTCGTTTCTCAATCTCTGCTTTGAGTCGCCGCTTCCCGTGTGCACTTTTTGCGGCATTCAAACTTACTCGACGACGATCTCTCACCATTCTTTCTTGTATATGTCGGAGATCTTCTTGCTGGGATGTACTTCCAAGACGAGTGAAATCGGTTTCCACAAAATTCGCATTATTTTCAAAACATCATTCAAGGAATTCGTAATGTCGGAATTTCACATGGAGTAATGTTGCCAGGTAACCTAGCCTGCGAACGGACACCTTTAAAATATAGATATATATAAACATATATATAAATATATATATATATATACATATATAAAAACTCTCGGCTCGATTTACTCGGGCTTGCGAGCCACGTGGTCTGACCGGAACCGACACGATTAGTAACCTCGCTACGCTCGGCCTTCGGCCTCGCTTCGCGAGGAATTAGTCTAAAAACGGAATCGAAAGACGACCAACAGATTACAAGAGAATGTAAATAGGTATTTTTCATAATAAAACGATAGCGTTTCCAGTTTGAAGTAATTCCCAACACAGAGAGTTGCAGTTGTTATAGCAATCATTTATAACGATGTGATCTGATATCATTGCAACAGTGAAAATATTGTAAATTTTCTTGATCTAGCAGTTATGTTAAACATTTTCAACAGAATATATACCCTGTGTCACTATAAAGTACTGGTTCTGCAATATTATCAGTGATCACTACGATCATTTTAAAATAAAGCAAATGTGATTACTGAATTCTGAGTAGTATTTCTCTTTGCTATATATATATATATATATGTATGTATTCTCTGATTGAAAGGTTTCAATAATATTGCGTTGAGACAACAAGTTTCATAGCCTTTTCACAATGGGTCAGTTTTAGAGTGCATTGACCCCCCCCCCCCCTCCCCTGATAATATTGCTATCTAGAACCCCTGCCCTTTTTTCACAAATGAAATGTTAATTCAAACCTTAATTTGCAAAGTTAGACATAACATATTAACTTTGTTACTTTCTGCCGTTTACTTTATGTTTATGATGTCAAATATCAATATTTCATAACAACCACAACATGCAATTAACCTTTTACATTGGAAAAACTTTATAAAGAAGAAAATAAATTTTGTAATGCCAAAATGTTTATGATCTTTCTCATATATTCATTGCAAGTGTGCTGTATGTAGTAACAAGTGTTTCAAGTTTCCTAAATGCCCCATGCTTTCAATAATGATTTTCCACACAAACTTTATAGACAAATGACTGCACTAGATTCTAAGCCTTTAAGAAGAAATGGTATTGTTTGGAGCTGTTTTGATTACTACCACCTCTGATGGAAAGCCTATTAAGAAGATTTTTGTATTGCTTTTAGTAGTAGAGTAACAATAACTTTACCAAGATTAGGACATGAATCCCACCCCATAAAAATATATTATGTTTAACATAAAAAATATAACAATAATAATATCAATACCAGTAATAATAATAGTAATGATAATAATAATGATAATAATATAATGATAGTTCTTCTTGTTACTATATGTCATTGGTTACAGTTCAATACCTCTGGCTGCCATGACTTTTTCGATGAAATACCGTCCTTATATTAAATCTTTCTTCTGCAGTTTTTATAATAGAAATTTTCATATATTCAAAATAATATACTATTCTATGGTTGGGTTCAATACCTCTGGCTGCCATGACTTTTTCGATGAAATACCGTCCTTATATTAAATCTTTCTTCTGCAGTTTTTATAATAGAAATTTTCATATATTCAAAATAATATACTATTCTATGGTTGGGTATGGATATTTTGCCTGTTTCTGTAACAGCACAATTAAACTTTCATGTGGTATATACTTTTGACTGATTGATGTTGATTTCACATTATTTTTTTACAGGAGTAAGTAGTGCAGCAATCTTTTTGAACATATTAAGATTTCAATAACTCTTTCTTACATGTCTTGTTTTTATGATACGACCTAAAAATAGCACAACCACATACTATACAGTCGGCACTCACTATTACCAAACCTTTATTCAAAGCTTTTGTAGAATCCAATTGTTTTACCCCCAATTTTTTTTTATGTAATGAGATTGTATCAGTCTCACACTTCTGTTGATATGGCATCTCTTTTGAGGGAAGAGGAATTTTTCTATGTACCACTGGGGGTACCATTGCAACTGAAAAGAGTACACACATTAAAACAAGCACTATTCATAATGCTCTCAATTGTGGTTACCCGGGAATGAAATAATGACTGCAGTAGATAATAAAATATCTAATCAGAAGATTCTTCTTACAATGAATCTTATGCAATTATAACCAAAAAACAAAAACAAAAAATAATTGGAGCATTCAACTCATCCTCTGTGTAAGGACATATTGTGTTCAAAAGTGATGTACAAGAAAGAAGACAACTAGCTAAAAAAAAAAATTACAAAGCAAATGGAAAGGTTCGCTATTCGGCATTCTCATTATGGTGTTCTTCAGTGGTCTAGCGGTGAGACGCCGTATTCAAGCATCTCAAGTGATTATTTGACGACTCAGGCGCTAGCTTCCTACAGAGTGGGGAAAACATTCACTTACGAAGACATTCTCTTACACAAAACGTTTAAAATTTCAAGACCTAATGATGATAAAATTTTTAAACATGTGAATGTGCCCAGAAGATCCATGACGGGTATCCTTTGCCTATTCACAAATACCTATACACCAGGAAATAGAGATTCTGAGACTTTTGTGAATCCAGGAATCACATCCATCAAAATTAACTTGGATGGGATACCAAACCAATTCTATTCCAAGGGGATGAATCCAACCGATTTATGGAGATCGGCTATTAAACGCTTTGGATTGAATGATTCTATCAAAGAGGAAGATTTCTACATGGACAAATTCGCTTTGTGGATCGATTTGAGGTCCTATCCCGATAATAAAATTCGTGGGAATGGTTATTCTACAAATGATAGTTATACTGGTGTGACACTTGAAATAGATCGTGAAAAAGGAGGAACTGGAATCATTACATGTTATATGTTTTTGGTTTCTGATGCGGTTATGGATGTTCAGAATTTAAATTTGAAGCAAATCATCTATTGAAAATCTAAATAGATGTTCTTAGGAAATCATCTATTATACTTGTAGAATCTAAGTCTTGGGTATTTGTTACTCGGTTCAAGTAACAAATATGCTCTAATCTCGACCTCTTCCACTCTTATTTGACTTTCCGCTGGTATTAGTTGAGTTGCTAGGAAAGCTAAACCTCCGACACTCCTCCCCTCCCAACCACGACACACCCCCGACCCCACAAAGATACATTTTTGACCCACCATGACCACGCCCAAACGAAAAAATCATCGACCTAAAAATCATCGACCCACGCATGCGCAGTGACCTAAAAAATCATAGACCTAAAAATCACTCGACCCAAAAATCACTCGACCATGACCACACCCATCGACCCAAAAATCACTCGACCAGAAAAAATCATCGATCAAAAATCAAACAAGTTGAGACCAAAAATCGACCACACCCAAAACCACGATTTCGCAAAAAAATCGTAAGACCAAAAAATCGACCACACCCAAAACCACGATTTCGCAAAAAAATCGATCAAAAATGAAATTGGCCCAGAACCGGTCGTTTGCAAGTACTTAAGCAGCTGTGAAATTAAAGCCTAAAAAAAAAAAAAAAACTCAGCTCTGAACGGGATTCGAACCCATGACTTCTGCGATACCGGAGCAGGGCTCTACCAACTGAGCTATCAAGCCAACTGGGAGTTTCGCAACAACTGAGTTCGTAACATACCCATAGAGGGAGAAGAATGATGCAAATGAATATATGACAGACCATGTATTTAAACTGCGGAGTAATATGAAATGACATTAATTGATCATCGCAGTTATGTACACAACTTTAAGCAGCTGTGAAATTAAAGACTGAAAAAAAAACTCAGGCCTGAACGGTATTCGAACCCATGACCTCTGCGATACCGGCAGAGGTCAGGCTTTAATTTCACAGGCCATTTTACAGTTTTGTCCTTAGGAACCAAGCCTTTGAATAGAGGCGAGGCTAGAGGTGACCTTGCTTGGTTACAAACCTCTCTACCTTTCCTGTGCAAATAATTTTTATCTCCAAATAGCAAGAACAGGAACGTTTGTAACAAAACAAGATCACCTCCAGCCTCACTTCTATTCAAAGACCAGGGTACTAAGCACACAACTGTAAAATGGTCTATTGTGTACATAACTGCGATGATCGATAAATGTCATTACATATTACTCAGCAGTTCAAATATATGGTCTTTCATATATTCATTTGCATCAAACTTCCTTACTGTTAGATTGGATAATTTGGGGTGCGGACCTTTGGTATTTTCCGTATCAGGAATTGTGATCACCTAGATCTACGATCTCAAATCCTGATCCGGATCAAAGATATTGCATTAAAGGAACCGATGGATCCTGCGGTTCAAAGTGGATTAACAATTTCCTTTGAAGTACCATGATCCAAGGGATCTGGGATCACAAATGCTGACACGAATCGTAGCAGAGGAGTGGACCCTTGGTCAGCTGTAAACTAAAAGAAACAAAAACATTGTTTCGAATTCTTTTCTAATGACGATAACTCTTTTATAGATATATTTTGGTTTATTAATGCTGTTGCTTTCCTGCTGTTGAACAGATGCCGGGAAACACTTCGGCGGGAGATTTTAATGGATCTGCTGTCAGGCCGTGACATAGCTGTTCATGTAACATGATGCTTCTCAGTTGTGCATGTGTCTCAAGCTTCTTGTACTATTAAAGAGTACGCAGTGAACGACAAGTCAGCTGCACTGCACAACTGCTTTATTAGAAGTGAACAATATATTGCTATTTACAAGGATGCACTAAGTTAGTGATCAAGTGATTGCGGTTTAGCTGTATTAACCAATAATTATCTACTAAGTCATAACTACGAGCTGATTCATTCTAAAACAGGAAATTCACTACACCAGATTATCATTAAAGTCTTAACAAAAATGAAATTCTTATTTATACAAGATACAGTGCACGACCTTGTGCTAACTTGTCTTACATAAAAAAACTATTGGTTTCTTTAAGGGTTATATTCTTATAACATATTCAATTACTCAAGCTTAAGTCGGAGCGCATCACGGTTTGTACTGTCCGTTTCTATGGAATCGACACTATAGCTACAAACATCACAAAAATTTCTAGTACATTTTAACATCTCGTGTTTAAGGCCATCGGATGCCTCAGTTTGACAGCTGTCAGTTTGACTTAATATGAATGGCTTATGCATCACATAATTGAAGTATCTCCAAAAAACAGACTTCTCACCCAATTCACCAAAATCTGTACGTATGGCAGCAAACCGTCATGTGATTAAAAAAAGTGAAGAATGCTGAGCTATTAACAAAGTTAACTTTCCAAGTACTGGGTTATGGCATCATAAGATTTCCAACTGCCAACACGCTAAGGCATTGATTACTGGGTATATAGTCATTTTATGATCATCCTTGACAATAGCAGACAATACAGTTATAAGATAAAAAAAAGTATAGTTTACGATATTTCTGATAGTGGAATAGGCTATTTTGTACACTGTCCAGGTAATCTGTGGACATCTTTTATTTCTCTAGAGATGCTACATGTGAAACTATGTCACGACTAATGATACTAATAAGATAAGACAAAAAAACTTACAGCTCTTTGCTCTTGAAATCAATCTCTATAGTCAAGTGAATATTTGTGTTCTATAATGAACCAATTCAAACAAATTCACATATGCATTTGAGGACAAGATTTGGGCCTAACTTCAGTATTCTTTACAAATGCCTACTTCTATTCCTTTTAGGGCTTGAAAGTAAAGTAGAAAAACAACCCGTTCAGCAAGAAGGACTGTTGTAGTTCAGGGAACTGAAAGATAGGAAACGAAGAAAATCTTTTAGACCAGTTACCATAAATGTCCGAAATAACAACCTAAGCAGCTTTCAACAAATCAGAGAGCGCAAAAAATGAAATTCCAACAAAAGGAAATTTCGCCTTACAAAGCTTGTGTCATACAAACAGCTTAAATTCTTAACATTGATATTTCTAAAGGAAAGAGAGCAGTTTCAGGCTACCCATGAATTGTTTTGGATAATGTTAAGGTTTTCAAGGCTTAAAGTCACGAAATTCATAAGCACCTCACCATTAACCAATAATGACATACAATGCTTTTTGACTCATTTTTTCACACTGGTGATTTATGGAATGTTCAGGGACCACTACGGAGAATTCCAATCTTGACATTAGAGCTTACAGAGCAAACGCACTTAACAGAATGTTGCTTTAAGTTTACTTAGATGGAACCGCTACAAGTGCTTGCAACTGCATAGTAAACTGTAATTATAATTGCACAATTCTCTAGGTCTTCTCGGACAATAGCAGTGGGAGAATTATCGGACAAGAAAGCCAAGAGGTGTCCATTAACCGAATTCCACTCCCCAAATATAAGTAGTTTTTCTCTTCAAAAAATATCATAGGCATCCAAAGATGTTAGTTTCGAGATTTTAGTATTGGATCTATTCTTTATCGTGGGGGTTGCTTCTAAAGAAACTGGTGCTGCGTCGATGGGGAATTCAAACACAACAAATAAGGAATGTCAAACATGTTGATAAATTAAGTTATACCACCGTGCGAAGGTGGTATAATTTACTTTATCAACTTGTGTTTCTATTCATTACCCTCGAGTTGATAAACTTCTTCATTCTTGTCTTCTGTAACGTAATGTATCAATGTAGTAAGGAGAAGTTGCGTATTGATCACAACGGGAATTGAAAAGGTTAAAAAAAGTAAAGAGCAAACCCTTTCTATATGCAGACTACAAAATAGAAGAAAGTAACTCGAGATTGCAGTCAAGAGCGGGGAACAATTGCTCAAATGTAACAGGTACATACCCCTTTGCAGCTCCTCGAAGTCAATGGACACATCATCGCCAATAAGTACAAACGGAGCCCAGTATTTCTCTGCCTTAAATGCATCTGATTCTCGCATAGATTTCATGGCTTGATTCAGAGCTTTGCTAGGACTCTTGCATTCTATTAGTCGTTGATAGAAACCGCGCATGAATTCTAGAGTTGACTCGTCGTTAAGAGCCCATAATGACACCAGAACCGAGCGAGCACCAGCACCCATAAAAGCCCGTGCAATGCCAACCACACCCTCAGCCTTAATGCTTCCACGGCCAGTTCCAGTGCTGCAATATGCACCAAGGCAACTGCACTCAGGTTCTTCAACACTTCTTGTTTTGTAGCCTTCTCGCCTATAAGAGGAGTAGCATTCAATATACTTGCAATCATTATCGCCTCTTTTCTGGCATTTGGCAGCTGATCGAACAGTGGCAGCACCTCTCCTCTTATTCTCTTTACGATCTCTTTCAAGCATGGGTCTCCAACAATGAGGGCTCCTTTGGTGTTGTGATAATCCCGAGGGGCGTCTACAATGAGCTTCAGACTGTACAGGGAAGGAACCACACGAATTGTGAAGGACTCACTAAGACAACGAGAATTTGAGTCAAGGAATGCAGCAAACGGAGCCAAGAACAATGGACCGTCAGGAACAAGGATCAACTCAGTGCCATCAATTCGGTCTACCACTGGACGGATGGTAATGTCGTACAACATGCGTAATTTGATGTCAATGTCAACTTGTTGTTGTTTAGTGGAGTTTGTATCATTGTCTTCATTACCATCATCACCGGTTGGCATCGGGGAGTCGTTATCCTCGTCTTCCTCTAGAGCAGGCAAGTCTCGATCGAGGCCGTCCAAGGAACGATCCTCGCATCTACCCTTGGAAGGAGAGCTTATTAGTCTAACTGTTCTCTCAACTAGAGATTCTAGATCAGTGACTTCTTTGAGCTGTAAATGTTGAAAATTGACCTTCTCTTTCCAAAAATATACACTCTCACCTCTTTTTATAGTCCACAAGTTAATTCCATCTTTTCCAACTGCAATATACAACACAGTTGTAGGGGTCAGATTGCAAAAGTCCTTAAGACTTACATCAACTGCCCGACTACACACTGTATCGTATCCATACTGCTCCGTCAAGAGATCCTCCAGTGCTTGGGCCCGTCCCTTATCACATTCACACAGAGCTTCCTCAAACTTTTCGTGCTTCAAAAGAAGGTTCCAAATTGCCCTATATGGCATCTGATACTCATTTCTTATACCGATCTTCCACTCATCTTTGGACTGGAGCAGTTCTCTAAGAGAATTAAATGTGTTCACACTGGCGCGATACGATAGCATGGCCTTGTCTACGAATCCTAGTGCCTCGAAGCACAAGCCACAACAGCAATGTGCAATTCCTTCTACATTTTTTTCTCCCATGTCTTGCGCCATGGATAAGTTCTGTTTGTGGTACTGTAACGCTTCTTTGAAATTGCCGAGTCTACTAAGAACACTTCCAATCCAACCATATCCACGTGATTCTCCAGGCTTGTCACCTATCTCTTTGGCAATGGATAGGGACTTCTTGAAGTAATCTTTAGCTTGTGGCAAATCGGATAGATTGTAAAACGACTTTCCCAGATTACCATTAGCACGTAATTCTAGTCTTCTGTCATCAACCTGAGTTGCAATTTTTAGACTTAGCTTGAGCCAATTGATCGCTTTTGAAAACTGACCAATACTGCTATATGAATTACCTAAGTTTGCGTAGGCAGCTCCTTCGCTTACCTTGTCTCCAAGCTGCTGCGTTATATGAAGGTGTTTCTTGTGGCACGTTATTGCTTTTGAGTCGTACCCTAAACCGCTATAAGCAAGGCCTAAATGACAATATGCGCGACCTACTCCATCCCAGTCTTTCATTTTTCTTGCGATCTCCAGATAACGCTGGGTGCATTCTATCGACTTCTTCAAATCACAGAGCTTCAGGTAAGTTGCACCTAGGTTGCAATATGCACGAGCTTCGCCTTCTCGGTGTTCCAACCCTTGAGAAACTTGCAAGAACAATTTATTGTATTCTAGAGCTTCCTTAAACTCACCCACACTCGAATGTGCAATGCCCAGATTGCAATACGCCCTTGCTTCGTTGGTTTTGTTGTCTAATTCCTTGGCAATCTGCAGCTCCAATTTGTGGCATTCTATGGACTCTTTTAAATTACCAAGGTTATGGTATGCCGAGCCTAATTTACCATACGCACCGCCTTCACCAATCCGGTCTCCTATATCCTTTACAACATCTCGATATGACTTATAGCATTCCAACGCTTGCTTAAAGTCAAAAAGCTTGTCATGAGCTAGGCCTAAATTCAAGTACGCACGACCTTCACCAACTTTGTTCCCTGTCTCTTTTGTAATGTTCAAGTATAAATTGCCATGCGATATGGCTTGTTCATAATTACCGAGATTTTGATTTGCAGCACCCAAATTACAATGGGCGCGTCCTTCAGCATCCCTATTTCCCGCCTCCTTTGCAACTTTCAGATCCAACTCATGATACTGTAAAGCTTGTTTGTAGTCCCCACGTGCGTTATGTAAAAGGCCAAGATGATTGCAAGCCCGTCCTTCCTCCTCTTTGTTTCCCAATTCTTTAGCAATTTCGTACTGCAAGCTGTGATACCATTCGCCTTGTCTAACATCTCCAAGACCCTGATTATGAACTTCCTTTTCGTTAATTTCGTGTACAACGTGGTTTGTTGTTACCTGAGTACTTGACTCATTCTTCATATCTTGTCCTTTTCCCTGGTCCACAGTTTCTTTTTCTCCCGTGTTAGTTGCCTGACAATTGTCCTCACTTCCAGCTTTACTGTCCACTCGTGACTCATTTCCCGCGTCATCATGAACCTCCTTTTCGTTGTTTTCGTGTACAACGTGGTTCGTTATTCCCTGAGTACTTGACTCATTCTTCGTATCTTGTCCTTTTCCCTGGTCCACAGTTTCTTTTTTTCCCGTCACAGTTGCCTGACAATTGGCCTCACTTTCAGCTTTACTCTCCCCTCTTGAATGATCACTTGCATCATTCCTAACATCCTCTTTGTTACATTCGTGTACTGCGTGTTGTGTTGTTAGAGGAGCATTTGACTCACTCTTCCTATTTTCTTTTTCTTTGGCTTCTGGTCCAGCTTCCTCGTCCGACGTTGTTTGAATAGCGGACTCTGGGTCAAATGTTACTTCCATTGTTTATTGTAATGCCTACGTGTTCACGGATAAAAGGAATTTGAAAGAAACATAAGCTAGTAATCATTAAGGGAATAGGCGAGTGAAGAAAGAGTAAATGCAGCGATAACGAAATTATTATGAGTTCAATCACGAATGCAAAAAGTCCAGTCCACAGTGGAGTTGAGATTTTATACTTCATAAATACCATCCCGAATTAGATAACAGTTAACTTAATAGTGCCCGATTTCGCTGAAAATTCTGTGTTTGCACTCGATAAGTATCGTTTACTTTGCTTAATGGGCTTGCTACCTACTGTTCTTTCCTCAGTGTTAAAAAATCCAAAAAATTTTAACCCAAAGTAGAGAGAATTCGAAACGGCGGGTTCCAGGCAAATGTACTGATATTACAAGACAATATTTCCGCTAGAAACTTCCCGCATAAGAATAATATAAAAAACCCCGCAGAAATCAAATTCAGAAAGATCAAAATCAGCCAAAAATCAGCTTAAAGCCCCAAAAAATCAGACCAGATCAGGCCCCAACAAAGTCCGACAACTCCCAACGACTTCCTGCAAAATCAAGTGTAATCATACAGAGCAAAATAAAAATCAAAATCAAAATAGACCAAAATCAAAATCAAACCCATCCGATCTGCCTCTTAAGACCATCTCTCCAAATTTTTCTACTAATTTCCGTAAATAATATACCGATGATAGATAAACCTTCCACCAACGCTGTTGTCTTCATGATAGGCCATCTAAAATCGATACACTAACCAATTTTAAATGAGAACCGCAGTAAGCGAAGATTTGGAACCAAATAGATACTCACGTATTCTCTATGGTTTGAAAGCGGAATCACCTCTCCATAAAATCACATTAAACCCATCCGCCGCTAATCCGGGTGCAACGCTGGACGTGGATATTCCTCGTTTACATGATGATATGGTGAAATACCGCACAGTGTATTTCTAATAGTTAACTTAAGGTTACTTCCCTATTAAGTAAGATTTCAAAAGAAAATAAGGTATGTTATTTAATGGGTGACTTTAACTTAAATCTAATGAACCACCAAAGCCATTCCGTTACTGGTGAATTTTTAGACGCGCTATATTCAAATATGTTCTTTCCATTGATTACGCGCCCTACAAGAATAACTTGTCATTCGGCAACTTTAATTGACAACATTTTCGTCAACCAATTTTTCGATAGATCTAGGAGTGGACTGTTTTTCACTGACATTTCTTGTTGGATGCAAACCCAACTTACATAAAGCGGAAGTATTTACGTACAGGAAATGTCATTCAAGTTAACATTAAATCGAGGCTGTATTGCATCAGCCACCATGTATATATTTCATAGCCACGTGTAACTTCTAGTGTGTGCGAATGTCAGTGAAAGAAGAACAATAAATGTTTGGTTACAGTTGATCTTGGAGTCTTCAATCCACCGAAGAACAAATGGCCACGCTTGCAACAGGTTATGGGCCCAGCAGAAGGCTCATGTTCGACGGTGATGTTACGAAATACGAACTTTGGGAAGTAAAATTCCTAGGACTTATGAGACTTCAAAAGTTGTACGATGTTCTCCTAGCCGAAGGTGAGCTAGATGACACAGAAACGGAAAAGAACATTGATGCCTTCGCTCAACTGATCCAGTACCTGGACGATCGAAGCCTGTCCTTAATTATGAGGGATGCGAGGGACGATGGCAGAAGAGCCCTCCAAATATTGAGGAACCATTACATGGGAAAAAGCAAACCACGTGTTCTTGCATTGTATACAGAACTAACTTCACTGCAGAAAGCCCAAGACGAATGCATAACAGATTATGTTCTACGTGCTGAAACAGCAGCTGCATCGCTCAAATCCGCCGGGGAGACAGTGAGCGACAGCCTTTTGATTGCCATGGTACTGAAAGGATTACCTGTGGAATACAAAACCTTTTCCGCCATTGTTTCGCAGCGCGACGACAAGATTCAGTTTCAAGAATTCAAAGTAGCCCTTAGGAGTTATGAAGAGACCGAAAGATCTCATATGCCGCCACAAATTGGAGAGGACAATGTTATGAACTGTAAACAGAAACATTCAGCATCGAACGGACATATAACATGTTACTCCTGCGGTCAACCTGGTCACAAATCAAGTGAATGTCGCATAAAGGAACAAAGGAAGAAGATTAATCACCGATGGTGCAGACACTGCAAGTCCAAGACACACAACACAGATGTTTGTCGCAAGAAGGACACAGCGAAAACCGTGAGTGACGATAAGAGGGGCGCTTCATTTGCGTTCAAAGTGACTGTAGACTCTCTTAACGTAACAAGAGAAAATTCCTTATTAGTAGATACAGGAGCTACTGCTCATATTCTCAATGATAAGTCCAAGTTTTTACATTTTGATGATGATTTCAAACCCGAAAATCATTACATAGAGTTAGCTGATGGCAGTAGGGCATGTGGTGTTGTGTCTGCCAGGGGCAGGGCACAAGTTACTCTGCATGATGTAGGGGGTGTTCCCTATGAAGTCTTTCTTGAAGACGCTTTATATATACCTAGTTATAAACAGAACATATTTTCTGTTCAATCTGCCGTTTATAGGGGAAATTCCATACACTTGACACCAGATTCTGCTGAGCTAAGTACACCAGGTGACACCAAATTTGCTATGAAGAAATATGGGAAGTTGTATTACCTCAACTATGCCGATTCCAGTAATGGTGCGCACAGTGCGGAAACTTGGCACAAAATATTGGGGCATTGCAACATGCATGATGTTTTTAAACTAGAAAATGTTGTTGAGGGGATGAAAATAACAACAAAGCCCAAGGGTAAGCCTGAATGTGACACTTGTGTAAAGGGAAAGATGTCACAGTTTCGAAATAGAGAGCCAGATAGTCGTGCAACTGCACCTCTGGAGTTAGTACACACTGACTTAGCAGGTCCTGTCACACCAGGGTCAAGGGATGGTCACAATTATGCAATGGTTTTTGTGGACGATTTTTCTGGTGCCTTTGGGGTATATTTCCTAAAGAACAAGAGTGATGCCATCACAGCAATGAAGCAGTTCTTGGCTGATACTGCACCCTTTGGTACAGTCAAACGATTACGATCTGACAATGGGGGTGAATACGTTAGTGATCAATTCAAATCCTTATTGTTAGATAACCACATCAAACATGAACTTACAGCTCCCTATTCACCCCACCAAAACGGGACAGCTGAGAGAGCATGGCGATCGCTTTTTGATATGGCAAGGTGTCTGTTAATCGAAGCAGAGTTACCTAAACAGTTATGGACCTATGCTGTCATGACATCAGCACATATCCGCAACAGGTGTTATAATTCCAGAACAGGTAAAACACCTTATGAGTGCTTGACAGGTACCAAACCAAATTTGTCCAACATGCATGTATTTGGTTCATTGTGTCACGCTTATGTACAGAACAAAACCAAATTAGATGCTCGAGCTAAGGAAGGCATTTTTATAGGTTATGATAGGTCCAGTCCTGCATTTCTTGTTTATTACCCTGATCAAAACACCATCAAGAAAGCCAGATGTGTCAAATTCAGTGAGAGATTCGACCATAAAGAGGAAAGTGTTGAATTGTTATCTGATTCAGCTGAGTACAAAGAACCCGAAATGCAAAAGCCTGAGATTAAGGTAGAAAGTGTTAAGCGTTACCCCACCAGGGAGCATGTCAGACCAAAATACCTTGATGACTATGCAACAGGGGAGGAACTTGATCATGCAATTGATGATTTTGCAAATTTTACAGTTGACTACTGTTACACAGCTAGAAATGTTCCACAGTCATATGAATGTGCCATCACATCCCCAGAGTCTGGGAAGTGGAAAGTTGCTATGGATGAAGAGTTAAGTTCACTATGGGATAATGACACATTTGAACTCACCTCCCTACCAGAGGGTCGAACTTCAGTGGGGGGAAAGTGGGTTTATACTATCAAATTAGGTCCCAATGGAGAGGAAAAGTACAAAGCCCGTTTTGTTGCAAAGGGTTACTCCCAGGCCCCAGGTATAGACTATCATGAGACATTTTCTCCAACTGCTCGTTTAACTTCGGTTCGAATGTTAATGCAATTAGCTGTTCAAAAAGGTATGGTTATCCATCAAATGGATGTTAAGACTGCTTATTTGAATGCACCTATTGACTGTGAGTTGTATGTTGAGCAACCTGAAGGTTATGAACAAAAAGGGCCCAATGGACAAAAACTTGTTTGCAAGCTAAAGAAATCATTGTATGGCTTGAAACAAAGTGGGAGAAACTGGAACAGTATGTTACATGACTATCTAACACAAGAAGAGTTTGTACAATCCTTAGTGGATCCTTGTGTTTATGTCAGGACTACTGAAAGTGGTCAAGTAATTTTAATTGTATGGGTTGATGACATAATTATTGCAGGTAGCAACACAGATGTGTTGAAAGAATTTAAAGAATGTCTTATGATGAAATTCAAAATGAAAGATCTGGGTATTCTATCATGGTTTCTAGGCATCCAATTCAAGTGTGGAAATGGGTATGTTGAAATGAACCAAACCCAGTACATAGAAAAGATTTTGTCTCGGTTTAACATGTCAGAATGCAAGCCAAAGGCAATCCCATGTGAGCTGGGTGTAACTAAGGGCAGTACAGTTAATGAAAGCTGAGTATGTAGCATTAGCCATGGCTACCCAGGAAGCTAAATTTCTTAGGCAACTATTAGCTGATCTAGTGGGTCCCCCTTGTGAGGTTATTCGCATGTATGTAGATAATCAAGGGGCAATAGCACTGGCTAATAATCCTGTGCATCATAAGAGATCAAAGCATATTGATGTTAAATACCACTTCTTAAGATTAGAGATCCAGAATGGAAACCTCAAGCTGACATATGTACCAACAGAAAATAATGTTGCAGACATTTTTACTAAGCCTGTAACTAGGGTTAAACTTAATAGACTACTTCCATAAATGTTGTAAAGTTGTGATTGAGTGGGGGTGTTGGATGCAAACCCAACTTACATAAAGCGGAAGTATTTACGTACAGGAAATGTCATTCAAGTTAACATTAAATCGAGGCTGTATTGCATCAGCCACCATGTATATATTTCATAGCCACGTGTAACTTCTAGTGTGTGCGAATGTCAGTGAAAGAAGAACAATAAATGTTTGGTTACAGTTGATCTTGGAGTCTTCAATCCACCGAAGAACAAATGGCCACGCTTGCAACATTTCTGACCATCTGCCTATATTTTCTATTCATTTCGACACCTCAATCTCGGCATCTAATGAAACTGTTTTTGTTCGAGATGTAAACCAAGTCAACACAACTAAGTTTCTATCGCACTTGGAGAGAATTGACTGGTCTCAGTATGCCACTCTTGATGATCCAAATAATGCCTATAACAGCTTTTTTAAACAATACTCTATGGCATATGACTCATGTTTTCCTTTAAAAAAAACTAAGGTGAGCAATTACCGTTTGAGTAAGCCTTGGTTATCGAAAGGACTTCTGAAGTCGATAAGAACGAAAAATAAGTTATATAGACAGTTTCTGACTAATCAATCTTTGCATTATGAAATTCGTTACAAAAATTACAAAAACAAATTGAATCACTCATTAAGAATTGCTAAACGTATATATTACGAAAAGAAAATCGATGCTTCTAAATCAAATGCCAAAGCTACATGGAGAGTTCTGAACGAAATTATTAAGACAAGAAAGAAAGCGTTTAAAATCAATTCCATCTTTAAAGTTGACAACCAAGAAATTACGGATCCAGTAGACATCGCTAATAGATTCTGTAGTTATTTTTCTAGTATCGGACCTAATCTAGCCAAAGAAATTCACTCGTCTGTCTCTCACCGCAGTTTTCTCTCTGGTCACTTTTGTCAGTCGGTGTTTTTTGATCCAGTGACTCCAAATGAGCTATTAGAAATTTCCAATGCTTTTCGACCAGGTAAGGCAGCTGGCCATGATAGAATTCCCATTTCTATCATAAAACAGTCCATTCAAATTATAGCCGATCCTTTAGCTCATATAATCAACTTATCTATTACTCATGGCATTGTTCCCGACCAAATGAAAATTGCTCGCGTGATACCACTCTTTAAAGCCGGTGATCGATCACTGTTTACGAACTATAGACCGATCTCGATTCTCCCTAGCTTTTCTAAGTTTCTTGAAAAGGTTGTTTATAACCGTCTTTATAATTATTTATGTAAACTAGAAATTCTATGTGATAACCAATTTGGCTTCAGGAAAAATCATTCAACTTCGTTAGCATTGATCGACCTATATGAAAAAATCTCCCTTGCTCTTGATCGCAATGAACATGCCGTTGGCGTTTTCCTTGATCTTTCTAGGGCCTTTGATACCGTCGATCATAATATTCTGCTTGACAAACTCGAACACTATGGTATACGTGGCGTGGCTCTGGACTGGGTTAGAAGCTACCTCTCCAACAGGTTGCAATTCGTTCAATTTAACGGTCAATGCTCCTCTCCTCAAACTATCTGCTGTGGTGTTCCCCAGGGATCCATTT
>OX453277.1:6596426-6608926 GCA_949710005.1 Ricordea florida
AAATTTTGTCAAATAAAAGAAAAAACGATTTTTTGGGCCCCTGAAGGTGGGAAGTAACCTTAACCGTTTCAGGTCACGCGAATAATACCGTGGTTAATAATATCGGCCGAAATCTAGTTAACCGGCCCCGGGTAAGTTTTGGCCGAGAACTACTCCAGGACATTCAAAGATAAGACTTATTTATGAGGTATAAATGAGGATGTTAGCATCGACAACGAGTACGAGTTCTAGAACGAGATCAGCGATTTTGCGTACTGCGCATCCCTTCTGCGCATCTCCACGTTTTCAAGTCGTCCTGTCAAGTTGCACTACGACGAGTTCTCACCAAAAACTCGAAGTGGGTAGAACGACTGGGAAGAGCTGGTTTTCAAAGGTAAATTCCGATCGTTTAATGCATTTACATTTCGTTTCTAGCCTGTCTTTATCATCTTGAACATTCCTTATATTATGTTTTACGTAAAATACTGCTTTTGAAGTCGAGGAAAAGCAACCGAACGCGATATTTCCTACACAGAGTAAATTTGCATTTACCCGGGAAAGTTTCATGTCTCTCCACAGGCCTCACAGGCTCACGAAATAACCCCGAAAATTGCCATTATTTGGTCGAAAATATCCAAATAGTCGAAGATATCAATAAAGAATACTTCCTTCTTTATCCGGTGTGGTTGTTGTGTTGAATTTGATGGGTTTTAGGGTGTTTTAAGACCGCGACTAACCATCCTTCGAGTTACCTCGAAAAATCGATTTTCCTTTGAAAACTGGAGGATGGACCGTCGGGCTTTCAAAACACGCTAATACTCATTAAATTCAACACAAAAACCACACTGGATAAGGAGCTAAGTATTCTTCATTCATATCTTCATCTGTTGGGATATAAACTCGAACTCGGTGTCATCGCCAACATAGAAAGTTGAGAAAACGACTTCGAGTACGAGTACGGTTTGAGGTCGTTCTCGTACTCGTACTCGTTGTTGATGCTAACATCCTCTAATGACCTTTTTCTAACCGCCGAACAACGGAAATATAGATTACGACAGGGTGTATCCAACGGAAATATCAGAAGACTCCGCACCAGCTCTGGTAATAAGGATACGACCAAATCTAAGAACCTTCTGCTTTCCGCCATTCATAATGTCAAGTACTGCATTCCAATTCATTGATCAACCTATATTGTCAATGATGGTGGAGCATTCTACCCAAGAGCACTGACAGACGCGTTGAAATTTGAAATTAGACCAGCACCGGTAAATGATATTGTTTACGCATGCTGATAAGCCACCGAATTATCAATTAACCAATCTTGAATTGGAATATCGTTGTAGACCTAGTGACTGATTATCTAGCTCGGCAAGCGAGAACGTCATATTAGGTGGGTAAAGGATATTTCTATGAAAATATCTATCTTACCGAAACATTCACCATGAACAAGAAGAAAGATGGAATTATCTATCGGCATAATAATATTCCACGACGATCAGCAACTGGAATAGTATGTCTGTTTGTTGATGAAAGTTACAATGGAATGAGAAACTCCGAAAAGTTTTTGAATCCTGATATTACTTCGGTTCAAATTAATATCGATGGAGTTCCAAACCGATTATATTCCACTGAAACTATCCCAACCGATTTCTGGAATAACATTAAACAGCGGTGGAATGCTGGTAGTATGGGTGAATCATACTTTTATGATGATAAATTTGCCTTATGGATTGATCTAAGATCCCACTATGATAATAATATCCATGGATCGGGTCGGTCGGTGAATGATACGCATGATGGAATTCAGCTCACAATCCGTAGAAATACTACCAGGAGTTGCTTGTTTGCTCGGAGTTTGCTAGGAATAAGTCCGTAGACTGGAATCGGGGCGATTTTTATTGGATTCGGATTTTGATTTTGGTCTATTCGGTCCCATTTTTGGGATTTTTAGTCTGATTTTTGGCTGATTTTGATCTTTCTGATTTTGACGGATTTTGGTAGATTTTGATTTCTGCGGGTTGCTCGCGGGTTTTGTTTATGATTCTTATGCGGGAATTTTCTAGCGGAAATACTAACTGTCTTGTAATATCAGTACATTGGCCTGGTACCCGCCGTTTCCCTCTACTGACAAACAAAGTTAAGACTCAGAGAAATTAAACAAAAGAAATTAAAATTTATTCCCCCACACGTCAACTTTTTCCACTTGTTTACGCTAAGTTGAGCATAATTAAAAAGTAGAGAAACATAGAAAATAAACCAACGACGCAATAAAAATTAGTCTCTTGCAAAATTATTGAAAAGCATCGTCAACTTTGCTTCTAGAAGTGACAACATTTCTACCGCTTGTTATTTATAAAACCGCGTGTCAGTTTTGCCGAGAACCCAGGGCCCATTGGACAAAAACGATGATCAATTAACTAGACGAGGAAAGCACTTCGTGTATAACGTAGTTCAAGGCGATGCAGAAGGCTTTACATCAGTAGAACTCCACTAAGCACAAGGAATCATTTCATGTTTACCCCGTTTTATCCATCACTTCTGCTCGATCCTTCTAACTGCAGTGGAGCTAGAGAGTTTGACGAAATTCACTGTATCAAACGATATGAATAAATTTAAGGAAAGTGTAATTAACAGACTTACCATTGATCTTAACGACATAGCGGAGAACACGAACTAAAGAATCATGTGCTCAGTTCGATGGGTTAGATGTCAACTAGCATAGTGCAACCAAAAAGCAATGACTAACGAAATCAATTGAACTAGAGAGCAGCTACTAAGATATATTTATGATAGTATATAACGTGCAATGCCGAGGTTCAGCGATCGTAACAAAAGCAAAGAATGTTTGCGTAGATAGTTTACAGCAAAGGCACTGTCTGTTTCTACAGGGGAAAACTATTTGACACTCCATCTACTAGCAGTCGTCCAGCGACAAATCGCATAACTACATCGCATTCCATGGGCGCAAAAGCAGCGTTGCGTCTGAATCAATTAACTATAGTTTTCTAAGATACCAAGTTGACATGCTTTGACACTATAGTCTTTATGTGGCCAAAAGCCCTTCCCGGCAGTTATTATTACATACTCTTTCGAAAATAAGCGAAGTCATGTGTCTACGGGGGTAAATGGTAAGTGTGCGCATTCATTCGAATTAATTCAGTACTCTTTCCAGAAAGAATTCATTTCGTTATTTTTGAGGTGAGTGACAAACACGCCATGTACTTTGCACAACATGTATGTCACACAAAAAATACAAAGTTTCAAAATGAATACAATAATTGGGTTAAAGCCCTACAAGGAAAAGCTGTTGCGAGTTCCTCAAAAACAAGCTTCGCGAGGTTTTACAGGAGTCGATCGTATTTCTGGTTTGATATATTAGGAAATGTAAAAATCTGTTGTAACTTACCTCTGAACGAAACCTCTTATCCGACATCAGTTTCCATCCATGTCCACTGATGAAAGTAGGGGCGTCTTTTTACTGAGGAACTAGCTCTGTGGGTAACTGTTTGCTCATACTTTTTCCGCTTTTGTTAATGATTTGCATAAATGTCATCATCAGCCATTCTTGGGAATCACAAAATAAGTGACAAAATGGCTAATTTGGAAGACAGTCATATTTAGGCTTCTGTTTTGATCAGGAAGGGGTTCAAAATTTTTAACATGGTTAGCTTTTCCGGAGGGGAGAGGGTCAAGTTTTGATACGCTGACAGTTTGGGAGACAAAAAAATTCAAAACATGGTTCTTCCGCTATGGGAAGCCGGTTCACCAACGAAGCAAATCTAGTATGCCAAGCTAATAATTTACTATTGCAACAAGTCGGAAGGCAAACAAGGTCCCATACTCGGAGAAAATATTTCTTGGAATTTGAAAGTGGAAGAGTAGTACACTTCATAGCGTTAACAGTTAACTTCAAATTTCTAAATAGCAATTCTCCTAATTGAGTTCCATAAATTTCCTTACATGTTAGACTGGAGAATTTGGGGAGCGTCCCTTTGGTATGATCCGCATCAGGAATTGCATCGAAGGAACCGATGGATCCTGGTCCAGAGTGGATCCATCAGTATGTTCAGTACCTTGCGATTTAAATGATCAGTTTTGGATTACAAATCTTTATTCGCATCATATCAGAGGAACGCACCCTTGGTCAGTTGTCATCGTAGAGAAACAACAATATTGTTGTGGCTATCAATTTCCGGTTCCTTTTTTGTAGTTACCTATTTCCTGTTCGTTTTGTTTTCATCACGAGATTCTTCCAAGGGAATTGCACGTGCTTTGTAATTTTTGAGGATTGTCGCGTTAAACTGTTTTTCAACGTACACGTACCCTCAAACGTACACTTTTAGGATGTACACTTTGGATGTAATTTGAACGTGAAATTCAGAGTAAATTTTCAGTATGGAGGATTGCCTAGTTCATTGTGGAACTAACAATTGTTTTGTTTCTTTTTTAATGATGATAACTCTTTTAAAGATATATTTTAGCGGAGCTCCACAGCGGCTCGAAGAGCCGCAGAGCGGAGCCCCATAACTACCGTGCGAGGATAGAAATTGAGAAAACCATGCGTTTGAGTTTTCATGGTCATCGTGGCTAGCGGCATGGCTCGCGGGCGCGTGCGCCTAGCGACGACGACGACGACGACGACGACGTTGCCCCAACATGGCGGCCATAGTCATCCGGGATATTTAGAAGGTCTTAAACCGAAACGAGGCTTTGTTTTTCGCGCGCTTTTCGCGGCTTGCCGCGGCTACACAACCTACAACCAGCAGTCTACAGCAGTCTACAATGTTTTGCTGAAGAAACGGATTATTCATAGCGGTTTTGGAAGAAAAATTTTCTTCCTACAAGTTTTCAAGCGTTTTTGGAGGGACATAAGCATAAAGCTGAGTTCTTCCTACAAGTTTTCAAGCATTTTTGGAGGGACATAAGCATAAAGTTGAGTGTCTATTTTTCGTTTGTTAAAGAGCTGCCTAGCTGCTTTTGGTGTTGCTTTAAGACTATTATAATTTTGCTGACCAGGTAATGGTTCTTCCGTTGAGTCGCGAGCTAGATGTTTTTTTTTTTGACGATTTATTTCAGCTATCGAATCTTCTTTAAGTAGTTGCGTACACCAGGCGTATTTAATAACTTTAGTGACAGCATTTTCAATGTGTGCGGGTCTGTGTGAGGAGCTCCGCTTTTAGGCTTGCCTAAATCTATTTAATAGTTAAATAATGCTGTTTATTTTTTTCTCAGTTCGTGAGCGGGCGGTATTCTGCAAATCCTGCAATCTGATTGGTTCCGGGAGCGGGCGGTATTCTCCCATCCGGCCCGCTCACAGCGGGCGGTATCCGTTGCGTGATGAGACGTCGATACATCGCTTGCTTCGTTGCAATGTTTTTACAAACTATTAATTAAGATACTTATCATGTAAAGCCTAAACTTTTTTTAATGGCAAGTACTAATTTCGACATGGATTCAGACGAGAGCTATCACAGCGAAAGCGAATTTTACTACCCCGACGAGATGGAAAATGATAAAGAAAACATCGGTTTACAACGCTTAATTGTTCGGGGTTTTTTTGCAAGCATTTCGTTAGGTTTTAGGAAAAAATAAAAATGTTATTCACCAGCCTAGGTCGGTCCGTATTGGGAAAAACTGTGCCCTCGGTCTTCGAACCGCCCTCGGCCTGCGGCCTCGGGCGGTATCCAAGACCTCGGGCACAGTTTTTCCCAATACGGCCCTCCCGGCTGGTGAATAACCTATATTACTTTCCTACCGTTGAACAGAAGGCGGGCGGGAGATTCTTATGGATCTGATACCAGGTCGTGACATAGCCCTTCATGTAACAGGAAGGGAAAGTGTACCAGGTATGTTAACGACGAGAAGGAAAATTGTTCAATAGACCTGTAACGATCATTACGAAGTAGCCAACACACTAAAACAACTTTGTTTTCAACACATTATTTATCAATAAACAATCATACTTAATGGTTTAGGACACAACAAGCAAAAGAAACGGTTATCATGCTTCTCAGATTAGTATTTAAGTCTCGACAAAAATGAAATTCTTATTCATACAAGATACTGCGCCCGGGCTTGTGTTCATTTCTCTTACAAAACAAATTAATGGTTTCTTCCCATCTTATATCCTGATATGATAACTTGTTAAATCACCCAAGCTTAAATAGAAGCGAATTTTTAGTACTATCTGTCTCTATGGAATCGTTAATACAACATTACAAAACTTGTTTACATTTTAGAATCTCGTGTTTCAGGCCAGCGGATGCCTGAGTTTGACAGCTGTCAGTTTGTCTGTATGCATCACATAATTTAAGTCTTTGAAATAAACAGATTTCTTACCCAATTAACCAGAATCTTTACGCATGGCAACAAACAGCCATGCGATTACAAAAGTAAAAAACGTTAATCCATTAACATAGTTAATTTCCTAAGGACTGGGTTCTGGCATTCATAAGGTTTTTAACAGCAACACGCGAAAGCGTTGAGTACTGGGTATGCAGTAATTTTATGGTCACCCTTGATAATAGTGGCAATACAGCCATCAGATAAAAACAAGCATAGTATATGATATTTCTGATAGTGAAAAAGGTTGTTATGTACATTTTCCAGGAAATCTGTGGACATCTTTTATTTCTCTGGAGATGGTACATGTACCGGAAACTATGTCCTGACTAATAATTTTAATAAAATGAGCCGAAAAAGTTACAACTCTTGGCTTTTAATCAAGTAAATACTTGAAGGGTTTTCGTTTGATGCCGGAGGCCGGTCGTTGTCCGATACATTGAGACCAATCTTTGAGGGGTATTAAGCACTCACATGGCGCCTTGCGGCGCCAAAAACTGTCACGTCCGGCGTTTTCAGAAATGTGTCCGCTACTTTACAAATTGTTGAAAACCCTGTACTTGTGTTCTTCAATGAACTGAGCAAATTCACATATGCATTTCAGGACAAGACCTTGGGTCTAACTGAAGTATTCTTTACAAATGCCTACTTTCATTCCTTTTGGAGTTTGACTTCGATGTACGGTAAAAAGACAACTCACTTTGCAAGAAGGACTGCGGTCATTCACAGAACTGAAAGATAAGAAAGAACAGAGAAAATCATTTAGACAGTTACCATAAATGTCCGAGGTAACTGTAATTATAATTGCACAATTCTCTATATCTTCTCGGACAATAGCAAAGGGAGAAACATCGGACAAGAAAGCCAAGAGGTAGCCATCAACCGAATTTCACTCAACAAATCGAAGTAGTTTTTCTCTCCACAAATATCATAGGCATCCAAAGATGTTAGTTTGAAGATTTTAGAATTGCATCTATTATTTATCGTGGGGGTAGTTTCTAAACAAACTTGTGCTGCGTCGGCGTAGAATTCAAACCCAAGAAATTGGGATAATCAAACATGTTGACAAAATAAGTTATACCACCGTAAGAAGGTGGTATAGCTTACTTTATCAACTTGTATTTCTATTTTTTATCACTGAGTCGAAAAATTGCTTGATTCTTGTCGCCTGTCTACGTGACTATGAATCAATGCAGTAAGGAGAAGTTTCATTGGTATTGATTACCACAGGGATGGAAAAAATTAAAGAGGTAAGGAGTAAACTCTTTCTGTATGTAGACTACCAAATAGAAGAAAGCAACTCGAGACTGTAGCCAAGAGCGGGGAACAATTGCTCAAATGTAACAGGTACATACCCCTTTGCAGCTCCTCGAAGTCAATGGACACATCATCGCCAATAAGTACAAACGGAGCCCAGTATTTCTCTGCCTTAAATGCATCTGATTCTCGCATAGATTTCATGGCTTGATTCAGAGCTTTGCTAGGACTCTTGCATTCTATTAGTCGTTGATAGAAACCGCGCATGAATTCTAGAGTTGACTCGTCGTTAAGAGCCCATAATGACACCAGAACCGAGCGAGCACCAGCACCCATAAAAGCCCGTGCAATGCCAACCACACCCTCAGCCTTAATGCTTCCACGGCCACTATGACAGCAGCTCAAAACAACAAGTTTTGCTCGTAAGCCAACACTCAACACCTCTGCCATAGAAAGCACGTAGTCGCCCTCTTCGGGGATCTTGGAACGACGTTCAGGATTTGGGGTTAATGCTATCTCGCCAGTTTCGCTTCTGCCGTGTGCTGCTATATGCACCAAGGCAACTGCACTCAGGTTCTTCAACACTTCTTGTTTTGTAGCCTTCTCGCCTATAAGAGGAGTAGCATTCAATATACTTGAAATCATTATCGCCTCTTTTCTGGCATTTGGCAGCTGATCGAACAGTGGCAGCACCTCTCCTCTTATTCTCTTTACGATCTCTTTCAAGCATGGGTCTCCAACAATGAGGGCTCCCTTGGTGTTGTGATAATCCCGAGGGGCGTCTAAAATCAGCTTCAGACTGTACAGGGAAGGAACCACACGAATTGTGAAGGACTCACTAAGACAACGAGAATTTGAGTCAAGGAATGCAGCAAACGGAGCCAAGAACAATGGACCGTCAGGAACAAGGATCAACTCAGTGCCATCAATTCGGTCTACCACTGGACGGATGGTAATGTCGTACAACATGCGTAATTTGATGTCAATGTCAACTTGTTGTTGTTTAGTTGAGTTTGTATCATCGTCTTCATTACCATCATCACCGGTTGGCATCGGGGAGTCGTTATCCTCGTCTTCCTCTAGAGCAGGCAAGTCTCGATCGAGGCCGTCCAAGGAACGATCCTCGCATCTACCCTTGGAAGGAGAGCTTATTAGTCTAACTGTTCTCTCAACTAGAGATTCTAGATCAGTGACTTCTTTGAGCTGTAAATGTTGAAAATTGACCTTCTCTTTCCAAAAATATACACTCTCACCTCTTTTTATAGTCCACAAGTTAATTCCATCTTTTCCAACTGCAACATACAACACAGTTGTAGGGGTCAGGTTGCAAAAGTCCTTAAGACTTACATCAACTGCCCGACTACACACTGTATCATATCCATACTGCTCCGTCAAGAGATCCTCCAGTGCTTGGGCCCGTCCCTTATCACATTCACACAGAGCTTCCTCAAACTTGTCCTGCTTCAAAAGAAGGTTCCAAATTGCCCTATATGGCATCTGATACTTATTTCTTAGACCGATCTTCCACTCATCTTTGGACTGGAGCAGTTCTCTAAGAGAATTAAATGTGTTCACACTGGCGCGATACGATAGCATGGCCTTGTCTACGAATCCTAGTGCCTCGAAGCACAAGCCACAACAGTAATGTGCAAGTCCTTCTCCATTTTTTTCTCCCATTTCTTGCGCCATGGCTAAGTCCTGTTTGTGGTACTGTAACGCTTCTTTGAAATTGCCGAGACTCCTAAAAACATTTCCAATGTTACCATATCCACGTGATTCTCCAGGCTTGTCACCTATCTCTTTGGCAATGGATAGCGCCTTCTTGAAGTAATCTTCAGCTTGTTGGAAATCGAATAGATCGTAAAACGTATTTCCCAGATTACCATAAGCACCTAATTCTTGTCTTCTGTCACCAAGCTGCGTTGCAATTTGTAGATTTAGTTTGTGGCAATCGACCGCGTTTGAAAACTGACCAATGCTTCTATATGAAATACCTAAGTTTGCGTAGGCACGTCCTTCGCTGACCTTGTCTCCAAGCTTCTGTGTTATGGCAAGGTGTCTCTGTTGGTACTTTATTGCCTTTGGGTGGTCCCCTAAACCGGCATGAGCAAGGGCTAAATGACAATATGCACGACCTACTCCATCCCTGTTTTTCACTTTTTTTGCTGTCTCCAGATAACGCTGGGTGCACTCTATGGATTTCTTAAAATCACAGAGAGTCAGGTAAGTAGTACCTAGGTTGCAGTAAGCACGGGCTTCGCCTTCTCGGTGTTCCAACTCTTGAGAAACTTGCAACAGCAATTTATTGTATTCTAGAGCTTCCTTAAACCCACCAACACTCGAATGTGCAATGGCCAGATTGCAATACGCCCTTGCTTCGTTGGTTTTGTTATTAAATTCCTTGGCAATCTGCAGGTCCAATTTGTGGCATTCTATGGCCTCTTTTAAATTGCCAAGATGAAGGTATGCCCAGCCTAAACTACAATACGCACCGCCTTCACTAGTCCGGTCTCCTACATCCTTTACAACATCTCGGTGCGACTTATAGCATTCCAACGCCTGCTTAAAGTCAAAAAGCTTGTCATAAGCTTGGCCTAAATTCAAGTACGCACGACCCTCACCAACTTTGTCCCCTGTCTCTTTTGTAATGTTCAAGTATGAATTGCCATGCGATATGGCTTGTTCATAATTACCGAGATTTCGATTTGCAACACACAAATTACAATAGGCACGTCCTTCAGCGTCCCTATTTCCTGCCTCCTTTGCAAGTTTCAGGTCCAACTCATGATACTGTAAAGCTTGCTTGTAGTCCCCACGGGTGTCATATACAAGGCCAAGATGACTGCAAGCCCGTCCTTCCTCCTCTTTGTTTCCCAATTCTTTAGCAATTTCGTACTGCAATTTGTGACAGCTTTCGGCTTGTCTAAGATCTCCAAGACCCTGATAGGACTTGCCTAGATTTCCAAACGCTCTCCCTTGTTCATCCTTGCTTCCTTCGTCCTTGGCAATATTAAGAGCCCGCTTGTGACAGTCTATGGCTTCAGCAAAATTACCGAGATTTTTGAAAGAAATGCCAAGATTGGAATACGCCCGTCTCTCGTTTGCTCTATTTCCCACATTTTTTGCAAGCTCCATATCAAGCTTGTGGCTCTCAATCGCTTTTTCATAAAAGCCGGCCTTGTCGTACAAAATACCGAGTTCACATACCAAATCTGCTTCATGAGATTTGTTTCCTGTTGCTTGGACAATCTCTAGCAGCGACCTTTGACACTCTATGACTTGTTTCAAATCTCCAAGCTTCTGATAGACAGCACTCAAATTTATGTAACAAATTCTCTGTTTTTCTATTTGTGCCTCCTCGTTGGCAATATTAAGCGCTAATTTAAAACATCGAATGGATTGCTTGAAGCCTCCAAGATCCAGGTAAACAAAGCCGAGAAAGCAATAGGCTCGTCCTTCTCGATCCGTGTCTCTCGCCAGTTTAGCCGTTTGTAATTCCAACGAGTGACATTCCAAGGCCTGACTTAAATCACCGAGCATGCTATAATTTCTCCCCAAACAGCAATACGCATCTGCCTCTTTAGACACGTCTCTCATTTCCTTTGCCACACTAAGTTGTACTTTAAGTTCTTCAATATATTTCCTGAGTTCCGTTGCCTGCTTACAAAGAGGAATTAGCGATAGGCATTATTCAACAGGAGAGAGAAATATGAAGGGTAGAATGGCAAACGTCTTTAAGCATAATATGTTTTAGGTAATAAAAATTACCTGTAGCAAATGAAATTAAGATATTATTTTGTAAAAGTTGTGCGTTACTTCCAAAACAAATTCTGAAAACTCTGACCAACTATCTAAGATACTGTCAGTATCCCTATTTTAGACGCGATCCTTGCCTTGCAGGAAAGCATAAATTACTTGCAAATACACAAGTGCAAAATACACAAATGCAAGCATTAAGGGTACTCTCAATTGCTTAAATCAAAATAGTGCAGTTAAGTGGGATTTGCCTTAAGAAGTCCTGTATGATGGTTTTTTAAGGCCTTCGTTGTCAGGAAAGTTTGGTACTTTTTCATAAAACGTTGACCGCGGCAGAATGGACACTTAATGTATGGTCCCAAGGGAAACAGTTAGTTTTGTTTTCTCGAGAGTCCTGATGTTTCCCGAGACGAAGTCGAGGGTAACATCAGGACTCGAGGGGAAACAAAACTGACTTCTTTCCCGAGAGACTATACATTACGTGCCTTGTTATATATTTAGACTTTCCCTCCCTTAATTAAACAATTATATAGCAAGAACCAACAAACAAAGACGGCACAACTGGCACGCGGGCAACAACTGCGCAATTGAATCCCGTCGGGATACATTTCAATTTGATCGGGGGCACGTTATCAAGAATCAACCAATCACAGTGCTCGTTTTGTTGAGTGAAAGTCTAGGTATATAACAACATTGTTTATTCATTCTAAGAACTAGGCTACAAGGGGATGTAAAAAGGGACAAATACAAGGTACACAGAATGGGCCAAAGATACGATAACAAACAGAGATGAAATAAACACAAATTTAGCACATTAAAATCAGAGCGATTATAATAAAGAAATAAACTTTTGTTTGCGGGACTGCGATTACCTTGTCTGTAGATTCATGATCAAGCGACATAGTCTTCACCTCCTCGTTCTGCCCTGGTGCTTTGGGTTTAGTTTCATGTTCTGAATGTTTAGTATCTGACACTGTAATGGCATTCACGTCTTCTGTTTTCGATCCGTTTTCTTCGTTTCCTGTTAGGTCACAATCAACCGTGATTCTCAGATCCTCTGTCTGCTTTTTAAGAGGTTCCCCCTCTGCAGTTAGCTGGGCATCTGACTCACTTTTCATATTTTCTCCTTTTTCCTGGTTCACAGTTTCTTTCTTTGCTGTTGCTTG
>OX453277.1:6613926-6696426 GCA_949710005.1 Ricordea florida
AAGTAGGTATTTTTCGTAGTGAAACGAATGCCTTCCATTTTAAAGAAATTCCCAATACAGAGGTTGCAGTTGTTATAGCAATTATTTATAATTATGTGATCTGATATCATTGCAACAGTGAAAATATATTGTAGATTTGTTTGATGTAGCAGTTATTGTTCAGTATTTTCAACAGAAAAGATGCCAAACAATAACTGACTGTTTCTGCAATATTATCAGTGATCAATGCAATTATTTTTAAATAAAGCAGATGTTATTACTGACTTCTGAGTAGTATTTCTCTTTGTTATATTTCTTTGCTACATATATTACGTAATTAAAAAGTTTCGTTGGGACAGACAAGTTCCATAGCCATTTCAAAATGGGTTAATATACCTTTGAGTTACACGTATCCCTGGGAATTACTCTATTAGCACCCACCCTTTTCCCACAAATGAAAAGTTAATTTAACCCCTACTTTGCAAAATTTGGCAACATCTTAACCTTTTTCTGTAATGCTGTTTAATTCATTTTTATGATGTCAAATACAAATATTTAATAACAACCACAATATTACCTTTTTACATTGGAAAAACTCAATAAGGGAGAAAGTAAAGTTTGTAATGCCAAAATTTTTAGTGGTTTTTCTTATATATAGATAGATAGATCCCTTTATTTAACAACGGTATAAAACTCCTTCAATATTACATACACATAATATTGCTATCAATGGAGACCGTTAAAAACTAGAATGAAATATTATTATTGAATATGGATATGTAACCATTTACAATTATTTACAATAAAATAATTATCGATAATAACTAACTAACAAAATAAAATAGACAAACAAGTAAATAAATAAATATGTAAATAAACAGGTAAATAGATAATAAGTAAATAAATGAAAGAGAAAAAAAATATATATATATATTTAAGTTGAAAAAAAAATAAATAAAAAGTCTAAGTATTACACTGATTGTTAAAAACTATACAGCCATGGTAGAAAAACGCTCTTTTTGTATTTTCAAGTTTTACTGTAGGAGTCCTGAGCATGTTGCTTAGCCTGGTCGTGCGAACACTAACATCTCTATTAAAAATAAAATAAGGGAGTCGGGAGCATTGTCGGATTTCTTAAAAAATGGGGGCATTTGTTTTCAAGGCATCGCTTGACTACGTTTAGCGTATGTCTATCTCATCTGCTCTTAAGTGTTGAATATCGCAGGTGTTGTAAAGCATCCTCACTACTGTCCGATTTCATTACTATTCGTGCTGCTCGCCTTTGGAGTTTCTCTATACTATCGCTGTTAACAATGCCGCAGCAGTTCCAGACAGCATCACAATAATCAAATATAGGAACAATAAACGATTTATATATCTGATTTGCGGAAGCCATACTGATGTTTTTTCTGGTGCGGCCAAGCATGCCAATTCGTTTGCCTGCCTTAGCGATTAAATACTTTATGTGCACTTTCCATGTCAGTGACTCATCCAAAATAACACCAAGATATTTATATTCTGTAACCAGTTTTAGTGCCTTTCCATTTACGGTAACACAAAATTTAGTAGATGTTACCCTTGGATTTGTTCCAAATAAGACACATTCTGTTTTGCCTTGGTGCATAAAAAGACTATTCTGGATGAGCCACTGACCTATCGCTTCAAGTTCATTAGTTTATAATGCATTGCTGATTTCAAGAGAGTCCTTATGCTTGAAATATATGACTGTATCGTCCGCATACATTGGGCCGATGGGTCAATGTAGTAAGCGTTCTGCAGTACAAGGCTTGGATTTTTTCAGGATTTATTGATGTAGTAATCTGAAGCTGAAAATTATGAAATCACAAAGCATCACCTAACGAATTCTTTCCGTACAAAATGACATATTTGGCAACAATACTCACATTTGTCCAGCCTTGTAAACACATAGAGTGACAAAGTCTTAAGCATTAAAAAAAAAAAACCTTATAGAAACCTTGTGGAACGAACAGTCCCTTTCCTTTTGCTTAATCCCCAAAACGTGTTATTGTGTAATACAAGGATGACAGCCCATGGGGCCTTGCGGCTCTGCGTTAAGTTTAAAGTTCAATCCGTAGCGGTAGGAGGTAACGCTACATACATTAAGATCTTACATCTATCGAGGACTACGGGTAGGTCGTTGCTAGGGTGCTGTATGTAATAACAAGTCTTCGAAGTTTCCTAAATGACCTATGCTTTTAATCATGATTTTCCACACTAACTGTATGGACAAATTACTGCACTAGCATGATTGCCACAGGTCAGGAAATGGTCAGGGAAAAAAATTCTTGGTCAGTGTAAAGTCAGGGAATTTCAAATCAAGTCAGGGAAAAGTGAAATTTATTTATTTATTTATTACAATCTATGGATTAAAAAACCAAAGGATGAACTATAAAGGAGTCCTAGACCCCATATAAAAACAGATCACCTGAAAATATAAAGAAACACAATAAAATAATAGTTTCAGCAAATACAGAATTATAAATGCTACTTGAAAATCACTGAAAAATTTCTTAACCCTAGACTTAAAAATATTTACATTATCAGAAACACGAATGTCTAACAGTAGTTGATTCCACTGGTCAGTAATTCTATGGAAAGAACTATACTTCAAGACATAAGTTCTGGCATATTTCTTCTTTAAAGTTAATTAGAGCCCTTTGCCCTAAGTGAGAAGCGGTCAGCTTTTGAGTGGAAATATATAATTTTACTGATGTCAATATCAATGTTGCCATTAAGTACTTTATATAAGAAAGTCACATCAGCCAGTGATCTTCTTTTCTCCAGTGACATGAGGTTTAACTTCTTCAAATGAATGTCATAGGGATCATCACTTCTTAAGATAAGTTTAGTCGCTCTTCTCTGTACTCTTTCCAGCTTATCAGTATTCAGCGATGGTTTGGTGTGGTCAAGAATGTGACATCAAATGTGTTGGATTGGTAGAATTAAATGAAAAGCTGATTTTGGGTTTCCAAGAAAATCAATCCTTTTTCCATGAATTGGTTATCTTAAGAAACTGTCAATCCATGTATACTGTATGTGACTTTCTGAAAGCATATTAAATAAATAGGTGGAGAGGTTGGTTGTGAGAGGATGTTGGAGTTCATTACCAGGACTAATTTGTGACTTTTCTAATTTACTTGGTAAGGGTAATTTTACATTTGTCAGGGAGAATTCAGGGAATTTAAAGATCTTATGGCTGTGGCAACCAAGACTAGATTCTAAGCTTAAAAGAAGAAATGGTGTTGTTCAGAGTTGGGTAATTTTTACTTCCTCTGATACAAACCCTATTCAGAAGAAAACTGTACTGCTTGTAGTAGTAGAGGAACAATACCTTTTCCCAGATTAGGACATACACCCCCACCCTATAACAGTATATTATGTTAAACATAGAAAAATAACAATAGTAATAATAATATCATTACCAGTAATAATATTAATAATGATAATAATAAAATAATAATAATCATGATAATAATTGCAAAAATTAAGAAAGTACAAAAAGTAAAAATGATACAATAACAAGTAAATACATAAATTGGGGTTTCATCCCTCATAGGAAAAACCATTAGGAGTCCTTTAAAAACTAGCTTCGTGAGGTCTTGTGGGAGTCATATTTCTAGGTACTCTTGTTATTGTGAGACACATTTGATGCATGCCCATAGAGTAATGGAATTAGACCTTGAACAAATTATAGATTTATTTGCTAATTTACATCTTAGAAGAAAGAGAATAGAAAATATTTTAAAATGAATAATTTTGTACCAGGCAGTCACTGGTGTTTCTAGGTTATAATGTTCCATCAGGATTGATGTGATCCTTAAAGAACAGTACAGATACACAACTGGTGCTGTGGTACAATTGTATTTTAAAATAGTTATATCTGACCAAAAAAATCATTCTTCAATAGTTTTTGAGTTATTTTTCCACTGACACTGGGTGTTCAATAAGCTTAAATGACTTTTACATATTCTCTCAGTCTGAGCTCATTGAACAACATCATTTTATGCATGATTCCCACTTTTCAGTTTTGCTGATACATTTTCGTAACAATGAGGTTTCATAATATTAACTAATAAATCTCAATGCTTTCTTCCATCCATTCCCACTATGAGTTGACTGCAGAGCTGATTCCCCTTGGAGAGTTATTTGGACCCTCACAAGCATCCAAGAAAGAAAGAAAGAAAGAAAGGCAAATTTCTAGACAAAAAAATTCTTTATATAACTCAAAACAGTATAACTCTATGGCTTAGTTTAATGTAAATGATTTAATGTAAGTGATTTTTTGTACAGAATTATGCCTTTCTGAGGAGGTGCTGTTAATGTGTCTGAATGGCTTAAAGTGCTATCAGAATGCAGGAAAATTGCATTCTGAGAGCACTAAATTTCAAATTTTCTTGGAGGTTCATGCCCTGTGCATGTCCATCACTTCTGCTCGATCACCCGACCTTCTACCTGTAGTGGAGCTAGAGAGTTTGACGTAAATCACTGTATCAAACGATATGAATAAATTTAAGGAAAGTGTTACCATTGATCTTAACAACATAGCGGAGAACACTAACGAAAGAATCATGTGCTTAGTTCGATGGGTTAGATGTCAACTAGCATAATGCACCCAAAAAGCAATGACTAACGAAATCAATTGAACTAGACAGCAGTTATTAAGATATATTTATGATAGTATGTACAATGCCGAGGTTCAGCGACCCTAACAAAGGCAAAGAATGTTTGCGTAAATAGGTTACAGCAAAGGCACTGTCTGTTTCTACAGGGAAAAACTATTTGACACTCCTGGCAGTCGTCCAGCGACAAATCGCATTCCATGGGCGCAAAAGCAGCGTTGCGTCTGAATCAATGAACTCAGTATAGTTTTCTAAGATACCAAGTTGGCATGCTTCGACACTATAGTCTTTATGTGGCCAAAAGCCCTTCGCGGCAGTTATTATTAGATACTCTTTCGAAAATAAGCGAAGTCATGTCTCTACGGAGGTAAATGGTAAGTGTGCGCATTCAGTCGAATTAATTCAGTACTCTTTCCAGAAAGAATTCATTTCGTTATTTTTGAGGTGAGTGACAAACACACCATGTACTTTGCAAAATATGTATCTCTATGTAATTGTACACAAAACATACAAAGTTTCAAAATGAATACAATAATTGGGTTTAAGCCCAACAAGGAAATGCTGTTGCGAGTTCCTCAAAAACAAGCTTGGCGAGTTTACAGGAGTCGATCGTATTTCTGGTTTGATTAGGATATGTAAAAATCTGTTGGATCTTACCTCTAAACTAAACCTCTTATCCGATATCAGTTTCCATCCATGTCCACTGATGAAAGTAGGGGCGTCTTTTTGCTGAGGAGCTAGCTCTGTGGATAACTGTTTGCTCATACTTCTGCCGCTTTTGTTAATGATGTGCATAAACGTCATCATCAGTCATTCTTGGGAATCACAACATAAGTGACAAAGTGGCTAATTTGCAAGTCATATTTAGGCTTCTGTTTTGATCAAGAGGGTGTGCCAAATTTTTAACATGGTTAGCGTTTCCGGAGGGGAGAGGGTCAAGTTTTGATACGCTGACAGTTTGGGAGACAAAAAATTCAGAACATGGTACTTCCGCTATGGGAAGTCGGTTCACCAACGAAGCAAATCAAGTATGCCAAGCTATTAATTTACTATTGCAACAAGGCGGAAAACAAACAAGGTCCCATACACCAATTTCATAAATGGCGGCCGATTTATTATGCTTTTGTATGTATGTTAATTAGACCCACTGGCCTCATTTTGGAACAAAAATTCTATTGAATTGTGCGCATCCCAGCAAGGTCAGTAAGGCTACCATGAAAACAAAAGAATAATAAATTGGCCTCCATTTATCAAAGTGGTCTATAATCAAAGAAATTTTCTCTTGGAATTTAGAAGTCGAAGAGTAGTACACTCCATAGCGTTAACAGTTAACTTCAAATTTCTAAATAGCAATTCTCCTAATTGAGTTCCATACACTTCCTTACATGTTAGACTGGAGAATTTGGGGTGCGTCCCTTTGGTATGATCCGCATTAGGAATTGCATCGAAGGAACCGATGGATCCTGGTCCAGAGTGGATTTATCAGTATATTCAATACCTTGCGATTTAAATGATCAGTTTTGGATCACAAATCCTTATTCGCATCATACCAGAGGAACGCACCCTTGATCAGTTGTCATCGTAGAGAAACAACAATATTGTTGTGGCTACCAATTTCCGGTTCTTTTTTGTAGTTACCTCTTTCCTGTTCGTTTCGTTTTCATCACGAGATTCTTCCAAGGGAATTGCACGTGCTTTGTAATTTTTGAGGATTGTCGCGTTAAACAGTTTTTCAACGTACACGTACCCTTAAACGTACACTTTTAGGATGTACACTTTGGATGTAATTTGAACGTGAAATTCAGAGTAAATTTTCAGTATAGGGGATTGCCTAGTTCATTGTGGAACTAACAATTGTTTTGTTTCTTTTTAATGATGATAACTCTTTTATAGATATATTTTAGTTAAGTAATGTTTCTTTCCTACTGTTGAACAGATGGCGGGCGGGAGATTCTTATGGATCTGATACCAGGCCGTGACATAGCCCTTCATGTAACAGGAAGAGAAAGGGTACCAGGTATATCAACGACGAGAAGGAAAATTGTTCAATAGCCCGGAAACGATCATTACGAAGTAGCCAACACACCAAGACAACTTTGTTTTCAACACATTATTTATGAACAAACAATCATACTTAATGGTTTAGGACATAACAAGTAAAAGAAACGGTTATCATGCTTCTCAGATTAGTATTTAAGTCTCGACAAAAATGAAATTCTTATTCATACAAGATACTGCGCCCGAGCTTGTGCTCATTTCTCTTACAAAACAAATTATTGGTTTCTTCGCATCTTACATCCTGATATGATAACTTGTTAAATCACTCAAGCTTAAATAGAAGCGAATTTTTAGTACTATCTGTCTCTATGTAATCGTTAATACAACATTACAAAACTTGTTTACATTTTAGAATCTCGTGTTTGAGGCCAGCGGCTGCCTAAGTTTGACAGCTGTCAGTTTGTCCTAATATAAAGGATTATGCATCACACAATTTAAGTCTTTGAAATAAACAGATTTCTTACCCAATTAACCAGAATCTTTACGCATGGCAATAAACAGCCACGCGATTACAAAAGTAAAAAACGTTAATCCATTAACATAGTTAATTTCCTAAGCACTGGGTTCTGGCATCCATAAGGTTTCCAACAGCAACACACGAAAGCATTGAGTACTGGTTATGCAGCAGTTTTATGGTCACCCTTGATAATAGTGGCAATACAGCCATCAGATAAAAAAAAAGCGTAGTATATGATATTTCTGATGGTGAAAAAGGTTGTTATGTACATTTTCCAGGAAATCTGTGGACATCTTTTATTTCTCTGGAGATGGTACATGTGCCGAAACTATGTCCTGACTAATAATTAAAATGAGCCGAAAAAGTTACAACTCTTGGCTTTTAATCGAGTAAATAATTGAAGGGTTTTCGTTTGATGCCGGAGGCCGGTCGTTTCGTCCGGTCGTTTCCCATTTCATGTCCGATACATTGAGACCAATCTTTGAGGGGTATTAAGCGCTCGCATGGCGCCTTGCGGCGCCAAAAACTGTCACGTCCGACGTTTTCAGAAATGTGTCCGCTACTTTACAAAACTGTTGAAAACCCTGTACTTGTGTTCTTCAATGAACTGTGCAAATTTACATATGCATTTCAGGACAAGACCTTGGGCCTAACTGAAGTATTCTTTACAAATGCCTACTTTCATTCCTTTTGGAATTTGACAAGAAGAACTGCGGTCGTTCAGAGAACTGAAAGATAAGAAAAGAATGGAGAAAATCATTTAGACAGTTGCCATAAATGTCCGAGGTAACTGTAATTATAATTGCACGATTCTCTATCTTCTCGGACAATAGCAGAAGGAGAAACATCGGACAAGAAAGCCAAGAGGTAGCCATTAAGCGAATTTCACTCATCAACTCGAAGTAGTTTTTCTCTTCACAAATATCATAGGCATCCAAAGATGTTAGTTTGGAGATTTAAGAATTGCATCTATTTTTTATCGTGGGGGTAGTTTCTAAAGAAACTTGTGCTGCGTCGGCGTAGAATTCAAACCCAAGAAATGGGGATAATCAAACATGTTGACAAAATAAGTTATACCACCGTAAGAAGGTGGTATAATTAGCAATTATTCCACGAAATCGAGTCGTATATGAGCTAATAACTTATAGCTCATGTACGACGAGATTGAGTGGAATAATTGTTTTATTATATCTCTAAACCCTCGCTTATGAGACACTGGAATTAGTTTGTACGACAAGAATTGACTTTGTTATTGTTTTTGAACAGAACCATGTTGTTGTCGAGCCGACATATTGTAGAGCCGATGTGTAAAAAAGTTTCAAACACGAGTCCGGCTCGTTTTTAAACATCTCTCTAATGTACTTTTCAATTTTTTTTCGAGTTAGCAAATTGGTTTGAGAATGTTAAAGTGGAAAAAGTAGGCAGAAATAAAATAAAAACTCGGTTTACGGGCTTCACAGATCTTTCAAAATGGCGGCTGTTTGTAAGAGTTTCACTTTCGTTCGTAATAAACAATTTCGCAATATAATTTGCTCACTTACCGTCGAATAATTTCATCCCATACGTATTTGCTTCGGTAGTATTTTTTGGTGTATGATTTTTAAGCAAGACTTGAATTTCTCCCTGTCTAATTCAAGAAATCATCCCTCCATGATGGCCGTTTTCCATGCCAATGGTATATGCAGTGCCGTAGCAGGGTTAAATATATTGGGGGGGGGGCACAGCACGAGCGCCGAAGGCGCGAGCTTCTAGGGGGGTCCGAGTCCGAGTTCACCAATTTTTGGGGGGGGCCCAGCCCCCCCGGCCCCTCCCCATGCTACGGCACTGTATATGAGCTGATATACTGTGAGTAGGGAACCAATCAGAACGCGTGTTTGCTCATATACAGGGGTTGTAGATATAATAACTTACTTTATCAACTTGTGTTTCTATTCTTTATCCTCGAGTTGATAAATTCCTTGATTCTTGTCGCCTCTCTACGTGACTATAAATCAACGCTTTAAGGAGAAGTTTCATTGGTATTGATCACCACAGGGATGGAAAAAATTAAAGAGGTAAGGAGTAAACCCTTTCTGTATGCAGACTACAAAATAGAAGAAAGCAACTCGAGACTGTGGTCAAGAGCGGGGAACAATTACACAAATGTAACAGGTACATACCCCTTTGCAGCTCCTCGAAGTCAATGGACACATCATCGCCAATAAGTACAAACGGAGCCCAGTATTTCTCTGCCTTAAATGCATCTGATTCTCGCATAGATTTCATGGCTTGATTCAGAGCTTTGCTTGGACTCTTGCATTCTATTAGTCGTTGGTAGAAACTGCGCATGAATTCTAGAGTTGACTCGTCGTTAAGAGCCCATAATGACACTAGAACCGAGCGAGCACCAGCACCCATAAAAGCCCGTGCAATGCCAACTACACCATCAGCCTTAATACTTCCACGCCCACTATGACAGCAGCTCAAAACAACAAGTTTTGCTCGTAATCCAACACTCAACACCTCTGCCATAGAAAGCATGTAGTCGCCTTCTTCAGGGATCTTAGAAGGACGATCAGGATTTGGAGTTAACGCGATCTCACCAGTTTCGCTTCTGCCGTGTGCTGCTATATGCACCAAGGCAACTGCGCTCAGGTTCTTCAACACTTATAAGAGGAGTAGTATTCAATATGCTTGCAATCAATATCGCCTCTTCTCTGGCGTTTGGCAGCTGCTCGAGAAGTTGCACCACCCTCCTTCCAACCTTCTTTACAATCTCTTTCACGCATGGGTCTCCAACAATGAGGGCTCCTTTGGTGCTGTGATAATCCTGAGGGGCGTCTACAATCAACTTCAGACTGTACAGGGAAGGAACCACACGAATTGTGAAGGACTCACTAAGACAACGAGAATTCGAGTCAAGGAATGCAGCAAACGGAGCCAAGAACAATGGACCGTCAGGAACAAGGATCAACTCAGTGTCATCAATTCGGTCTACCAATGGACGGATAGTAATATCGTACAACATGCGTAATAGGATGTCAATGTCAACGTCTTGTTTTGTTGGTCTTACATCATCGTCTTCATTAACAACGTCACGTGTGGGCATCGGGGTGTCATTATGCTCGTTTTGCTGCACAGGCGACACGTCTCTTTCGAGGGCGTCCAGGGAACGATCCTCGCATCTACCTTTGGAGGGAGAGCTTATTAGTTTTACTGTTCTCTTAACTAGAGATTCTAGATCAGAGACTTCTTTGAGCTGTAAATGTTGAAAATCGACCTTCTCTTTCCAAAAATATACACTTTCGCCTTTTCGTATAGACCATAGGTTAATTTCGTCTTCTCCAACTGCAATATACAACACAGTTTCTGGGATGAGGTTGCAAATGTCCTCAAGATGTACACCTACTGCTCGGCTATTTACTGTGGTATCATATCCATACTGCTCTATTAAGAGATCTTCCAGTGCCTGGGCCCGCCCCTTCTCCGATTCACATAGAGCTTCTTCAAACTTGTTCTGCTTCAAAAGAAGATTCCAAATTGCGTGGTATGACATCTGATGATTATTTCTTAGACCGATTCTCCACTCATCTTTGGATTGGAGCATTTTTCTAAGAGAATCATATGTATCCACGCTGGAGCGATACGACTGCATGGCCTCGTCTAAGAATCCTAGTGCTTCGAAGTCGAGACCACAAAAATAATGCGCACGTCCTTCTCCATCCATATCTCCCATTTCTTTTGACAAGGCCAAGTACTGTTTGTGGTATTGCAAGGCCTGTTCAAAATTGCCAAGACGCCCAAAATCATTCCCCAAGCTACCATATCCAAGTGCTTCTCCATATTTGTCACCTATTTCTCTAGCAATGGATAGGGTCTTCGAGAAGTAGTCTGCAGCTTTTTCGAAATCCAACAGAGCACAATACAGTTTTCCCAGATTAAAATATGCAACATTTTCTTGTCTTCTGTCACTCAGCTCTTTTGCAATTTGCAGATCTTGGTTATAGTAATAGAGCGCGTTGGAAATTTGACCAAGTTTTTGATACGAACTACCTAAGTTTGCGTAGGCGCGTCCTTCGCTTACCTTGTCTCCCAGCTTCTGCGTTATAGTTAGATGCCACTGTTGGTATGAAAGTGCCTTTGAGTAATCCCCTAATTGGGCATATGCATTGCCCAACTGACAATATGCACGTCCAACCCCATCCCTGTTTTTTATTTCTTTTGCTATTTCCAGATAACGCTGGGTGCACTCTATTGATTTCTTAAAATCGCAGAGGCTTAAGTAAGTAGCACCTAGGTTGCAGTAAGCACGAGCTTCGTCTTGTCGATCGCTCAACTCTTGGGCAGTTTGCAAGTGTAATTTATTCTTTTCCAAAGCTTCTTTAAATCCACCCACATTAGAATATGCAATAGACAGATTACAACACGCCCTTGCTTCAATGGTTTTGTTATTCAATTCCTTGGCAATCTGTAGATCCAATTTATGGCATTCTATGGCCTCTTTTAAATTGCCAAGATTAAGGTATGCCAAGCCTAGACGACTATACGCATCGCCTTCACCAGTCCGGTCTCCTGTTTCCCTGACAACATCTTGATACAACTTATAGTACTCCACCTCTTGCTTAAAATGAAAGAGTTGGTTGTGAGCTTGAGCTAAATTGAAGTACGCACGACCCTCACCAACTTTGTCTTCTGTCTCTTTTGTAATATTCAAATATGAATTACCATGCGATATGGCTTGTTCATAATCACCGAGACTTCGATTTACCACACTCAAATTACAATAGGCGCGTCCTTCAGCAGCCCTGTCTCCCGCCTCTTTTACGATTCTTAGGTCCAACTCATGATACTGTAAAGCTTTTTTGTAGTCCCCACGTGCGTTATGTACAAAGCCAAGATGAGTGCAAGCCCGTCTTTCAGCCTGTTTGTTTCCCAACTCCTTAGCAATGTCGTGTTGCATTATGTAATACCATTCGGCTTGTCTAACATCTCCAAGACCCTGATAGGAAATGCCCAGATCTTCACAAGCTGACAGTTCTTCAGCTCTCCTTCCTTCCTCCTTGGCAATTTCCGGAGCCATCTTGTGACAGTCTATGGCTTGAGCAAACTTACCGAGTTTTCTTAAAGAAATACCAAGATTGGAATACGCTCGTATTTTATTGGCTCTATTGCCCATGTTTGTTGCAATCTCCAGATCGAGTTTGTGGCTCTCGATCGCTTTTTCGTAAAAGCCAGCCTTGCCATAAAAGATACCGAGGTTACATAGCAAATCTGCTTCGTCTGATTTGCTTCCTGTTGCTTGTACAATCTCTAACAACGACCTTTGACACTCTATAGCTTGTTCCGAATCTCCAAGCTTGTAATGTAAACCTCTCAAATTCATATAACAAATCCTTTGGATTTCTAATTGTCCCTCCTCCTTGGCAATACCAAGACCTAATTCGAAAAGCCGAATGGATTGGTCGAGGTCTCCAAGAGTCTGGTAAATAATCCCAAGAAAATAATTGGCTCGTCCTTCGCGAGTCTTGTCTTTCGCTGTTTTTGCCGTTTGCAGTTCCAATGAGTGATATTCCAAGGCCTGATTTAAATCCCCGAGCATGTTATACCTTCTCCCCAGAGAGTTATAAGCATCTGCCTCTTTAGACCTGTCTCCCATTTCCTTTGTCACACTAAGTTGTACCTTGAGTTCTTCAATATCATTCCTAAGTTTCTTTTCCTGTTTACAAAGGGGAATTCTTCGTCAGCGATGGGCATTATTAGGGAGGAAAGAGAAATGGCGAGCTTCTTCAAGCATAGTGTTTTAATCATTAAGCAGATACACTCTTAAGAAGAAGAGCAGATGAAACTTTGTACGCAAAATTTGCCTAAAATAACCCTGAGTGATGGGTTTTTGTGAAGGTCTAACCCTTCGAAATTTTGGGACGTTTTCAAAAAATTAGACCACTGCGAAACACCGTTTATCCTACCTAAGGGCTGGGATAGAATGGTGTAAAGAGGCGAATGCACGGGATAAACCAAAGACACCACAACAAACAGAGAGGAACTAAACACAATCCCAGCACAGTAAAAACTAAGGAATTATAATATAGAAACAATTTCTTTTGCGGAAACAGTGATTACTTTGTCAGTAGATTGCTCATCAAGCGAAATTTTCTTCACACCCTCGTCTTGTTCTGCTGCCTTTGTTGACGTTTCGTGTTCTGAATGTTTAGTATCCGAGTCTATTTTGTCATTTACGTCTTCTGTTTTCGATCCGTTTTCTTTTTTTCCAGTTAGGTCGCAGTCAACCTTAATTCTCAGATGCTCTGCGCTCTCTTTAAGAGGTTTTCCCTCTAACGTTAGCTGAGCATCTGACTCACTTTTCCTATCTTTTTCATTTTCCTGATCCACAGTTTCTCTGCTTTCCGATGCTTGACCAATTGTCTCACTTTCAGCTTTACCGTCCACTTTTGATTGATCACTCGCATCATTGTGGACATCCTCTTCATTACTTTCCTGTACAACGCGGTTCATTATTAGCTGAGCGTCTGACACACTCTTCATGTCTTCTCCTTTTTCCTGGTCCACAGTTTCTATGTTTGCTGTTGCCTGACCATTTGTCTGACTTCCACCCTCACTCTCCTCTTTTGACTGATCACTCGCATCATTCTTATCATCCTTGTCATTATTCTCGTGAACAACGTTGTCCATTGTCAGATGAGCGTCGGATTCATCCTTTATATCTTCTCCTTTTTCCTGGTCCACAGTTTCTCTGTTTGCTGTTGCCTGACCATTTGTCTCACTTCCAGCCTCACTGTCCTCTTTTGACTGATCACTCGCATCATTGTGAACTTCCTTGTCGTTATTCTCGTGCACAAGGTGGTCCATTGTTAGCTGAGCATCTTATCCAGCCTTCCCATTTTCTAGTTCTTTCCCTTGTGGTCCAACTTTCTTGTCTGTTGTTGATTGAATAGGTGACTCAGTGTCAATTTTTTTCATCCATTGTTTACTGTTATGTCTATCTGTACTAGGATGAAAAGAATTTTACAGAAACTTTGGTATGTACCCAAGGGCGGCTATGGCTTCCATATCGGGAAACAATCTGCATGTTCATTACACGAATAGGGAAGACCGAGAGCCAATAACTAAAATCTGCCAAACTGATTCCTTCATTTCATAATAACATTCATCATCATCATCATCATCATCATCATCACACATCATTTACTTTTCTTACTATGCTTGCTACCCTACTGTTACTATTTAAAAATCAAAATAAATTAAAAATATCATTGGACCGAAACAAAGTCAAGGTTCAGAGAAATTAAACAAAGGGAATTTAAATCATTTCTTCTGCACTTCAACTTTTTCCTTTTATTTATGCTTAATGAGATAATATGAAAGCAGAGCAACAGTTAGCTTCTTGCAAAATAATCAAAAAGCAGCGACAACTTTGCTCCTAAAAAAACCCTCTTCTGTCGCTTGCCCTTCAATACAAGGGTGTGTTAGTTTTGCCTAAGACCTGGTGCCCATTGGACTGAAACGAGGACTGCATTTTGCGTAGAACATAGTTCAAGCCGATTTAGAAGGATTTACATCAGTAAAACTCCACTGAGCAAAAGGAATCATTATATTTTTACCCCATTTTATCCATCACTTCTGCTCGGCGATCGTTCTACTTGTAGTGGAGAGGGTTTGACGTAATTCACAGTATCAAACGATGAGTAAATTAAAGGAAAGTGTATTTAAGGTTACCGTGCAACTTCAGGGGTGTCTCAAGTCAAAACGAAAGCGAATTTTATATTTCGCTAATTTGATTTTTTTCCGGTTTCCGAAGCCAAAGTGCTCAAAAAAAGTGTCTGCGTTTTGCCAAATTCGATTACATTATAAAGTTACAGAGTATTTTCAAAACAGGGCCAAAAATAATTATAGTGATCGTACAGAAATAGCTCTCAACAAAGAAGTTTTGAGAAATTCAAACGTCGCAGATACGGTTTTGTTCTTTGTATGTTAAACGAACTTCCCTCCAAATTTGGAGTCAGTTGAACAAATTCGCTTTGAGTTAAAGCGGTCAGAAACCAAATCAGACGCTCGGATTTAGACGTCGTGGAAAATTTGACGATTCGTAATATCACAAAATGGTAGATGCAGTTAGCTAGCCTGTCTTATAAGCTTTAATTTGATATAGGGGTTTAGGTATCTGCAGTTTAACACAAGCGTGCTACATCGTTTCGACTTGAGACACCCCTGAAGGTGTACGGTAACCTTAACAAAGATTTACAATTGATTATCGGCATAACAGATAACGCGAACTAGCAACTGTCGACCGACAAATTCCATGGACACAAGTGTTGGAATCAAACAACAGCAGATGTCAGGTTGGCACGTTAAAGCTTCGACACCATATCAAAGTTCATAGTCCGTGGCCAAAAGCCTTTCCCGGAAACTGGCAAAAAATATACTTTTTCGAAAGTGAGGGAAGTCATGTTTCTACTGGGGTAAATCACAAATGTGATCGTTCAGTCGAATGACTCTTACCAGGACCGGGAAAAAGTGAAACATCGTGCTTCAAATAATTAATTTAAATATTTTCAAACACAGCAGCAAGGTCTGTGAAATTGTATAAAAAACATACCAAGTTTCAAAGCAAATACATTATTTGGGTTTAACCCCTGACATGAAAAAGCCTTTCTAATATTGGCCTTCGCGATGTATTGCGAGAGTCGTATTTCTGGTTTAATCGGGAAATATAAAAAATAATGTATCTTACCTCTGAACGAAACCCCTTATCCGTCATAAGTTTCCATCCACGTCCACTGATGAAAGTCGGTGCGTCTTTTCAATGAAGAACTGGTTCTGTAGATAACTACTCGTTCATACTTTTTCCGCTTGTGTTCATGATTTGCATTACAGTCATCAATCATTCATGCGAATCACAATGTATGTGACTAAGTGGCCAATCTGCCAAGCACATTTGGGGGGGGGGGGGGGGTGCACAATTAGTTGGCGTTTGGGAAAGGGAGAAAGTCAACTCTTTACACGTTGACTGTTTCGAGGGCAACACATTCAATAGACAGTACGTCCGCCGTGGGATATATTTAGGCCGGTTTCGTCTCCACCGGCTCCCTTGATATTTATGGACAGAATCTTTCGAGAATAAAATGAGACACTTTGTATTTAAGCATACATGCCCAGGAAACCGTAATTTTTTAATTTTGAAAAGGATGGACTGCGAGACAGCATAAAGCCATTAAAAGAAGTTTCCGCACTATCTAAATCCATAGAAGCTTAATCAAAGAGCCTGGGAGTCAGCTCTTTCGTGTTATGGCTAATTTGGATTATTCTCTTTGGTTTGATTAAATGTTGGCTGACAGGGTTTCAAAAGAAATCAATGATGATACTCTTGAGTGTGAAGATTTCGGCTTCTAGATCCACGTTGCATATTTCAATAGTTCCGAAATTGTGTTTTGATGTTATCTATACACTCGTTAGACTGAACAAACATTTCTTTTCGTTGAACATTCCTACATTTGATCTTCGTAGAAGTTGATTCTAAATTTACTCAGGGAGAGGGGTAGCATATAAAATTACTTCTGTACGCGGCTTACAACTTGCGTATACATTACACCTCACAATATCTGGATCAATGTATCTGGGCAACTGTGCAACTACCCCTCCCATAACCCAACAAGTTATAATAAGTTGAAAAGTTAATGTTAATGTTGGGTTAGGGGAGGGGTAGGTGCACAGTTGCCCAGATACCTACATTGGTCCCAACATCTCATCCAATGCGCATGGTCATGAATGGGCTAAAAACCGCAATTCTCTTTTACAGAAATAGGCATGCCCGGGGTCTGACGTAAAAACAGCACAGGAGCTTGGCCAATGCATGAACTATTCCTCTTTTGCTTAGAGAGCTGATTTGCAGTCGTCGTAAAGGATAAAAAGTTAGAGGTACACATTCTTTTTGAGTAACGACGATTTAATATGAAAGTTCAAAGGCGCTTCTATTGCCCAAAGTTATACTCGTACAACTTACCTAACACTACTACTATCACATTAAACACCACAAAGGTTAATCATTTTGTAAATCCGTAACAGGAACAGCAATCACACAACAATTGAAACACTACATACTAACAAGAGGCACGGTTCACAGAACTCTGTGGAATACGAAAGAGAATTAAGTCACCAATTATAAATGTGTTTTGCAGTTCATTGCTCACTCTATGCTAGTAGATTTAGAGTGTGAGAAGCACATGGTGTATATAATAAGACAACCTTAAAACGGTCATTAGCTCTTTCCAAGCGCTAAGGCTAGTAGCGCCATTCTAATGTACATGCCATATTCTGCTTGTCGGAAATAAGCCGCTCGAGGATCGGAGTCCACTTCCACACTAAAAAAAAAAAATTACCAGTCATCAAACCTCGACATTTGTTATCTGTGGTTTTCTATCGGAGGATGTTCCTAAACGAAAAGTTATTCCACCACAAGGTTACCACCTGCACACTCCCTCCTAGAGAGGGGATGGTAGTCCATTAAAGGGCCCCCCAGCCACCCTCCCCAATCTCTCTGGATCTCTGTTAAAATGTATACCAGTGGGATAAGGTCAAACATTTGATTATGTCCACACTTTCATTGTCCCTGATTGGATAGTGTCCATGCAATATATCCAAGACGAGATACAGTATTTCATCACATATCAAAGAGCAGCAAGCAGAGGTGCATCTTTGGCGAAATCCATAACACGTATCGAGTGTTTCATATGGCTTTTTACAGGAAAACATTTAGAGGGAGAAATCAACGATGCAAGAACAAGCTGTCTTTCCTCGGATATTCAAAAACGTCATCGTGCTTGATTTCTTTTGTCTTTCTATACTGCATTATGTGTTTGAGAAGGAAATAGAACATACTAACCTGACTTCGTTCACTCGAGGCAATGGATGCATAACAACCATTTTCTCTTTAGCCTCTGTAAGTATTTGAGATGTAATAACGTAACTTCCAAAGACCTGACAAAAAAGGAGAAGGCCAATATTGTATATCATTCCATAAACATTTACGATTCCACCATTGACCTGCTCCCGGCGGAGACGGATGGTTTACCTCAGCTAGCAGAGCAGCGCACCAGTCTTCGCGAGGTCGAGACTTCGAATCTGCTTCCAGTTGTTAGGGACTAGCTCTCGAGACTAGCCATAAGAGGGATGGACGAGGTTTTAGCGACGAGGTGAGATCATGGGAGGGTAGAGTGAGGTGTTTAATATTCAAATTGACGTTAATGATTTGAGACCCTGGAAGGGGAGAGTGAGGTGCCAGGGACATGCATTTACAAGGACTGCACCGAACGGCATCCCTTTTAAACACGCTTTTTGGGCCATGCAAAATAGCAGTTGCTAAAAATGTGATGAGAAAAAATGCGACGGTAAAATTTTCTTTTACGTTTCTAACCGCAGTGGAAAGACATGGCATATTTCATATTGTATATTTCAGCACATTGTACTTAACGAAGAGGGCTTTCACTAATAAAGACACCTTCAAAACAGTGTGTATCTGGTTCTACTGGGTTTTGCTTGCAATTAAGAGGGAGGCGCTTTACTATGAATGAGTAAAAAGTAAAGAAATAAATTTCTTCAACCAACAATTTCCGGGTTTTATGCTCATGACATGCTTTGAGTAATGATTGGCTCACTGGACTGCGTCATTGGCCAGAGGAATTACTTTGGTTAAGGTTCTATGAAAGCAATTTAAAATCCGCTCAATCACCCACCAATCAACCAATCAAAAGAGCAATCACCTTATCATATTCTTCCTGACTACTAAACCGCTCTCGCTGAATCCTGGTGATATATAGCACATCCGTGTCATGAAGTGTGTCCATTAAATTGTCGTATTCTTCCTGAAAAGAAGACATTGACAACAGCATAGCAACACTTGCAAATTTAACCATTCCTAACTAAGCTCGCAAAATTCCCAACAAAAACGAAGGTAATACATTTATGTCCTTTATGTTGGACCCGTTTTTCCAGACCTGTTTGAATTTTCAATCGATAATTACACGAAAACGTTTGCAGCAAAAAATCTTATAATTCTACACGTTGTTTCTTACTTGATGCTTAATTTACATGAATTTTTTTCAGCACGATATCTTGAAAAGCAGAAGAGTTACAATGCTTTAAATGTTTGGTGTATATAGGACATGAATTTATTACCAAAACGAACCCGAGTATTTTACAAACACACCGTGCCACATGAAAGCGCTGTCCCGTTGAATTATGGGGCGCCTATCATTTAACAAAAGTGTGGTTAAGATTTCGGAAGTTTCTTTTGTTGAATGGAACGGTACTTTCAGATGAACAAACCAGCTTCAATTTTCCGTGCGTTCCTATACCTTCTGCGCCGTTTTCAATAAAGAGAAAGCCAAAACGAAACAGAAATGACCAATGTGGAAAGCACCATTTCGGTCGGGTCAGACCCACTGGTAGCTCGGGTCAGACCCGCTGGTAGCTCGGGTCAGACCCACTGGTAGCTCGGGTCAGACCCAAAGGTCGCTCGGAACTACCTTCAAAGGTGGTCCCAAATATTACGCTCGGACCGAACCAAAATGGACCGTTCCACTTGACTTCCAACGGATTTTTTGGATCAAATGTTAAGCGCCCATGATGATCACAAGCTTTTCAGCTAATAGTAACATCTAGCATCCAGAGGTGTGGTCCATTTTACCTAACGCTACTACTATCACATAAAACACCAAAAAGAAAAATCATTTTGCAAACTGGTAACAGGAACAGAAATCACGTAACAATGGAAACACTTGATACTAATACGAGGTAAGATCTACCCTTACATAATCTGAAAGAGAATTATGCCATATATATTATAAAGGTGCTTTGCATTGCATGGCATTGTACTAGCTACTGTAGCGACCTTGTTTGGTTTCGTTGTTTAACCTACGGTGACGTGGACTGTGAACTGGGCATATGATGCACGAACCCAAATGTCACTCTGTCGACATGCAAAACATATTCACGCAAGCGTACCTGATGTATTCCCCTCTTGCTGACGTAATCTTTCACAGAGTCAGGCATGCGCAGGCCGCGTGGAGAAACGTAATGGAGTGTGACGTCATACAGGCACAGCAGCTTGGCCAATGAATGAACAGTGCGTCCATTTTTCAAGTCTCCTACCATCGTTACCTTTACAAGGAGGAACATGGGTTTCCTTACACAAACGGTAAATCCTCTATGAAGACACAACCTCAAATAAGCCGCCCTCTCTAATAAGAAACCCCTCTTTTGAAGAAGAAATTTATTAAACAACTCCTCTGAAGGAAAAAACTACCTTGCAGTTGAGATCACTCGATATGTGAATGGAACAATTAAATGTTACTGTCGTTCAAGATCTGTAGAAAATCTGAGATTATACTCAATACTCAATTGATTACTCAATTACTATTATTGAATAATGCTGCATATTGCTAAATTAATAAGCTACAAGCCAGAGGTAGCTTGGATAGTTAAGTCGCCTGGGTACCTGCATAAAGATTCACGGTAAGACACATTAAGTAGATCAGCTAAGTAGATAAGTACCAGGGCTCCATGAGATTTAGCAGAGCCAAGATCTGGAACCGGCTGCCTTTGGCCGTCAGGAGCCAGCATAAATTTGATACGTTTGGGTTTGGCCTAAAAGAGCCCTTCAGATCCAAGCCAAATTGAGCCCCCAATACTTTAACTATACAAAGATGTTCCTTTTTTTATATGTTATTGTTTTTTTCGTTGTTTTTTTTTTTCTTTTTACCAGGGTCCCATTCAAACCAGCCTTGCTGAACTGGGCATCTCTCTGTAAATATTGTTCAGATAAATAATGGTAACTGAACTGAGTGGAGTGCAATTTGGTCTAAAATCATACGCGTGATTTCAAATGATATTTGAAATCACAAGTATGATTTCAGACCAAAATTGCACGACACGAAGTTCAATTACCACTTTATTACATCCATTTTGAAATCACACAATTTTTTTGTCAATACTACTTATTTATTTATCTATTTCAGAAGCTTGGTTTTGGAAAAAGAGTGACTTTTAAAAATGATGCGATTTAGAGCAAAAAATGGTGAAATTCGTGAATAAATCACACTGCTATGGGCCAATCAAATTGCAGGGATCAACCGTGATTTCAAAATGGCTGTAATAAATAAAAAAATCAGCTCAGATTACAGGAAGTGATATACCTTACCGTCAAACGGTTAACTGTACCAATTTCTTCTCGTATAGTAAACACGTCCAGCAAAGCTTGCGTTGGATGCTCCCCAACTCCATCGCCCGCGTTGATAACTGGCTTGCGGCAGTGTTCAGCAGCTTGCTGTAAACGTAGAAATATAATTAAACGGTTTGCACATTGGTACAATTTCCACATAGAACATTTTTAGAGCGCTGCTTGCCTGCTTACCTTTATATCAGTATTCACTATCACAACCTTTGGTTAACTTTGAATATGGTCATAGATTAAAACACTCTTAAAAATTCATCCACAATTTCCCTTAAATATGTCGTGAAATGTAACTTGGAAGATATGACTCGCATTGTGGATGAGGTCAGCTGAACGCGTGACAGCCGTCAGCGCAACCTACCGTGTAAATTATCTATAGAGATAGCTACAATTAGGTAGAGTAACATCGCGTGCGAGTATTGCTTATCAATCCCCAGCAATTAAAATGCAACAACAACGGCATTTCTTTCACTGGGATTAGGAAGAAGCTGGACAAAAGAGTGACGTTTCTTTAAAGACCGAGTTTAAATAAGAAACTTGTACTCTACAATACTCAAACCTAGTAAGAGCAAGGTAAATTAGAAACAAAGCAGAGCCGAACTACATGAAAAAACTTTAAGTGTATTTTACTACAACTGCTACTAGTCTCGCAATCTGATTGCTAATTTGCCGATGTCGATAAGAGTCCATACAATGCTGCTCGCGTCAATATGTCAGGTCATGCAATAGTCAATCAGAAACGCTAATTTTGAGCAACAAACCAATCAGATTCCGAGAAAGTTAGACAACGCTAGCTCCTTTGTGTCACGATCTTGGTAACGATCTGAAGTAAAACCATTTTCTTTGACGCTGATATTGTAGTATTTAACAAATCGAATGTGGTTTAGCGTTGTCTGAACTCTTATTGACAACGATATGCGTCATCACAGTGGTCAAAATGTCGTGAACTCACTGGGCTGCGTCTCGTGAGTCCACAACATTTTGACCACTGTGATGAAGCATACTCGTTGTCGATAAGAGTACATACCACGCTAAACCGCGTTCGTTTTTGTTAAATTTACAAATGTAGCTAATGGTTTAGCGTTTGAAAACAATAGACACACTAGAGAAAAGAAAAACATTGGCAGAAGGTTTATTAAATTGACTCCTGTACACAGCGTGGCGAAAACAAAATATTGCATACGGTGTATTACTGTTTTCTGTAGGAACTTTCAAAGGATATCGGGTTACAAACAAAGAATAAAAATCACACGTAACTCACTTGTACAGCTCCAGGCTGTGGATGACGAATGACAACAACGTCACAGTATGACGACATCACTTGCACGGAGTCTAGAGAACACAGTTCCAGTCAGTTAAATGAAGTATGCAGTATATCAGACAAGTATGTTTTGTGTGTGTTTTGGCCATACGTAGAGCCGTTTTAAAATGTTTAGAGTATCACAGTCTCAGAAGCCTTTACAGGGTGTGTAAATGGCGCACATGGACCATAAGGGTCACACAGCAGGAGAATATCAGGGTTTTATTACCACGAAGCACCTAGGAGTATTGTAACTTTGCCTGGATGGGATGCTGGTCCATCTCAGGACAACACCCTCCCCACCGTGGATTTTATCACCGGTACCAGGAGCCAACCTGCCGGTGCCTATTTACAAACCTGGGTGGGGAGAGAGAGTATGGAGTTAAGTTTCCTGTCTAAGGTAACAACACAGTGCAATCACCAGGGCCCGAATCAAAGTCCGACACATTACCCACTACACTACCCTCTACAAAAGTCCCACTACATTACCTTCTACACTACCCTCTACACTACCCACCACACTACCCTCTACAAACTGCTTACCACCCTCTACACTACCCACTACACTACCCTCTATACTACCCACCACACTACCCTCTTTCCACATGTACCTGCTAAACTTTCCCCTTTCGTTGAGGACGAGTCTTGTTCCTTCACGAAGATCACTGAGCCGCCAAGTCTTTGCATCGCTGCTGCGAACGATGAGGACGTCCTTGTACTAACTTCATAAAACATAGATGCCATGACTTTGCCCTAAACACACACAAATAAAACGATCCGCACATTAATTAAGGAAAAATTTCCCATAACTAATGTGCATTTCAAATCCAAAACAAATTATCTGGTCCCTGGTTGGAAGACCACCACCACCAACAGTTCCTCAAGTTTGTCGCTTTCCCAAAAATGAGTCTAAAATAAACAAAGTAATGACACCGCCTCCTGTGCAGTCTACTTTCCTGCATTTTCCTACTTAGGAAAATCTTTTGTACAACCCCGCCTTTCGAACTCTACTCAACAGGGGTAGCAAAATGTGTTGTTCAACAAAATTGATGTTGAACTCTGTATTGTCGCTTTCAAGTTTGATGTAGCCGAACAACAAGGTTTCTTTACCTTAAGAATGTCGAGGCCGCCTTCTCTCTGAACAACAAGCCGCATATAATGAGCCACGTTAAACAAGTGATGAAGCTGCAATGATAGAAATCGTTCAAAATTTGGTAAAAATGACAATCTTAAGGATCACTTAACTATACCAGTGATACGTTATTTTATTTTAATACATGTAAAGCGCTTTTGATCGTTTGTTGTAAAAAGCGCTATAGAAATATTAAATATTATTATTAAATGTTATTAATATTAACGTTCCATACTATGCAAAGGCCACTCCAATGGAATGACTTGTTTCCCATCGACAAACCGACTGACCCATTATTTATAGGGTAGAAAAAAAATAAAAAAGACAAATAAAAACAACAGTAAAAAAAAAATTAACCCACGAGAAACACTTGAAGGTCATTCCTCCTCTTCATATACGGAAAGCGATTAGGAAAATACATTTGCATGGAAATTTTGCAAGGGACAGCACTTTGTGAAGATCGATCCCACACACAAGATAATTCCTCCTTTGTGGACAACAGCCATTTACCACGGTTTGATTTATTATTTAATTTTCTGAATATGTTACCTAAGCGGTGATGCCAAAGAGAACAGTCAGTAACATCTTCACTCATGAGTTCTATGTAGCAATTCTCCCATGAGGGTGTCTCTTGCTTACTAATTATCTAGTTAAGAGAATTCGGAGTTACATCGATCGAAGGCCTTACGTCGATCATTTTCACAATACTCGACGTTTGTTTGAAGGACAGTGAATTAACATTATAAGGACGAGTTGCATATTGATCTTCCTTATGAACGTAGTTACCTGTTCTCTATTAAACTGGCTAGCACTCAAAATGTGCTGTCCGCTGAACATGTTCGGCGGCACACGGGGTGGGAGGATCTGAGCCCCTGCTGGTGAAACTGCCATGGGGGGAGGAGTGGTGGCCAAATGTGCAGCTGATTCCGAGGTCCCATCTGAAAAAAATTATACTCTACGTTAGACCCAACCGATTGTGATTCACCATACGCTTTCGAAAACCCTCTGGGCCTCAGAGACTCGATTCATTTGAAGAACGTTCGCTACTAATCCGGGAAAAGTTCCTAAGATAGATATTGCCATTTAGGTACGTGACTGTCGTGTAGGGACAATGGTAAAGAAGAACCACTTTTAGTTCTCTCCTTGTTCCGAGGGTTTTTCTCCCTCCCTAAACCAGCATCTCCAAATTTTAATTCGATCGGGATGTCATGTCTTTAACCAAAAGCCCTCGCTGGGGAGATTGGGCGCCTCCTCGCGACGCTACGACATTAATATTTGACTGTTCATTTTAGTCACTTGTCAATTTTATTCTTTCTGGAAACAGCCGCGGTCAGAACACATAATTGAGAGATTAAATCAGGGCTAAACAGTCCATTTTGGCATCGTCCATCTCAATCAAACCCTTGTAGCATCTTGCATAACCTGAACTGTGTCATCTCTGCTGTATTTGTTTCTCTCTGTGTTATACACAGATTCTAACAGATACCACAATGTCCAGAGCTGTAGAAAAATACCTTTCACTCACACACATGTCAATACAATGCTGTCCACAGTGTTTAAAATATACTACCAAAGTTAATCTGGAGCTCATTTTCTGGTAGTCAAGAACGCTTTCAACAGACTAGTTACTTTCGTTATTTGTGCACATGCTGCGACCTAAAATGTTTACGGACACTCACTCATTCACGTCTCCATCACTCTTACAAAGAAACGTATGTACCTCCAACAGACAGCGTGAGAGGCTCTGGTCTGTAATGCGTGTCCACAAATCGGTGAACAGACGGCGGGAAGGTCCAACGACTGTCTACCTTCCTCGGGCTGGAAGGAGGCACAAGGGCTGGTACAAGGAACTTGCTGGGGGCAGGCGGTAATGAGCCCATCATTCTCACATCCTGGCCTGACCCCGACGCGGCTAGAACCTAACAAAGTGGCACGCGGCAGTCAGGCATGGGCCAGAGGAGGTAGGATTAGTCATCGTATAAAAACATGCCAAACGTATCAAGAATTTCCGCCAAGATTGGTTTGCATCCACAAACAGGAAAAAAACTGACGTTACAAAAAGCGCAACCAAACAAGGTGACGACTTTGAAAATGTATTTACCTTTCCATCAATGACAACAGTTTCTCCCCGAAGTACCACTCTTCTGACACAACCGTTCACCTTCATACCGGCGAATGGCGTCCACTGCGCTTTTGAGTACGACATGGCAGAGGGAATCGTCCATTCCTCACCGATTTCAACCTCGACATAAGTGTCCTTCTGCTCTGGCAAACTGAATATTTTCCGCGGGTTCGTGCACAGGCGAAGAACAATATCCTGTATTGAAGAAAAGAAAAACAAACAAACAAACAATAATCACATCAGCAACAATAATATTCCAAAACTGTAAAACGAAATGGACGCGCATGACTGTAGAAGGCCGTGGTGTACACTGGACTTGATTGACATAGTTTTATATTGCACAACTTGAACTGTGTCATCTCTGCTTTTCTAGTTTCAACAGAGGTAAGTTTTCTCGGTGTTATATACAGTTCTAATAGTACAATCAATGGCGCAGGATTGCAGAAAAAAATATGTCATATATAACAAAACTGAGTTAACCTACGCAATCCTGACCACACTTAACCAAAGGCTCATTCTTTGGAATTCAAGAATCCAACAAACTAGTTAGTGACGTACGTACACGCTGTCGACCTATTTGTTTACGGAAACCCACTTACTCATTCTTGCAAGTCTGACGACGCAGTGGGTAGAGCACTTCACAATGCACTAACCACAAAAACAAACATTGACAACAAAAAATGACCTTGCTGAGAGTCTCAACGCGCGAGACTGACAAGTTTTGACAATCGACTTGACCTTTTCTCAAGACAGTGGTAGTCTGTCGCAAAAAGAAAATTTCTTTTCGGAACTTTGGTCAGCTTGCAGTGAGTACCTTTACGTAGTTTCAGTGTGCTTACTTCGATTGAAAGGCGTCCCTGGTGTACAGCGGTCAGCAGAAGAGGAAGCATGGTCTCCAGGCCAGGAAACCCGGGTGGGAGCTTGTCAGAATCTTTCTCCGCCAGCGTGTGAGGAGCTACGGAACAACAAACCTCAAGCATTTACTCTTTCACTCCCAACATCGGGCGTATTGCAAACTGCAATCTACGAGGTGGTATACTGATATGGACTCTTATTGTTTGACTGACTACATGAGCGGGCTAGATACGCCAAACTTGGCTGCTCGGGATTACCGCTTTGACCCGCCAACAAAAGAAAACAATATGGTCATACAATAAAAGAGCTTGGATCGCATGCAGCCATCTTGACCTCAAGCTTGGCCAAAAGTCCCTATTTCTTTGTTTAACTTTTAAAGGTTCATAGTTTACCATGGTCTGTGGCAAAGCAATCAATGATGTCCATATTATCCCACAATGCCTTCTGATCCTCCATGGTGACCAATGGAGGCTTGACACCAACTCTCTTGTGGCCAATTCTGTCCGCGTCATCTTGGGTGAGAAACAAGTGATGAGGGGACACCTCACACGTGACCTGAATACCTTTCTCCTTAGCAGCTCGGATCACCAACACCTGTACAGACAAGAACAAATAGCAAAGCGGATTTTAACTAAAATATCACACAAACCATGACTGAGGTAACAGTGACTTGACTCTTAATAACTTGATATCAATCCGCCAACCATACAATCTAGCTGCAAATCCTTTTCTTAACATTAGAAATTACTCCATAACAATACAACTAAATACAATGTAATCTTATTTCCCCTATTAAATGTGCCGGATATGAATGTGATTCTAATAATCTAAAGGGGACATGCAGAACTAAATTCGATGCCTGCTGGTGCGTGGGGGAGAGGTCGGGGGGAATAATACGTAACAGTATTGTTCTTAAGGTACCTCCCGTAAAAGTCAACATGTTGTTCCACGACTGGGAAACATGACAGGCCAGACTAGGCACACAAGGCACATCATAATAATAATAATAATAATAATAATAATAATAATAATAATAATAATAATAATAATAATAATAATAATAATAATAATAATAATAATAATAATAATAATAATAATAATAATAATAATAATAATAATAATAATAATAATAATAATAATAATAATAATAATAATAATAATAATAATAATAATAATAATAATAATAATAATAAAACTGGTTTTGACAACCTTATCGCCAAAAGGGTCGTATAAATGAACTGTTTTGCTTCCCATAAATCAGCGAGAAGTACATACGTAAAGTCCTTTTGACCCTGCTGCGTATTTAACGGTGCTGTAGCATGCGTGTATAAGCTAAAGTACAGTTCAGTTTAAGCGAGCTGAAAATCAACGGGCCATGATACCATTGTTTTACCTCTTCCTTCCGTGCGACGTGAGCGATGTGTACAGGGCGGTCAGCCAGCTCTGCCAAAAGCAAAATGGCCGCAGTGGTGCGGCCTTCGGCATGACAAACCAGCGGCATATGCTTTGGCCACTGTTCAAGATGCTACAATGACAGGAAATCAGATTATTAGATCGCACTACTCACTGAGATTGAAGAGAATAATTATTTTAGTATACACCAATGAGGAAACCTCAGTAAGGAGCTTAAGCAAACTCAACAGGCGACGACGAGGATAACACTAACGGTGAAAAAATGTAATTGTTGAATTCGTACGCCAGAGACTTACCGGACTTTTTTTTGCACATGCAATCTTATTGTGTAATTTATTTGGCTATTGTTTGGTCCTGCCCTGGTCAATATTTCATGGTGTTTGCTTAATTTCCCTGGTAAAACCTCTTCGAAAAAGTTGTGAAGCGAGAATCGACGACAGCGATATTTCGGTATCTTGGACCCCATGTTGTTTTTTCTCCAAACAAAAACTCACTGGCACAAAGATTTCCCAGAAGCCCCAGCATTATTCACCTCCTAGGAGGTGGATAGTGTTGATTAGTATATACTAAAACAGTGGATAGCGTTGAAGGTGCGCTCTGATTGGCTAGTCAAACTCCGAATATCCTGTGCTATTTACCTCCGAGCAACTTGCGAATTTTTCGCTCCGCCGCGCGAATATAACGGCCCGGTTTGTATGCATAACAAGCGAAGAAATCATCCAAATTAACAACGAAGCAGTCCCTGAAAACTCCAAGAAAGCGACTAAATTTGGCTTGGCCGTGTTCAGAGGTAATGGCTTATGTTTTTAACCCAGAGTTTAGCGATAAAAAGCAACGAGAAAGGTTTTGTTTACAAATGCAAATTAATCTTGCATAACCAAATTTGATGTCGCTTGTTTCCTTGAGAACCAAAGTTGAATTATATTTTTTACAGAATGGTTTCAAATACAGAAAGGGTTTGCAACTCCATTTGATGAAATGTCGCCAGTAGAACTAAACAAAATTTTTTCTGTCAGCGAGAAAACGAGACGTACGGCAGTAATTACAACAAAAAATCCCTAATGGCGATCGGCGCTGCGTTGGATTGTCATTTGAGAAGTCCTCCATTTTCCAAGCCCTTTTCTTTTTTTGTGTACACTTATCTCACTGTTTTAGAATATACTAAAACAACTATTCACCTCAGATTCGGTGGCTAGTGGTGGATATTTACCTCGCCGCTTCGCGGCTCGGTTAATATCCACCACTAGCCACCTCCACTTCGATGAATAGTTGTTAAATATCCCAAGGTGGAGAGCCAATCAGATTATTCAAAATGCCAAGGTTGCTGAGTTGGTATATACTAATGTTGAATACCCCGAGATAGCGAACCAATCAGATTATTCAAAATGCCAATGTTGCTGAGTTTGTATATACTAATGTTGAATATCCCGTGATAGTGAACCAATCAGATTTCCCAAACTGCCAAGGTTGCTGAGTTTGTATATTGTGTGCTTATTGACTAAGTGGGCGGGCCGGAGTGGAAAATATTTTTGCTCGAGGCCATGAACGAGAGTCAAATATTTTTCTATGCGGCCAGACCTGAGTCAATAAGCATTTTATCATATGACCACTGACTAAGTTTTGAAAATTTCGAAAATTTGTTTTCATTCCAAATAGGAAGCCATAGCTTGGCGCGCGCGGGAAAAATCACAAAAAAGATCCTCCAATAGAAACTGTTCCTTTACTTTTTCAAGTCAGAACAAGAATTTCGCAATTCATCGGAAAACGTGAGTTATTTTCTCATTCTGTTGTTCGGTATTTTTTTTTTTTTTACTTCGCAACAAAGCCGAACAAGCTACTTGCACCAGGACCAGACGGCTTTTTCCGGACCGGTTCATGTCAACCTGTCAGGTCCTACACACATCAGCTTTTACTATAGTTTTCTATGGGATTGCGCGAGCGGGGCCTGACGGGTCATATGATAAACTAATTTACTTAACCAACTGACGAAGTTCTCCAAATGAACAGTACCTTCATCCAGGTGGACATTTCATCCAACCTAAGAGTGGTAAATGTTTCATTGAGGTACATCTTGAGACCCGCAGACAGATGTGCAAACTCCTTAACTGTGAGGTAGTTATCAGAGCTGGCACCAAGATACAGACCGTAGTCACACCGAGCACCTGCCGAGGCCAGCTGAACACGGAAAGAAAGAGAAACTGTATTGATGCAAGTCACACATACGAACAATCAGTGTTCTCCTTTTATTTCAGCTCAACAGGTAATAGAGTTTTTCAAACCTGTAAAACACTCGCGTAGCTGTTGAATTGTCAAGAATTTCAGGCCATTTTAGGCGCTAAGTGCTGTTAGAGGAAAAGGAGAACACTGAACAATCAAGACTCTATCGCATGCATGTATATAGCGTAATTAAATGAACGCGGAGTGTTTCATCGCAAGTCTGATCATTCATGAGACGATTAACGAGAACCCATTGGTTAGAATTAGTCAACATGTCACGATGAGTCAGTACTTATGAGGTTTTGACCAATCCGGCATAACAGGCAAAGTCGCTCTACCACTGAGCTGTAATCGTGGGAGAAAACGTATTACAATAGGTTCACGGGGCAAACATTCTGCATACTGCTAGAATCTGGATGCCATCGAGACTCGGTTATCTAAGACCCAACATAAGCCATCTTCATTCTTTCAAGTTAGCAAGTTGTTCTTCAATGAAACCTCCACTCGCATTACAAACCTTAACTGAAAAATCCTAACAATAAATCTTCCTTTCAATTGAACAACATCGTTAATCTTTTTAACATGTGCGACGGTGGCGCCATGTTCAGTTGTACGAATTCAAGCGGTTGCCGCTATTCTCATCAAGAACAATTTTTTTGAGCGGGCATCCTTGACGGTCATGAAATTCAAGATGGTGGATTGCGACGCACATTTTCAGACCCAAAACAAAATCCAGTTTTCTTTCATAATTCTTTATATATTCTACCACTTCCAATTTCCCGAGCCAAGTTTACAGCCGAAGTATAACGGTTTAACTCTTTCACTCCCAGAAGTGATCAAAAATGGAACTTCTCTTTTCCATAACATTACAATGTTAGAAAAACTGACTATGAGAATTGAAAATGATCCGGTAAATTCTCAAAATTCGTCTGTAACAAAATGTTTGGTACTCATTTAAGAAAATTGCTACTAAGATCTTGGGAGTGAAAGGCTTAACTCTAATTTATTTAGAATATAGGTTCTTTTTGCCATCAGACCACGATATTCGCTACACCCTGCTCACCTTCCTGACCAGGTTAAACGACGACTCATTCACAATAGCGGGGTTTGTGTTTGGCATGGCTAGCACCATGGTAACACCACCAGCAAGAGCTGCAGCCGTACCGGAGGCAAAGTCCTCTTTGTGTGCGGCCCCAGGTTCTCGCATGTGCACATGTACATCGATCATGCCAGGCAGCCTCACCACGCGTCCAGATGACATGCAGTCAATGTGAGTTTTCAATTTTGGCGCTCCTCCTACTCGCTTTAACGCCTACAACAACAAAAATACATATCAATGTACAATAGGTTCGCAGTGCGTACTTGTGCGTAGCGCTGTAGAGGCTGTGGTATAGTCTAGTCTTGCCACGTTTGACAAACCATTATATATTGCACCACTCAACTATGCCATATCTGCTGTTTCTGTTCTCGTTTCAGGAGAGGAAAGTTCTTGTGCTATACATAACTTATTCTGAGGTTCATTTCTTTGACATTCAAGAACGCTTCCAACAGACTGGTTAAGTTTGTGACCATTTTCTGGAAAGGTTACAAACATAACAGATGTTTGTCAAATCCGTACTTTACACTGTTGGTTCCTTAGCACCTCCTCGTGTATTCCTAACAAATAAAAGATCCCTGCGACACAAAATTCTATGACCATTTAACAAATTGACGTCAGTTTTTTATGCGTCTGTCCTCTTATCTACAACAAACTTTGACAATGTTATGACGCAATTTATCATCAATAAGAGGACACGCATAAAAAACTGACGTCAATTTGTTTTTTACAATAACAAAACGCGAAAAAGGTCAAATGAAGACTTAAATTAAAATTTTATGCGTCTGTACTCTTATTGATGATAAAAAATAGCCAATCAGCGCGCGAGAATTCGCTCAGTTATTGTAAAAAATTTTATTGTTTGCTAGACCATAATGAAAAGGGCGAGGACGCGATCTCAAATGTTTCGGGCTTTTACCTCAATAAAAAGCTTTGCGCATTTAATATCTGTGATCAGAGGAATGGAATAGTCGATCGCCATTCGACGGGTGCGATAGCCATGCGTGATGAAAGAGGAGGCTCTTCTTGACCCGGTGTTCCTCAGGGGCAGGTTTATAACCATGTCGAACTTGTTTTGAGCCAGATAGTCCAGAATGCTTTGCTCACTGGCCCCATTACCACCTTCTTCAAAAGGCCAATCCACTGGAGTCACCTATAAGACAAATGAAATCCTTAGAAAACCTTTTTTGTGTAGACATGTCAATATGGCTCGCTTGTAGACCCGAAGGTTTCTTAGCGCAATATCAGTCTCCAGGCAACCTACTTTCAAGCTAATACCTAATATCACATAAACACAAGAAAACGCATCAAATCGTAAGAAAACCTTGTTTACGAAGACTGGTCAATACGGCTACCTTGTCGGCCCGAGAGTGCAAAATTTTGCTTACTTACATTGATTCCGTGCTCGGTGTAGAAATCGGCAGTGCCAAGGCTAGCATAGAGTTTGAATCCCAGCTCCTGCAGAGTCTTTACACTTCCTAGCATCTCGCTTTTAGACTACAAACAAATGGAGTTGAATTAAATTACCAACGTATACATTAAAATAAAAATCAAAGGCTCCTTCGAGCTACCTCATGGTATGTGGTAATTATTCCATGAAGTGCTGTCCTTTCTCCAGACCATGAAGTGTTCATTCCGAATAGTTCGTTTTGTGCACTCTTGCTACGATTAATCGAATACTCGTCGTCCAAATTGCAGACATCGTCACTATTAAGACTTTAAAATCCATTTCTTTCCCCTCTTGTTCGTTCACGAGATCTTCAAAAGTATATTTTGATCAAAGATGGAGCGAAAGGAACGAAAACCTGCCCTTACAATCTTTGCGTCGGGCTCATCACAACAGACGGCCATTTTGTAAACATGTGCTGCCGCTTTGTCTCACCCCCTCCCCCCACATATGTGAACATAAAACAACTGCTCGACTTTGTGGACAAAAGTAAACCTAGTAGGGGAGACCTGTTTAATTCACACTTAATGCGGATTTAATGCATAAATTAATTGTCTAACGGGAATGGAGTGACAAATCCAACCATTACTATACCTCATGGTATGACATACATACCATGAGGTAAAAAGGGTTTTATCAAATGAATTGATAATGTAAAATGTACCACCGTGAGAATGAGAGGAAATCTGACGTTTCGAACGCAAGTCCTTCGCTGGTCAGATCTAAAGTGAATGACGAAATGCCAGCTTCTCTTTCATCTTACAGTGCCACAAATAACATTATCAAGCCTATTTTTTGTGTGTTTCAATTTCCCACCGACATAGCGTAGCATCAGTTTCTTCAGTAGAAATTAACCAGTTTGCATAGGTTATCAAATGGTTTCGAGTGTAATTTGGGATATATGAACACTAGTAAATTTTTCAAAGACTGAAAAAAATGCACTGGCCCCACAAGCTCGTGCAAATTGTTGTCTTTGTCAAATTTACGAGTGCTTAGGGACCGTTCATTTTTTACGAGGGCGGGGGGGAACTGGTGGGATTTGGGGGGGAACATGCGAAAAAAAACTGCTTTTGAGGGGGGCCACCCCAAAAAATTAGAGAAAAGGGGGATCACGTGAAATATTTTAGCAATACTCTTATGCCATAGAGTTTTAATCCGAAATTGACTTCTCTTTCTTTTGATTTGTGCTCTCAGATAAACAGCTCTCTGTAGTATTAGAAATTGGGGGTTCCTCCGAAAAAATTACCGCTTCAAGGGGGGTCATGCAATTTTTGAATGGTGCTTCCCTAATCACACCAGGCCCCAGTCCCTGGTAAAAAATGTACGGTCCCTTATTTATCGAAATCATTTGATTACCTGTTAATGATATACATACAAAAATTTAATTTCAAATTGCTGCTCTCAATTTCAGCTTTCTACACTGTTTGGGATTAACTGGCGTGTTCTCAGTCAATCAGCGCGTTGACGTTTTCGCATGTATAGCAGTTTAGAAAAATTACGCCAGGAAAAAAAAAAGCGTTCCCTTTCTCCTTCAAGCTTTTTCGCCACGTAACTTTAAATTGTCTGGAATAAAATTTATAACACTTTTACAAGTGTAGCTATTGGTTCAGCCTCTAAAACAGTAGCTACACATTTAAACTGCACTTAAATTTTAACCCAGTCAATCAAATTGGACCAATGGTAAAATTTACCTTGAAGCTTCCAATGGAGAGTAAGATACATTCCCGAGGGATCTTAAATCCTGTGCTAAGCATTCCTTTGAGGTATGCCTCATAGCGATCCTCGCCAAAACACGCCACTTCTCCTGTACTGGACATCTCTACACCCAGCATGGCATCGGCGCCTGCTAGCCGAGCGAATGAAAACTGAGGAACCTGGCAGAAAGAAAAACAAATTCCCTGTCTTCTCTAATGTCTTGTACTTTGTATTGTTAAGATGTAATCAATAAAGTTAAGTGTTAAAAAATTATATTAAGGTGATGTTACGATGTTAATTTGGCCTCTGTTGTTTGAGTTCGCCGGTAAAAAGCTGAAAAATGCACTTTTTAACTTATTCCCCAGAGTCAACATTTTACTATCTGCATCATTCCAATGCGCATGATTCTTTTACCTTGACTCCAACTCGACCGTTTCCGCGGCAATCCCAACCGCCTTCCACGGATATACCGCAGATGACGCGGGTTGCTATGGCAATAAAGTCCACATCCAGGGTCTTGGACACGAAAGGAAATGAGCGAGACACGCGAAGATTGCACTCTATCACTTTCAGCTCATTGTTCTGCAAAACAAGTATAAAATACAGTTAAAGGGAGTTAGCTGTTACAGAAAGTGGTGATACGTCACGGTAAGCTTGAATCACATGAAAAGATGGGTTATCAAACGACTTGATAAAATACGATTTACCACCGTAAATTGCTTAAAACAAAAACGCTGTTATCACAAGCAACAGCGGTCAACATTTCGCGAGTAACAGTGAACTGTTTTCCGTTTGACGCCATAGTTTTCGCAATGTTGCCCGCTGATGGCATTTGGCGGTAAACAGTTCAATTGTTAGATGCCATGTGACCATAAACTAGCCAATAAATGGGCGCGCTGTAGCGGGAAAAACCAGGGCCAGCTATACAATAAAGTAAGTTTCACCATAGTAAGTCTAGGACTTCAGGGGAGCTGACAGTGTTAGCCCTTCGTCAGGGCAAAATCACGCAAGAGCCAACGCTCGATAAGTCAGCTTTCCTTAACTTTCAGACGTACACTGGTAAAACTTGCTTCACCAACTCGCTGGATACAACATGTTGTGCCTTAGAATTCAGTAAAACTACGGTATACTTCGAACGATATCGTTTTAGGAATTTCGATTTGCACTCCATTTACTCAAAGTCAGCTGATCTTGAACTCAGTAGAAAGATGGAACTAAGTGCAACAAGATAAATTGGGTGTAGCAATTTAAAAAAAAAAACTGCACGTATATTACTAACAAGGACTCGAATTATTTTGAGAACAATTTTGAATAAAGAAGCACTTGCAAAGTTTTCAAAGACAACAAATTTCTCTCGCCCTATAATCTCGAGCAACTGATCCAGCCCTTGAAAAATCTACTTGTGCTTATTTATTCCAAACTGCATCCGAAATCATTAAATTACCTCAGTATACAAGCTACACACACATAGTTGTATACTCAATCACCTTTGCAATTAGCTGCATGTTAAAGGGTCCCGTAACCATGAGGGCGTGACCAACATCATAACAAATCTTTCTTATTTTCTTCAACGTTTCTTCATTCAGATCCTGCGGTGGAAGCACCATGGTGGCATCACCAGAATGCACTCCTGCGTTTTCCACGTGCTCTGACACGGCCATAACGAGCACTTCTCCATCACACGCTACAGCATCCACATCAATCTCCTGGAAACAAATGCAGCGGAACCTCCAGTAAGCGGCCACTCTCAGGGTGACGAGGTGGACAGCTTAATATTCTTATACTGCTCTTATAATCCTTTTTAAGTCCTCTTTGTTTTGGCATGATTGTGCGTGCGTGTGCGAGTGTGCGTGTGAAGTGTGTGTGTAGTGTGTGTGTGTGCGTGTGTGTAGTGTGCGTGTGTAGTGTGCGTGTGTAGTGTGTGTGTGGTGTGCAGTGTGTGCGTAGTGTGCGTGTGTAGTGTGCGTGTGTAGTGTGTGCGTGTGTGCGTGCGTGTGTGTGGTGTTGTTTGCATCTGACCATTATTTAACAAGAAGCCTAAGCTGTGTATTACACTGTGATAAAACACGACGGGCATTTAAGAACACGAGTGAAATGTAAAAAACAGAAGCCGCAGGCGAGTGTTTTCTACATTTCTCGAGTGTTCTCAAATGCCTGGAGTGTTTTAATCACAGTGTAATACACGGCTTAGGCTTCTTTATTCGCTTTATGATATAGATTTTACATGCCGCAAGTAGAAACAACAAAGCACACAGATTGACAAACCGACGCCAATTAATACCAAATTCTCGACTTTTTTCGCTTCTTCTTCTTTATTTGCTTTCTTATTCTCAGCTTCAAAACTTTCTGCTGGTTCGCAGAGAATTCCATCATGAATTTCTTCAAAGAAAAATGTTTTTCGCCATCTCTTAGAGAATTGTCGAGTGGAGGTAATGTGGCGAAAAACAATAAAACACGCTTTTTCTATGTTTTATACTCTGATAAAACATAGGTTTTTGACCAATCAGAGCGCACGTAAGAACGTAGCTATATTATAAAGATGCAGTAAATCATCTCAATATGGCTGCCCTATTCTTTCTAGCCTGTATGGTTATTCAGGGCAACCTGTACTCCATTATATTCTTGTTAATATGTAATTCTGAGTTAATGTCGTGTACTACAGAGTACGAATAAAGTTGTTTTTGTTGTTGTTGTTGTTGTTGTTGTTGTAATAGACCGCTGAAAAAAGGTTAACCGCTCGAAAGAGGTTCGCCAGAAACTGGCACAATCTTTTCATTATCTATGAATAACATAACCTTCCTGTTGTGTCCATTTAAACTTTTATTTAAGTTTAGACAAAACTTCACTCGTCTCCTTGGCAGTTATCTGGCCCTTCGTGTTCCAAAATAGCCAAACTATGCGCATCAAACTCTGAGTGACGGCTTAACCCTTTAAGCCCCAATAGTGTCTTTCTAGATTTTACTCTGGCTAACGCCAGACGATTTTACTCGTCACAGGGAGACCCCTCGGGGCTTAAAGGGTTAAAAACTATCTCCTTAACCCTTTAAGCCCCAATAGTGTCTTTACAGATTTTGCTCTGCCTAACGCCAGACGATTTTACTCGTCACCGGGAGACCCCTCGGGGCTCAAAGGGTTAAAAAAGCTATCTCCTTAACCCTTTAAGCCCCAATAGTGTCTTTACAGATTTTACTCTGGCTAACGCCAGACGATTTTACTCGTCACCGGGAGACCCCTCGGGGCTTAAAGGGTTAAGAGAGGTGAAAAAAAAAAAAATGGAGAACTCTTACCGGGATGGCAAAAAGGCCCCTTAGAGAGGAAGTTCAACTAACAATATCATTCTTCGACCATGGGTTGACGCAATTTAACGATTCACCCCTGTGCTGCGTCATTTGTGACATATTTTTCAACACTCGAAGAGAAATTTCTTATCTGTGCGCGACCACATAATATTTTCAATTTTTACCTTAGCATCCTGAATAAACTTGGAAATGACTACCGGATGTTCACTGGACAGCGCTATAGCGTTATCAAGATAAGTAACCAGATCATGGTCAGAGTGAGCTACGTTCATGGCGGCACCGCTCAACACGTAAGAAGGGCGCACAAGAACAGGATAACCCACTGTGTGACTAAACTTCTTGGCATCCTACAAGATGGCAGACATGCAAGAAAAACCACGCAGACACAGTAATTAGTATTATTATACATAGCTTTCACTGTCTCAGTTCACCTGGCTAATTCTCTGTAGCACTGTTTCGTTGCGTCATAATTGTCGACAATAGTATTTACATCTGAAGAAGTGACGTCATACCCAGGGACAATTGTTTTCATATCTGAAGTGACGTCAAACCTAGTACAATTTTTCATATCTGTATTAGTGACCTCAAGCCTCCAGACAATTGTTTTCAAATCTGTAAAAGTGGCGTCACACCTGCGGAAAACGGTCGAGTGCATAGGAGACTTAGCCCAAAAAAGCGTTCTCGGCTTCACGAGCACTCACAAGTGAAACAATTATGAAACAATTATTGGACTCTGTTTTCGCGTGATAGAGAGAATTATCAAGGCCTTGGTTTGTGTGCCTTCGGCTTTGGCAGATACACTGTAGCTCAATCCTCGGCCTTGATAGTTCTTGCTATCATGTTCAACCTCATCCAATAATTGTATAATATGGCTGCCGTGAGGAAGTGCTGTGAACTTACCTCAAGTGTTGTCAGAACTTTCCATTGCGGCTGTAGAATTTCAACACTGTCCAACATTCTGGAAAATTTGAATCTGTTCTCTGCGTTGTCAATCATTTCTGGAGAGGTGCCAAGAATTCGAACCTGTAGAAAATGTAGACACGTTAAAAAAGTATGATATAGACTGCAGAAGTCATAACATGTAAAATGATTTTAAAAATAGATCGCACGAAATGCCTTCGATAAAATATCACTTGGACAAAATTCTGAGTAACAAGAAGTAATAGGGAATACAAAAGCACTACTATCATAAAGTGCTGGACATAACTTGTTTTACAACTTAAATTTCTACTCCTGAATCACTGTTTTGAACGGTATGTCAAACCCTCAAGACAATGTGCGACCATGGCATGAGTCTAACTCTATTTTTCTCGTTGCTGCTCATCAGGTATGCCGCCTTTACAGGATATAAGAACCCAATACTGACTCGCAACTAACGTGGACGGCAGGTTTAACTCTGCTGGTAGAGCGTCGCACTGGGATTCGAGAAGAAGCGGGTTCAAATCCGTCCCAGCATGTTCTTTCTTCAGACTTTCCTCGGTCAATATCAAAAGCGCAGAAAAGGTCTTGAACTCACGCTTGATCGTTGAAGCATGTTTATTACACGGCTGGTTACACGAGTATGGCGTATCTTGCCCGTTCGAGATGGTCCGCTTTGGCCCGCGAAACAAACAAAACAAAAAGGCTATAAGATAAACCTCTTATTGACCAAGTGGGAGGTCAACAAGGCTAGATATTGGCCTTGGTCTTTTTTTGTACGTTTCCATTGACCTCGACTGTGCCTTGGTCAAAAAAAAGAAAACTCAAAAAAACAAAAACAAAAAAACAAAACAAACAAAAAAAAATGAGCAAAAAAAAATCAACAACTAAAAAAGAGTCAAAACGTAGCCATCTTTCCCTAAAGCTTGGTAAATATCGCATATTTTTACAGTTATCACTCACTGAGACTTCTGTGATCACAGGGAGCCCACTAACCTGCTGTCGGTGAAGCTGCATGGCTATGTTGTTCGGTAACTGTCCTCCCATGCTCAGGATCACCCCCTCAGGATTCTCCTTCTCATAGATGTCCATGACAGCCTACATAACAGCAAAACAAGCAACAACTCAAGTACGTTTCTCCAGTGCTACCAAAACGTGCTTCACAGGCACGTGGATAAATAACAAATGACTTTCTTTGAGCAACTTGAACGTTAAGTGCGCTTTTTGTTACGTGATGAATTTTTTCTTGTAAATTATTTTTTTTTTTCGTATATATTGTCGTTCATTTTTTTTTCTTGGTTTAAATCTTATGTTCCTTTGTCTTACGGTATGGTAAAGTATGATAATGAGTTTGAAACAAAGGAAAATATGTACATGCATGTCACTGCTGCATCTGCGGCAAACTTGAGTACAATTTGACTCACCTCAAACGAGATTTCATCAAAGTAAAGTCTCTCGCACTCATCATAGTCAGTACTAACAGTTTCCGGATTGTAGTTCACCATTATTGTATTTTTCTTCAGCTAAAACATAAGGGAGAGACTATTTAAACCTTCACTCCCTAAACCTCCCAGAAATGATCAATTTGAAACTTCCCCGGAAAACACCAATATATCACCAACCAAGGGGATAATGAGAATTCAAAAACTCAAATCTCAAATCTCAAATCTCAAATCTTTATTTTAACACGGTAAAAATTCATCAGGTTTTTTTGTTACATATAAAGTATAAAACTACATAAGAATATTTAACAATAGTAAATACATATCTAAAAAGTCTCTAAAAAATACTGCTCAAAATTACACTAAACTATACCTGTTTTCCATGAATGCCGTGTATCTAACTTTATTAACTAAAATGAAAGTTTAACAATTGCTTAAAACAATTTAGAGATTTCTCTTGCCTAAGATTGCAGGGCAGACTGTTCCAGAGAGTTGCACCTCTATAGCTAAAGCTCCTTTTTAGGTAATTGGTTCTTGGTAAAGGGACATTTAATTTGTTCGTAGAGTCCCTTAAGACATAACCTGACGTATTTCGCTCAGTAAACATAGAGGATAAATAGTCAATAGAAGGATGGTAAATTGATCTGGCATCGCTTAGAAAAAAATCAACTGTGGTAGCTTTGCGTAGTCTAGCAGTCTTTACAAGATGAATATTTTAAAGACAAAAATGTAGGCGGCACCTCAGTTATTCTTGGCAAGTGGCCTTGTCAAGGGACAAATGTTAAGCTGACTATGAGTAATATCGGAAATATTTCAAAAATGTTCGGGAAAAGCTCGGAAACTTCGTGGCAAAAGTTAAGTAGAGCGTTTCTCGATACCTTAAAGCTGAGCAAGACGTTTCCAGTGGCCCCATGGCCAATCACGGTGCAAGATTAAATTCAGGCACTTAGAATGAAAAAGAAATACACCACTTGCAATATTCATACGAAACTACATAACATGCCTTTCTAAGTTCTCTGATACAGCCGACAGCGCACCAATCAAACTCTACGCTGCTACCAATCCTGTAGACACCAGATCCAATCACCATACACGCGCCACTACTGAACAGCACGTCGTCCTCGCGGGCATTGTACGTCAGATACAAGTAGTTTGTACACGCGGGATACTCCGCAGCCACAGTGTCAATCTGCTTCACAAAGGGTGTCAGACCAAAGTGCTGGCGAACTTTCCTTACTGCAAGCTCAGTGCTGAAATAAGACAGAAAAGACAGTTACCAGAAAGCCTGGTTTAGAGCATATAGAGATACTCCATTACAAAGAATACCTGGCGTAACCTTATACCTTACCTTACAAGGTTTTTTTATAAATAACGTAGATTCGATAGATAGATTTTTTTTACATTTAATATCTTTATTTGTGTAACAATTTAACAAAACTCAGATATTACAAAAACACAAAGAAGAAAGCAAAAAACTATATAACAATGTAAATTGATAAGCTATTATAAATGAACTTTAAAGAAAAGGATGCAGAAAGAGAATTAAAGAGAAGTACCCAAAGTCTTTCCATTTTTGGTGTAAACTGTCAGTGTTTTTAGTTTTAACTGCTATTTTTCAAAGAGTATCCAACTTAACTTTTATCATCAAAGGGCACATCACTGGAGTAACGGATAAGGTCCATAAACCGGAGGTCCCGTCTCACAACTCTTCACAATTAATTCTGTGGGACGTTAAAGAACCACTAGGGACGTAATAACGAACCCTGGGTGTGACCACCCCTAGTGTGGACCTGTGGGCAGGCACCTCACATGGGACCTGTGAGTCCCGTTCGTGCTCATCCCCACTGGGTAGGTCCGCTGACCAGTAAAAGCTGGTAAATCCAACTAAAACCAAATCTCATGGCCCAAAGATATCAGTATGTTTTCAATAATTCATTTCTTTGAGTAGCCGGCGCGTTCGTGACGACTAGCCAGCGGTTTTCGCCGGTCACCAGGGCTTCTGGACAATCCAACGTGCAGGTGACTGTTCCTTTAAGATCTAATGTTATCGGCTGTTCGTCAGTAAGGCCATGGTTTTATTGGCTGTAAAGATTGACAATTCTTAAATTGATGATTAATTACACTTAAAGCTCTGCATGTTAAGAATCTGGAGAAAATTCTCCATGGCGTAACAAGAAAATTCTCTACGGTGTAAATGTACCATTGGCGCCATTCGCTTCGATTTTGTTAAATAAAAAATGTTTCTTCCAAAAAAAGAAATCCAATTAACTACAACTTACTTGTGAATACATCTGGCGATTTGTTTGTCTGAAAAGCCAAGCTGTTTTGCTTGCAACAGATCCTCGTATGAAACTTCTGCTGCCTGTTGAGTCGTAATATCTGTTAGTAGTTATTTATTTACTTGAAATACCAAATGTCTATGACGTGTTTGCTGATATCCTCAAACCAACTTGACACCACAGCTTGTCAACATTCAATCTACCATGCACCATATTTGGAAAATCAAGAGGAACCAAATGAACCAATCAAATTGGCTTCAGCAGCATGACGTACTCAACACGAAATAGCCACCTCGCCTCAAAACATGACGATCACGTCATTTTTGCAAATGCATGCTGTTTATGACGTGGACAAGGAAGCGGGCCTCGACAAGGAAGCGGGCCTGGACAACAAGCTTAAGGACTGGGGAAAGCAGTTTCCAAATATGTTACCAGGGAAATATTGAATCTGGACAAACTGAGAAAACGCGTAAATCCACATTGACTTTTATGATGCAGAAGACGAACAACTAAAGAAAACCTTGAAGATTGTGTTTTGTTTGCTTGTTTTTTTGTTTCTTCAAACTGTTGTTCTGTGGTTCACTAAATGGCATTAATGCTAATGATTACAGCCTAAAAAGCCAACAATTCAGTTCTCTTTCTAATTCGATTTGATATTTTTCACACTTTCGCAGTTTTCTTCAAATCTCCCTTCAACCCCACACCCCTTTGTGGGCAACCTCGTTTAACTGCTATTTGCCATACTTTCCCTCTAAATATAGAGATGCAGGGGCGGATCCGGGAGGGGGGGGGGGGGGTAATTGAGTGGCTCGCCATCCCACATTTCGAGAAGTCAAGCCTTCATATTTGATCGATTCTAAGGTGAAAAAGGCCTAAAAAGGATAAAACAAAGTAGCTGCCAGTGTGTAAAATGTCTTCAACTATATGGAGAAGTGAAGTGAAGTGGGTAACATAAGCACATTGAAAGTCCCTTGTGTAACTCTTTGTTTTAACCATATATATGGCTATGTCACAGAAAATGGTCACACCCCCCCCCCTCTCAAAACCCTGGATCCCCACCTGGAGACGGGCACCATCTAGATTACATATTTTAAGAAAGGACTGGGTCGCGGGGTTTCCCATTGCAATAAATAGAGAAAATGCTAGAAACAGCAGGAACAGCCTCCTGTGAACACCAATAGAAAAACTTTACCAATAAAGGCTTTTTTCCTGAAAAATTCTTGAGTTACATAAATCACTAAATTTAAAGATATCTTTTTTAAAAAGCTATTTTTATTCTCCATCTGATAAGTGGAGACTGAAAACTGATGCGAAACAAAATGCTTAGACATTTTCTATTACTTGTTTGGAGCATTCCGGAATACACAACGACAAAATGTAGTAATTTCAACAATTTCGTTACAGTAGGTCGTCCAGTAGGTCGTTCCGTACCCAAGCAGCTTACTATATATCAGTTAAGACAGAAGTCCAATAATATTTTTAACGAGCTAGATAAAACATTTATTCACCTTTTGAGTTAGTTATGAGAATTTAAGCGACTATGTCGACTCAACTATTAAACTTTAATACTACAAGTACTAATGTTTTGATGGTCTTTCATTCAAGTTCAGTTGCTCAAATCACTTTAGTTGAAGAGACTACTGGTGTGTTGATATGTCTAAGACTCAGGACGCTGTTGTTCTCGTTAACTTTCTTAACTGCTTTCCCAGGGAAATTAGGCCTTGTTAGGAGTAAATTCAGACAAGTGACATGGCCTTGAACCGTCGACATGAGTCACGAACTGGCGACGAACCAAATATGGCTAGAACAATACCACTTCCTTCAAACTTTGATTGAACTTTTTTTGCTCCTGTTGCTTGTCTTCGTAATGTTTTTTTTTTTGAATAAATAAAGGTACGATCTATTATTGTAGCTTGGTTTCAATCAAACAAGGTCAAATTCACAGAAACAACTCCTCCGAGACGAAATTCCGACAAGAGACATAAGAATCTTGCCAAATGCCGACATAGCTGCTTGCGAAATTCAGACGGAGGACATGGGGAGATGGAAACCACCCCCCACCCCCCCAACCGGGCCTCGGAAATGGGCAGGAAACGACCTGGGACTGATTACGAATCGTCCGAATTTGGATGCGAAACGACTTTAGGTACGAAACGCCTTGATACCTTTGTGAGACAAATCAACAGTCTATACTACCTTGTCTTTCTGAGCTATTGGTGTAGTTGGGAGTGCTTGTGGGCCACACTACAAGGTGTAAAAGCGGCAGCAGAAGTGAAAATGTGCAGTACAGCATAATTCAAAACACACAGCAATACTACTGAAAGGCATAACACGTGAAACAATGCATATAATAACAACAACAAATACAGAGCATGGATCAACTGAAAAAGTGCAACATTTACCACAAAAATTGTGCTACAACATATATTGTTTCATTTCGTAAAATACAAGAAATTATATGTCCTTTTAGTAATCCTATGCAGAAGCTAATGTATAGAACAAACACAACTGAAATGAAACGTGAACTAGTTCATTGATTATTAGTGTCATCCAGTTCATGACTTCAAATCCAGGACTGCAGATTTTGAGTACAGTACTTCAAACTGCTCTTCCACACTGCTTTCAACAATGTCAAGGCAATTTTCAAATTTATACTTCAACATAAACATTTACAGTATCATTCACTAAACGACTAAAGAATTTTGCCCCAGGTGAGCATAATTACATATAGGTATTTTACAAATGACTGCAGCTGACCCATAAAAACTGACAACAGAATATTATTAGCGTTAAATATTAAGCCAGCATGTTACACTTTTATTCCTAACATTATCACAATGATTGCCACATATATTACGTGATACAGTGAGAATTTATCTACAAAATAATTGCATTATTTTTTGCAGGTTATCGGTCATTTATTTTGATGTTATATTGTCTCTATCTTTACCTTAAAGTTTGAAATAATAATAACAGATTATTGTGATCAGTTGGCATTACAGCGTTACGATGACAATTACCAGGTTTACCCAGAATCTCATAACACATGAAACATGTAACTGCGGTGGAATGTCTTCAACCACAACTTGTCCACATTCAATCTACCAAGTACCATATTTGGAAAATCAACAGAAACCAAATGAACCAATCATATTGGCTTCAGTAGCATGACGTACTTACCGGGAAATACCCACCTCTGCTCAACACATGGCGGACATTTCATTTTTCCAAATGCACTGATGTTGTTTACCATGCACCAAGCACGAGGGACTGTCCCGACAAGCGCAAAGACTGGGGCAAGCAGTTTTAAAATATGGGAAGTATTGAATCTGGACAAGCTGAGAACGCATGTTACACGTTTCAAGACTTACCGGTTACTGGTTTAACACATCCCAACCCCAGCAATTGTAATATGTAACTGAGTATAAGAAACTTGCACAGTTGGTCCAGATACTGACACTGATCAGGTGTGGATCAAGGTCGGCATCTGGGCAACTGTGCACCTACCCCTCCCCTAACCCAACAAATCATAATAAGTGAGAACGTTGGCGTCATTGTTGGGTTAGGGGAGGGGTAGTTGCACAGTTGTCCAGATACTGACACTGATCCGTGTGGATCAAGGTCGGCATCTGGGCAACTGCGCACCTACCCCTCCCCTAACCCAGCAAATCATAATAAGTGAGAACGTTGACGTCAATGTTGGGTTAGGGGAGGGGTAGCTGCACAGCTGTCCAGATTCTGACACTGATCCAAAGGTGTCAAACTATATTGTGCCTTATGCTTTAGGAATATGGCTTCAAAATTTAAAGCGCTCTTATGAAGACACCCTCAATTGTTACGGACAAAGCGAAACATACAAACACAACAGATAGTATTATTGCTTGTGGCAAAAAATGTGGAATTTACCTCAGTTGATGTTCTGTAGCTCTTGAGCTTCAGTGCCATATCCATAATTTGTTTCATCCTGTGCAAAAACCACTTGTCAATCTTTGTCAGTTCATGCAGCTTCTCTATGCTGTATCTTTCTTTGAACGCTGCGGCTAGCACATGGATTCTTCGGTCTGAAGGCTGTCTGAGTTCCTGCAATACATATGAAAAAAGTATTTCTTAAGTCAGAAGGAATGACTCTTCATTTCATGTTTGTGCAATGGGTATTTACACTTTTACACTTATTTTGTTGGAATGCTTCGAAGGAGTGTTTCAATGGCAATCAACAAAGAGATAGTGCATGAGCAGGATATTAGCACTTCTCGAAGTAAGCTTGCAAAGTATTGTAAAATTCTGTAAATTTTTAGTCATTCTTAATTAATTGTATATTGCATTATATTTTTTTATATTTTATGTACGGAGTGTCCTCGATAGGATTAACCTCTGACGCTTCCTTTTATTTACATTTACACAAAAAACAAATTTTACGTTCACGTTCAACAGTCGTACTTCGCGTTGTGTTATACGCCAAATATTTTTAGCGGGTGCCGATCCAGCAGTTTTATACGTGCAGGTCATTCACTGACATATTACAACTGCAAACAAAGAGATCGCTCACAAATACTCACGAGTCTACGATGTGCACAGACACATTTCAGAACGGAACGCGTATAAGCGTCAGCTCAGAAGCAAGTACGCGTCTGTCCTGACGCATGCACGCGTATTTCCAGACGCGTATATTTTAGTTTGCTCCCCAGCCCACGCCTGGGCGCGCGGTTTCGGCAGCTCTTCAGTGATGTCATGCATAATCGGGGTGGTGAGGAACACGGGCGCACCGAAACACCCAAGACCGGAGACTGAGGCAGTGAATTCAACTTGACTGGCTGCCTTTGACATAGCAAGCAATGCCAATATTTGACTGGCGGTTAAATCTTCAAAATTAAATGAAAACCCTGGCCTTATACATCTACGGTGTAGAGCAACAAACCAATTAATGATAACGTTCTGTGGTGGGAGTCAGTCGCTCGACGAATGCGCATTATTGAAGTTCTACCATGTACAAGTAAATAATCGTCTTTTAGCACAAATTACTCAGATGATTATACAAAATCGCGCGCTCTGATTGGCTTACTGTCTCGGATTATCAGCCAACAATTTATACCTCCAAGAACAAAATGGCTGCCAGTCGTTTTTCAATTGAAACTCGCGCTATTGATGAAATAAAAATTTTTCGTGTTGTGTAATCCTTTTCCTTTTCTTTTTTTTTTGGAAATAATCACCTGTGTATTTATACCAAAACAATTATTCGCCCAAGGGGAAGTGATTATCTGATAACCACTTGTTAAGTAACAGTGGTACTGGTACAGGACCATGATGTACCTTGAGCTTTTTTTCAAAACTTCAAGGATTCATTGATAAAATACAGAACATCACAGTTTACCTACAGAAACTGTCATTAAGTAAAATAGAATGCACTATAAATCCTACTGCACATCAGTAGTCCTGCATGTCACCCTTACTTCTTCACGAGCAATCTGGCCGTGAGAATCAAATCCTAGATTGTTTTCATCCACCATTCTCAACGCTTTCTGAAGGGCTTCTTCAAATCTTCGACCAACAGCCATCACTTCACCAACACTCTTCATAGAACTGCCAATCTGATAAGATAAAATCAAACTGATATGGATCAATAGTCGACGAGACGTGTAGTGCCGAGTAGACTATTTTACTCGTCTAGAAACGAGGATGATTGGTATAGTTGTTTTAGAAGAAACCACCTGGCATACAACTTTCAATTCTAGACCAATATTTATTGATTTAATAACTATTAAAATGCACTGCTTTGTTCCAAGCCCAAAGCATTGCATTCCAAGCATTTTCACTTCTCGCTATCTAGCACAGAATTGAGTGAGTAGGTTAGCCAATAAAGATTGCGAGATTTGACAGAATGTGACTTGCATTCAACTTATAATTGTTATAGTATACAATTGTATTGAACAAGTCTGTGGAACATATGTGAATGCACTAAACACAATGTCATATTAACAATGACAACCCAGGAAATAATTTGCAGTGACTTGGAGCAGAACACAAAGACCTAATGAGTTAGTGGCCTTATACAAAATGAAAGTGGATATCCACAGCTAACGGTTTTGACCCAAATTAAAATGAAAACATTGATATTTCAAAATCGTTTACCTTTGTGCAGACTTTGTTGAATTTACTAAGGTCCCACCGTGGAATCTTAACCACAACATAGTCCAAACTGGGTTCAAAGCACGCCGTAGTGGAGTTTGTAACTGAATTTCGCAATTCCGGAAGCGGCTTGCCAAGAGCCAGCTTTGCAGCTACGTATGCCAGTGGGTAACCTGTGGCTTTAGATGCTAGGGCCGAGCTGCGTGACAGCCTGGCATTGACTTCAATGACAAAGTACTGCATTTGGAATATAGGCAAACATATCATCAAAATCATAAGCAGTCGAATGCTGTTTAGCACTAACTAAGACTTAGGCCTAAAGACTAAATTACTAGATACTAGCTTACTAGATAAATTGGATTTATTGGATTTAAGAAGTAAATACATGTATCAAAAAAAGTTAATGTTTCATTACAGACTGAGACCAACACCGAGAAGATAGCTGAAAATCCGACGCGTAGCACGGTATTTTTTAGCGAAATTCGAGGTGTTAAATACGCGACGGAACTCGTGTATCGAATGCTAAATAAAGCCTCTGGAGCGAAATCCTTTAGAAAGAGAAATGAACGAGGCAAAAACGAGCGGTGTTTCACCAGATATCCAAACACGTCATGGTGCCTGATTTCCATTGTCTTTCCCTAACCCAATATTAATGATTAGAGAATGCCATGTACATTACATTAGGTAAGAGCCAATTATAAAAATAAAGATTGGTGTTGGGTAGCAATACCACTAATAATAAACTAATAACAAATGTATGAATAAAGTTACATGTTAAATGTCCAATTTGGTTTGTACCGCTGTATTCATTGAGATATTTCCTGCATGGAACTTAGCAAAACGATCTTAAAAGTGGAAGGCTCCATAACTCAAAAAGAGAAAAAACGCAAAAAACGTATTGGGTATGCGGTCATTGTAAAATTATTTACAGCTGGGGCTTATCCACCAAACACAGTCAATAGGATGCCAATTTAACATCTGCTGCAACTTTTAAAGCCACAGAAATCACAATAGGGTTAATAATTATAACTTCTTTAACTCATTAATAATTCATAAGGCTTGTTTTTGCGTTGCTCATTTCTCCTTCCACATCATTTGTTTTTAGAAGTAATATCAAAAACGAGAAGAAGTGTTTCATCACATATCAAACATTTGGAATTTCACAAAAAATACTGCGCTGCAGGACTTATTTTCAGCTCTCTTACGGCTTATCCTCGGTGTAAAAACCTGTTATGAGTGACGTAGAACAAAGAAAACAAAGGAGACAAAACAACAAAGACTAGGAAAATAATAGTGAAAAAAAAAAAAGAAAGAAAAACTTCACAGGTTTTTACACTGAGGTAAACTCCTCTGGTCAGTGTTAATATGTGACGAAACACTGTACATGTGTATCTCGTGTTTGACAAAATGAAATTATAAAAAAAAAATTGCTTAAAATGATATCAAATAGAGCATAAGGCCACACATAAGACAAACCTCTTTAGAATCAGGATTCAGTGCATACTGAATATTACATTCTCCAACAACTCCAAAATGTCTGATGACTTTGATGGCTGCGCTTCGGAGCATGTTGTACTCTGAATTAGTAAGAGTCTGACTTGGAGCAACAACAATTGATTCACCAGTGTGTATGCCAAGAGGATCAACATTCTCCATATTGCAAACCTAGTGAAAAAAGGCAATACCAGTGCATAATTACTTGCATGCCATTTTACCAAATGTGCATGAAGAAAAATAACACATCTTATCTACGTCTACATCTACATATATTAGGTCCGTAAAAATCGCTAAGATATCCCACCAACCGTGACGCAGATTGCAAGAGAGCAGAATTCAGAGGTATGAAAGGTACTGAAAGGTAAATGAATTCTATCACACACCGTACATGTACATGGACGCAACCCCTCAAACAATTCATACAGCCTTTTTGGAGGCAGCATGCCAAGTGGTTATGGCGCTGGACTGGAATGCTGGCCATCCTGGCCAAGAGATGGGATTTGTGACACAGTCATCCTGAGTTACAAATCCTCAGCCACACTTGCAAATAGCCAACTGGTTTGCCTCCCACCAGCTAGGATTCATAACGAAGTTTATGTTTTATTTGCAACGTTTGTTTCTCTATTTACAGTGCCCCCAATCAACAAAGGTAAATATGACGGCAATTGCATATAGTGATTATTTTGTTTTACTCTTAGACTAAAAGTTACGGAACAAGACGCTTTTTCAGCGTATTATGGGATACCTGTAATATGCAGAAGTTGACACCTCTTAAATCTATGACTGTTATTGTTGCTGCCGTGAATATATTATTTTCCTACGATTTTTATAAAGTATTTGCATAATAATTATTGCTCCTCATGAACAAAGTGGGCTTAACAAAATAGTAACTGCAAATCGGAGAAAATCAGCTAGATTTATGGGGAGATAATCAACAATAAACCACCACTCTCATTCATGGAATCAAAGACAACCATAATGTCAAAGAGGCCATATTAGGCAATGTTGTGTATTTATTTTTTTTTTTTCATTTCCATGACAAGGAGAAAACAGGAAAGAAACATACAGTACTTTGAGATTGGTTTGCCACAGGTAGCCCAGTGCATAGCAATTAATGCAACAAAATACTTACTGTAATACAGTTGTCATAGGCATCTCTGACAACCTCATATTCAATTTCCTTCCAACCCTTAAGTGACTTGTCTAGGTTCACTTGCTTGGTGTGAGCAAAAGTACCATTGACAAGTGAAATCAATTCTTCCTTATTTTCTGCAAAACCAGAGCCAAGACCTCCCAAAGCAAAGGCTGCTCTCACCATAACGGGATAGCCAAGTCTCTCGGCTGCTGAGATAGCCTGAATTAAGAATGTACATACGTAAGGGCAAGTTTTAGACTCCAAACAAGAAATATGATTTCTGCAAGAACTCATTATGGTTTTTCCTACCAGGGCTAAGATTCCAATTATTGTATTCATCTTATCATTATTACTATTATTATTTCTATTATCATTACCATCATCACCCTCATCCTCGTCTTCATCGTCCTTGTACCTGTCATCACCCTCATCATCGCAGTCATTGTCTTCATCGTCATTGTCATTATTATAACATATTACCACATAACATTATATTATATTTTTTATGGGGGTGGGGTGTATAGTACTACACAAACAGAGTCAAGGTGGTAGAAGCATCATAAAAGACTTAAGATAAAGAGGTTTGGGGTTCAAGCCCAGGCAAGAGCACTGTGTCGTCTGATTGTACAAGTGTACGTTGTAAGTTAACTTCAGTAAACAACACGCTGTCTCCACTGATGTTATTCGTGACCACATTGTGGCTGGGTTACATGTACTGTACATGTCATCCTGTGTTGGATTAAAATCCCATTCATGAATTAGGTGAAATTGTACTGGTGATAGCCACTTTTGTATGGTATGAACAACCACTGAGGTACGTGTACATTACAATATAATATGTTATTCTCAGACTCTGCTTGTAAATTTGGCAAGTATTGCATTTTAAGATTTTAATATTTGAGAAATTTTACTCACTACAATTCTAATTTCCTCCCAGAATCATACAATTCAAAACTCACAGAATAGGGCTCTAGACTTTTTGCAAAAGTAAAAACTAACAAAGTCTAGTGAGAATAATATGCAGTACAAAGTTGTGTACACTTCATGTCACATCCAGAGGGAAACAGTTAGCTTTGTTTCCCAAGACGCATGATGTTTCCCAAGATGATGTAATGTGGTCATTACCTGATCAACAGAGTATACTGCCTCGCTGGGTGCGACACGCTCCCCAATTTCAGCCAACTTATCGGCAAACAGCTTTCTATCCTCAGTACAAACAATTGAGTTGACAGGTGTCCCCAAAGTATGCACAGAATACTTGTCAAGAACACCACTTTCTTGTAGTTTTATACCACAGTTCAGAGCTGTTTGGCCTCCAAAGGACAGTAAGATACCATCTGGATGTTCACTTTGAATGACCTAAGAAGCAACAGAATAATGAAATACATTACATATAGAACTCGAAGTATGCAGGATGTTTGTCACACAAACCTAGTTTAATGGCCTTGCTCCTATGAGTCTCCTATAGCTCAGTGGTAGAGCGTCTGGCCTAGTAACAGGGGTCATACATGTAGGTGCAATTCCTATTGAGAAAAAATGGATTTGCTTTTTTTCAAAGTTGGTCTGTGTTTGTGCCAAAAAATTAATTGTCGTAAATTTTCTAGGCTCAAAATATACAATATTATACCATCTTCATTATTTCACGAAACATCATTCCTTTTCATGCCTTAATCCTAATAACAGTAGTAAATTAATAGACCTACAATATAAAACTGCATTACTAACAGTAAACAAAGGATCCTTTCGTAAGCAGCCAGAGTGTCAAATCAACATGGAATCTGAACAAGAGCATACAAATACCATAAGTAAAAGACTAAACTAGTTGCAACAGACCCACCCTACCCCATCTCTCCAAAGCCACTGAACAGTAATGAGCTTTTATCACATTATTATGCTATCTTATCTCATTAATCTGAACTATAATTATTGAATATGATTTTCCAAGTAGCTGGCAATTTTCATTTTGAACAGCTTATAGTAAAGCATGAAAAATAGTTTGCACCTGAGTAACATAATCTGCAGTGAGAGGTAGAAAGTAGACCTTGTCTGCAAGTCCCTTGGAAGTCTGCACTGTGGCAATGTTTGGATTGACCAACACTGTCTGAATTCCTTCCTCTTTCAAAGCTTTGATGGCCTAAAAAAACCAAGGATCAAACTTGCTTAGATACTAGATGCATCTAGTAAATTAAAGTAAATCTAGTTAACACCAGTTTAATACACAGATTATGTTAATATTTCATGTTAAAACTGCAAATGGTTTGAACTCTTAAGTCTCAGTAGGTGTACCGCAGATCAAGTTCAATCGAGTAGGTATTCCTAAAAAAACGTTGACGTTGGCTGACGCTGACACCCAGAGCAGGAGTCACCATCAGTTTCATCTTATTAATACTATTGGAGTGGGACAAAATAACAAAATAACATTCAATTTGAAATGTAAACAATTAATTCTGGCAGTCTTCATTAAAAGTACCAGAGTGCAATCATAAACATCCATCGAACAGTATCTCTTAATCTCAAGTGCACATACTATAAACAAAGGAGAATAAATATTTAGATCCTGGAAGAGAGGCATTATTCTACGACTAACCTGAGAGCCAGAGTAGTCAAACTCACCAGCTTGTCCAATAGACAAGCCTCCAGAACCAAGAATTAACACTTTCTTTGGTCTTTTTTCAGATACTGAACTAAACAGAGGTTCAAATTTCAAACGCTGTTGGATTCTCTCTTTCACTGATACAATGTTCTCCGCGTTTTGTTTATGCTGGCGTACAGATGATAAAAAGATATCAAACAGCATTTCTAAGTCCTGAGGCCCAGCCATATGTTCAGGATGAAATTGAACGCTGAAGAATGGCTTGGTGTTATGTATAATCCCTTCGTTTGTCTTGTCATTGGCATTTGTGAAGAGAACAGACCAATCAGGGGGTAGTGTTTGGGTATCAATAGCAAATCCATGGTTCTGCGTAGTTATGAAGCAGCGCTTTGTTCCATGGTGTATACAGGGAAGATTATGACCCCTATTTCCATACCTACACAAGATAAGAAGAGCACACAATGTGCATGTGTGCATTAATTTGTGAAAAGCGAAAATTACTCTCAACTGGAAGAAAATGTATGCACCTGCAAAAGGTATTATTTACACCATTCCCCAAAATTTGTGCTTTTAATTACTTGAAACACATATGTATGGCTTTAGCTTACAGCAAGTGCCCAGAGATATGGACAGTAGAATTTCTCACATATAGAAAGCAAGAGGGCTGATTGCATCACTCGCAGTTCACATTCCCACAACAAAATGCATCAATCACAAGAGTACACGAAATTTACGTGGACATACAATTTGTATTAATGGGACTAACAAATCTTCAATGTGACAATGGAGACCTAATTATAGCGACAAATTATACATGAAGAGCATAAAGTAACAATAGAATAATTCATTAGGGTGAGAGAGGTCTGGTGGATTAGACGCCAGCTACTGACTTTCTCACTGCCACCTCCTTGGACATCATGGGTGAATTAATAAAGACTATATATTAACTGTACATCTTAAAACAAAGCTTTGACAGTCACTAAAATTTTTAGTATTAATTCTTACTCGGTTTGAATTCACACACCATGGCATGGATGAAAGAATGCAAAATTTGAAAATTGAACCTTCACATTATTGACTGGTATTTATACACTGGTATTTTAAACATTGTATTTGGAATCCTCTTCCAGCCTTTTCCATTTCCTGCTAAATTGCAATATTAATGCTCAAAATGTGAATTGTTATGTAGGTCAAATCTTTGAGGATAAAATTACAGCCATAGCTCAAATACATAATTTAATTTTATAAACACAAAATATCAAAAACTGTTGCAGTACTACTAACTTCATTTTGAAGCTGGTGCAACCAATAGCCAAGGACAGCACCTGATGTCCAAAGCAAATGCCAAAGAGAGGTTTAGGCTCGTCTTGCTCGATAAATGTCTTAACATTCTTTATCGTCTCAGTCACTACTGTTGGATCACCTGGGCCATTGCTAAGGAACACACCATCACAGTCTGTAAACACAAAATAAACAGCGTTGAAAGAAAGATAAACAGACTGCTGATGGGACTAAGGCAAGTACAGAGAACAACGTAACTTTTATAAAGTCTCTATAAACAAATACTGTGTTACAAGGAGAACTTTCTAGAACTTATTAATATGCAAATATTTGGTTAGTAAAGCAAAGTATTCTTTCTGGAGAGTTCTAGAACACTATAACATGATGTAACCAAGTTAAGTACCGTAATCTTCCTATAAATAGTTATCATCGTAATCTTTCTGAATGTTCTATAATTCTTTGTAACTGTATATAAGGAACGTTACTACACAGCTCTAGGACATTCACTCTGTAGTAGTCTTCAGTAGCCTAGAATTGAGGTCTGGAGATTGCGTTTGCCATGAAATTGTCTGGAGAAGCTATCTGAAGGAGAAATGGAAGTTGTTGCCCTCAAGTGGATATTTCCAAGGAGCTTGTGAATTGTAGTCACTAGTGTCAGCGGTGACTGAAATATTCTATTGTGAAGTTAAGAGATACATGTAGTTTATTAGCGTATATTCAAGTTAAGCGATTGCTACCTCTTTAGACTACTCAAAAGATAACATTTCAAGTGTCAGTTACAAATAAATAGTTGAGTTTGGAGCAAGTATGCTTGTCTTTTCTGGCAGACTGAGAGTAAGATTTATTCGTCTATAACAACTCATGTAAAACTACATGTAGTTATCTGAATTAACTCAGACTTCCCAGGTAGCATTATCCTCAGTTTTTATTTTTTTATTATCAACATCATACTACATTTCATAAGAACGCACCTCCATTGCAAACATCATTATTAAAGTCATAATTCCATGGCACAACTTTAACAGAAGCTCCTCGTGCAATGAGACACCGTATTTGGTTGTATTTGATACCGTAATCCACTGCTATTATCTTGAACTCTCCATTGCGATTATAAACAACTGGCGTCTTGATTAAAAAATTGAAATAAAAACACAAGATTGTAGCTGAATGGTAGTATGTATTTTATTTATACAAATGTAGCTTTTATTTCAAGGGCTGATAAGACATTAATAAGGATAATAATAATCATCACCACCATCATCATCATCATTATCTTTATTATTATGTTGTCCTGGCATATTATTGCCAAATAAGTGACTTGTGATAGTTCAAAGATGGGTGTACAAACAAGTTACTAAGGTATGACTGTTTTGGAAGTCTGATCTGATTAAAATACTCAAATAAGCAGTCCTACTTTTCAGGGCAACCTTATATGCACAGCTACAGTGTATACAGGATCAAACTGGGTCTGAAAACAAAACAGTCACACTTATCAAGTTTCAGTTTGATTGTCTGGCTGTACATTGTTTAAAAAAGAACACTTATTAGTGGTGAACATGCAGGGTACTTTGAAAGTCAACAATAATAATTATTTTTTTTAGGGTTTTGTAAATCCAGAATTGATATCAAATCTGATAAAACCCTACTGATTCTCCTGGGTTTCCACTGTTACTGTAATTCTATGAACAAGAATGTTACACACAGGGGTATCAAAAAAGGCCAATGACTGGCGACATCACCTGACACTATCATGTTTGCTCTTGATGCAGTTTGATGAGTTTGTTGCTTTTCCACAGAAAATATTAGTAATAACATCACCTCCCCTTGTGCCATTGATTCTATGATTCTCTTACTATAAAAAGTCGTTTCACAACCCTGAACATAGTGACAGTTATCACTAGTCTACCAAATTAAAAGAGTTCAAAACAGTAATTGGTTGTACCTGTGATGAGACTTCAGCCACTAAGTTTCTTAGGTTGGGATCCTCAAATGGAATAGAATCTGGTTCAACACCATCCACTATTACTTTGCCTAGCATGGTTCCTTTTTCTCTTATTTTCTTGGTCAAAGCTCTTGTATCCACACCTACAATGTAAAAATAATTTACTAGTTATGAGCGAACGTGCTTACATACATGTACAGTCGAATAGATTTCTGCTAATCTATACTGTACGTTTGGTCTGTTAGATTCCAAACAACAATTGCTTACTGAGCCTTGACTTACCTTACATTACTTACAGTGATTGCCAGCAATTGTGTTGTACTGTACATGACAAATGTACTTCAAAATAAAGTTAAATTTTAATGAACAATCCCTTTTATGATGGTTATTACTCTACTGTAATATTGATTCTGAAGCTACTGGCTCCTTGCACATTGCTGCTTTTGATACAGCCACTAGATTTAATATGAAGATATGCTCACTTATGCATTACCAGCTAATATTACGTGGGAGTCTTAGCTGACCTTGTACCTGTTTTTACAAGGATAATTAATTTCTCTTTGTCATCTGTTCTTATGAAATTATACTTGTAGGTTGTATAATAATTTATTAGAGCAAAGACCCAAAAAACAAAAATGGAGTACTCACCACTTATACCAGGAATTCCCTGCTCCTCAAGCCATTGTGAAAGAGATTTTTTTGCATTCCAGTGGCTAAATTCCTCAACATAATCTCCAACAATCAGAGCTGATGCCCAAATACGATCTGACTCAAGCTCCATTGTTAGTCCATACGAGTCTTTAATGCCTTCTGGAACTCCATAGTTGCCAATCAAGGGATAAGTAAGTGTCAGGATTTGACACTTGTATGAAGGATCGGTGAGAGACTCTGGATAGCCAACCATACCAGTTTGAAAAACTGTAAAAGGAAACATCAAACACAGTCATTTAATTCCACATTTTACAGTGCAGTTAAACTTTGGAACCCATTAAACCCAGACCTTACATTGTACCCAAACCATCAGACAGTTGAATGAACTACTAATTTTTTATCACCTCTTCATAGTTTATACCTTTGAACCAGGTCTAAACTGTGGAGACATGGTAGTGTTTAGTTAAACATGGTTTTAAACTATTTCCTTTATCAGTGTTGCATCCAGAGCGCGTCATTGCGTCCTGGGACGCAATATTTTGCTTTTGGACCCCCTAAAATACTAAGAAGGGGTCCCTGTGGACGCACAAATATCATGCTTGAAATATATGCACATTCCTTCCACTTGTATTGACGCGAAGAAAAACAATCCGCTTGCCATGTGCGTAACAACGAACTTCCGAAGATGAACACTGGAGCATCATGCTTTCTGATGCACAATTGCCACCAATGACGGATTTTCACGTTCATTCGCTCCGCGTTTTTTGAGTTCTGACTTCTCATAACAAAAGATTTTTAGTTCGAGAGACCCGTAGCGTTACGCAGTGGTGAACGAAGAAACATTTACTCGGCCCAGTAATCGCAGTTTTCAAAATGGCGGACACCGACAATGCGATTTTTCACTCGTCTTCATCATCAAATTAAGAGATGATTGGAATCAATATTTATGATAGGACCCCCAAAATTCTGGTCTGGACCCCCAAATATTTGTCCAAGGGGTCCAGAGGACCCCTACCCAGTAAAACCTGGATGCAACACTGCTTTATAAAAGCTGCTCACTCATCGTCGTTGACTACAAATTTAGCACAAAGAGGAAGAACATGTTAAAGTTTATTTGAATCATGTGTATAAGCCCATGTTCCAGTGTTCGGTTGCTAATTTTAACGTTTTAAAACTTGGTTTAACGAAACATGTTTAGCTGGTGTGAATGTCGCATACGATACATGTATAAATACGAAGAAGGAAAGGTAAGATTTCCGCACAGGTCCCTACTCATTATGCATGCTGTAGCCGTACGGTTTCGTTCTCAGAAATGTTTGCACGCGCACTTCTCAAGACAATTCAACTACAGCATCCATAATGAAGTAGGGAACTGTGCGGAAATCTCACCAAAATACACTTGGTTACGGATAGACAACGGCTTCCGGTATCCCAATTTCCGGTGAATGAGGATAGGGGCACTGAGAATCCCGTATGTATGTTCCACGTGCGAAAGGCAAAGTGGACACGGACGAAATGAGATACGGTATTTTAGTTCGCACGCCATAAACCATGTGAGCCCAAAGGCATACGAGTTATCAATACATACCTATTCGTAAGCAAATGCACAGTGCTTAATACAGTGAAAAGAGCAGCAATCGACGTGAACTTGAAAAAAAAGCTGAGTGTAACACTGACGACCGCATGGACTGCCCTACTAGTTTGATTCGATCAGACATATTTAAAAATTAAATTTAGAACGAGAACAGGATCACTTCCCTGGAGTTTTTACCACTCTCTAAACGTTTTCCAACTGTACTTAAGCAAAATCAGTGGCAAAAGAAGAACGGATAATTTTATAGCTAAACTGACTCCACTGCATCGCGGATCCATTTCAAGTCAGATTCTGTCGACAAAAAAAAGGTTCTAGAACTTACCCACTTCGCCAGCAATACTCTTAGCTGCTCCAAAGAGTTTTCCTTTATATATTGTCCCATCTTCTAGGATTAAGCTCGCCATAGAGACGCGTTTGGAAGTCATTTTTCAACGACGAAATTCACTGCTGTGGCGAATCCCGCCTCACCACTTTGTTCGAAAACGATAACATTCGCGGGAATTTAGGCATCCCGGGTCCAGTCCTCCTTCACTCGACAGCAGCTCTCTCCATTCTTCCTTGGTTCCTTTGTTTCTTCTCTCTTTCATTCATTCCGTTTTTGTCAGTATCCCAATCATGCTACTCTTTTAACGTTGCGCATTTTGCAGTTATGTCGCCTCAAATACTAGCTTGAGTTTAACCATGTTTGTATCGCGATTTAGATTTAATTCGATTTTGAGACGACATCTTAATGCAGAAATGGTAGATTTGGCGCAAGTTCCTTCTGCGAATAATGGAAAAGAAAACGAATAATGGAATTTCTCACCTATGAGAGACGAAGGAACGAACTAGCCAGAAATTGCTATTCTGACGGCACAACGTAGAAGCTCGGGGACTGTTAAGGGCCTCTACAGGAATATATTTTTTTCAATCTGTAATCAACATCGCATTATCCTTCCCCGAGGTATGGTGCCACAGGCCCATAGCATTAGGTGGGGAATACGAATTCCACATATTTTTTTACCACATCTGAAGAGCTTTTTTTGCCGGTGGTTTTTGTATCTGGCGTGGTAAATCAATAATAATTATTAGCTATTAGCTATTAGATCTAGGATACCTTGTAAATTCAACTACAGTATTACACGCTCTTACAAAATAAATAAACTATTTCACATTGATTGCCTCGTTTTAGTGTGGGCAGAGTCAGTACACTTTATAAACAGCCACAAAAACCCTCTCTTATACCCCTTTCACACCAAAGCTTAAACATGTTTAAATATTGTTAGTTAAACACGGTTCTTAATTGTTTCCTTTATAAAAGCTGCTTCATTTCATGAGTTTCTGACGCTGTCGACTACAAATTTAGCACAACATACGGAAGCTTCAAAGGGTCAAGGACTTTCATCCAAAATGGAAGTTTGTTTTTTTTGGAAATGGAAGTTGAAGTTGTGAAAATGGGAGTTTGGTTTTGCAATTTCACCCGAACTTCCATTTTCACAACTTCAACTTCCATTTTCACAATTTCAATTTCCATTTTCAAAAAAAAAAACAAACTTCCATTTAGGATAAAAGTCCATGTTCCTTTGAAGCTTCTGTAACAACTTGTGTAAAAGCCCGTGTCCGAGCGTTCGGTTACCAATTTTCACGTTTTAAAACCTGGTTTAACTAGACATGTTTAGTGTGAATGGGTCATTCATAAGCTGTAAATTATAAAGAGAGAACGTTCGCGTGACTTTTAAGGTGCAAGAAAAGATTGACACGAGAGATATACAGTACGATGGCTTTTATTTGGTATATCAAAATGCGTAGACATTTTTTCTTAGACGTTTTCAATTTATCATTATCATTATTATTACCGTTACCTTTATCACTATCGTTATCGTTATTTTATTATCGTCATTTATCCATTGTAAAGGTACTGTACATAATTAGAGAATACCGCAATCCGCAAATTTTATTTAAATATTTACTGTATTGCGTCCTTGTAATTGATTAATATTTATCGCAAACTCCAACCCCAATGTCCCGTTCAGATTATAGTGTTCCTTTATTAAACAATTAAGCGAAAATTCACCGGCCCTAAAGATCTCTGTCCGAAGCCTAAAGATGTCTGCGTTCGAAGGGCTACCGTCATACCAGCTGAAATTCATGTTGGTAACGTCGCCGTCGTAATGTGTTGAAGAGGCCTATCTTTAGAGCAATAATTATTTTTTTAAAACAGTTAACTCTTGAAAAGTCAGAATCTGTCCAACTCCTTTTTTTAGCCCACAACATTTCTTTGTTCCGAACTGGTTCAAACGGGTCCTGGATAATTTATTCCCGGCCAGCAAGTATGACATTTATCTTCCAATAGTAGTAAAAATTATAAGAGGTTTCATTACGATTGATAACCACCTCATCCGTCTATTAAATATTATGTTATATATATACATTATATTATATATGCTATTATATTATGCATATTAAAAAAACTCTTTAGATTAGTGACAAGATATCTTTAATATCGATCGTGGGTTCGATTCGCATTGAGGTCAATAACGTGTGGTTTTCGTAATTTGCAATGTTCTCAATGGGGATTTCAGGAGGTAAACAGAACCGAACGTGCAAGTCAACCAAGAATTGCTTGCTTAAACTGACTTGAGAACCAGATAAATTGTAATTCCCGTTGCTGAACATCGAGAACATAAAACAATTTCCCGGGTTCCGTTGCCGGGGCCATAACCCCAATATTTATTTTGAGGCTACTGAGATTAATCCCACTGAGAAACAATTTGAGCTTGGAGGATTTGTGAAAGATGTATTTTGCGGCATTGTCAAAGGCAAACTCGTAAAAAGGAAATCCAAGTTTTCCCAACAGGAGTCGAACCACTGATAAGCTTGTCAGTTGCACAAGGGTCTCAATGGAGTGGTGACTTTTACGGCTAACGGTTAATATTTTTGGCTGTTTTACGGCTAACTGTTGATATTTTTTGGCTGTTTTACGGTTAACATTTTTTACGGCTAACGGCTAAAATTTATCCAATATTTACGCCTAACGGCTAATATTTTTGACCAATTTACGGCTAACGGTTAACCCCATTGAGACCTTCATGCATGTGGCAGTGCTGAAGAATACATCTCTCATTAATCCCACTCTTTGACCAGCTACTGCGTTAGAGGAGCATCATTTATTTCTTTAAGAAATTGAATTGCTTAACTGATCGCCATGCGATAGGTGGCGGTATGTTCTTATCTTCCACTGAGAAGTGCCTATTTGCACTTGCAATTCGTTTATGACACGCCTCCTCAACAGAGGATCTTTCATCCCGTCCTAATTCAGCTCTACTAACGTTGTTTTTGGAAACCGTGGAATTTTGAAGAAAGGATCGGTTTTTGATAAATCTTTGTAAAGGAGAATGATTGGGAAGTCGCTCTGCTTTTTCTCTGATGTCTGTATAAAAAGAAAAGGAATCAGTGCTGCTATAAGGAACACCAACAATACTAAGATATGATTGAGTTCTTCTTTGCAGATCCGCAGACTTTCGAAAATGTCCATTGTTAGGTGTACTGTGGCAATAGTTCTTGTCAAACAGACTATCGGGTTTTGCGCGCGTACTTGCAGCCAAACTCCCAGTTTTGTTTAAGCGTAAATCATTCTCAACACTAAACCTCCGAGTAAAGCTTCGTCCGGAAGGACTTACTGTTCCCATGGATGACATTTCCGTCTCTTTCCCTCGAAAAGTATTTGACAGCAATAAACGGCTTGTGTCGGCCTTTAATATGTTTTTTGCACTTGGTTTCGAAAAACTACCGTAAAAACGGCTTGTTTGAGGAGAGGAATTTATCAATTCCTTAGTTCCTTCTGAAAGACGCGAATTTCCTTGAAGTCTTGGGGTCTTTAAAATAGATTTGTAAGGACGTCGACCAGTAACCGGCAAACATATCTGCGAACTTGTTTGTAGATTCCTCTGTCCTTCCTGACCAACTGACGCACTAGAGCTCACCGCTTGGCGATTTATCAAGGAGGAACTTTCTGCAATGGCGTTCCTTGTCAATACTATACTTCTCCGCAAGTCAAAAGCAGCATTTTCAATATTTGAAGGGACATTTATAACCAAAGTTTCGTCCTTAAAAGACACCCGCTTAGGTGTTCTTTGCTTAAGCGACGAGTGAACTTCGCAACGACTTGGTAAACCCGCGTAAGTTTTCGCTGAACCCATTACAACCAAGGTAATTCATGCAACTGAAAACTCAGAACAACTTTGCGCTACTAAAGCAGTAGACTCTAAAAATTGCACAAGGCTTCTCTGCTTGATATGATAACCCGCTTCTCAGTTGGAAGAATTCCAAGTCCTTTGTATACTTTATAAAATCCAAGACAAAGTGCTAATTAGTTGAAAGTTTGCTGTGAATACTAATGTTTGTTTGGTCTGACGACGAAATTCTGGCCAATAAAATCGGTTTGTCATCAAAAGAAACCATGGGGCTTTCAAGCATGACGGCACTAAAATTAATGACAACGTTCGGAAAATTAGACCTCTCTTGAAATTAGCTAGAATTCACACAGAAAAGTGCAAAATGAAGATACATTTTAATACCACATTGCTCGAGGTAAATGGAGAGATCGAGGGTTAAGCAAAGCTTGAACGATTCACACCGCAACGAATTTCTGCTGCCTTTCAAAAGGCTGTGTTGGGCAATTACGTCCGTTTGTTATGTCCATTAGTCATTTATTGGACTGTAGTCAACTTGTATATTCCTGAACTCTCTAGAGAAAACTCTTAAGTACGTTTTCTGCACAACTTAATAAACCCTTTCCCATTAAATGTTGCAATTTCGCAAAGAAAGGCTTGCTTTACTTAATTAAATCTCCCTACCAGTTTCAGTTTGGCTGGTGCGATGTTTAAAATACACCATTTTCAATATTTCACACCTTTTCATTTTCACATTCAAATCCTGGCACTGTGCAAAACATTTGTCCCGTACACCAGCCTTCCCCCATAAGTCTCATATATCTCAGTGGTAGAGCATTCGAGCTGGTAACGGGAAGGTCGTAGGTTCCATTGCAATTGCGAGAATTTGGATTGGCTATTTGAGTATTTCCGAGTTCGTCTGTGCCAAAAAAAAAACTCTTCCACAGAATTTTTTTTCGTGGCATTCACGGTCCGTTTTCTTAAAAGGGGGCGAGAGGGTTGGAATGGGGGACCACGCTGGCATCAAATCGCATATGCCTTCCGTCGAGCCTGCTTTTCTCCTAAACCGTATTTTTGCCCTGGGATAGTGGAGGGAACGCTTCACACTGAAATTTGTCTCATTACGCACTGACAACTAAGATTTAACTACCACAATAACCGCAACAATTTTGAGTGCAAGTTTTATTTAATCACACGAACAAAACTGTTATTACATGCACTGAAAATCAACACTGCCCTATACAAGTTTCTGGAAGGGCTCTTAAGTGTCCGTACTTAAGGAGTCAATTCCACAGTCAATTTATTACAAGTGTAATTTACAGTATGAAAAAAAAAAAATAGATACACTTGTAAACTACACTTGTAAACGTTTTATTGAATTGACCCCACAACTACACGCATTTAACTCTCATATCTGCAAAAGTCATAGCGCGGTTTTCAAAGCCGAAACTGACGTAAACATCAGAGCCATGCGAGGGAAACGCGTGTAGCATGATACTTGTGACCTCTCGGTAATACATTCATGTCCTGTATTTTGGAGCCGTTCTTCCAGACCTGTTTAAGTTTTCAATCGATAATTACACGAAAACGTTTGCAGCAAAAAACCTTATAATTCTACACGTTGTTTCTTACTTGATGCTTTGTTTACACGAATTTTTTCGGCAAGATATCTGGAAAAGCAGAAGAGTTACAATGCTATAAATGTTTGGTGTATATAGGACATGAATGTATTACCGACCTCTCTAAGAGGAAAGACCTATTACATCATGAATATCATTGGCCAATGGTAGGTGCTGTTATATTCCATGGTATTTCATCAAAGACTATATGCTGAAATAGAACCTCTCTTGCTAATCGCTATATCGTTCTGTGACGTGTCTCGGTCACAGCTGTCACGGAGATCTCACGCATCTCGCTGCACACGCGTGCCACCTGGTTTACCTTGGTGTAAACAACTGTGAAGCTTCTCTTTGTTTTTTTTTTTTCCACTATTATTTTCCTGGTCTCCACTGTTTTTTCTCCTTTGTTTTCTTTGCTCTACGCCACTAATCAATGTAACAGGTTTTAACACCGAAGATGAGCCATGCCAGCTAAGACCTTTACTAAAAATGTTGAACCTATAGACACTTTTGTTCGTTCAGAACAAAAATAAAGGCAATCACTATAAGTTCTCTCCCCCCTCCCCAACCTATTAACCTATTTTTTTTTTTCACCAAGGCATCACCGTTTGGAAATAATATAACACCAACATTGCTTGAGGGTTGCGGGGGGGGGGGGGGGGAGGTGGGGATCGGAAGACTTTTTATAAACCCCAACATCTGTAAGAAAACAAGGAATTCGACAATCGGTCCAAGACATTATTTTGAGCAAAGATTGTAGTTACTCATACTGAGGTTAGTGTAGTTTTACTTGTTTTACTTCATTAATTAGTTGAGAAAGTGTAGCCAGGTTTTTAAGGGCAATGTAGAGTCAAAGCATTCGTAAGGTATCTTTCCATTGTAAACTGAATACCGTGGGTGAAAGTGGGATATGTGGTTATAGCCACGATTTTGAGTACTGTGGTTTTCATTTTTACCTTTGAATCAGTAACTGGCTGAGGAATTGTATAGCAACATTTTTTGGGCAATCGTCTACCAAAGCATTGCAACTTCAAAGCAACCATTAGACAATTTCTGATCGTGAACTGAAAACTACTCTAAAAGGCAAGAGGTAGAAGATAGTCCATGATCAGCTCAACCTAATACAACCCCAGGAAATTTGCTGGAAATTTGAAATCTAGCTTGGTTTGCACCAAAGCATACATGTACTATGTTCCGATGGAAGAGAGGATTTTGAAAGCATTATAAAATAAAACGACGCAGAAGAACAAGATAACATTAAAATATTATGCAAGCAACGTGAACATAAGGTAATCGTGTAAAGTGGTAGAGCATGATTAGCAATTCTATCTTATCTTTAGTTAGTAGAAAGCAGTTTGCATACTATCACAAATCCTGCAATACAATTGGCTAACACACTGTACTCGCTATCTGTTCTGTGATAGATATCAAGTAGTGAAAATGCTGCGCTTGGAACAAAACAATGCACTTTAAAAGTTACAAAATGTGTTGATATTGGTATAAAGTTGAAAGCTGTATGCTAGTAGATGGTTTCAGTAAGACCGCTCATTCTCGGTTTCTACGAGATAAATAGGCAACTTGCCACTTTGCAACTTGTCAACTATTAACTCTTGAATAACTTGAACTTGTGGTCTAATAGTTGAAAAGAACCTTTGGGTCTTGAAGCAAACCTTTGTCAACATGGAAAAGATTCCCTTACATAAACAACAGTTTTTAATACAAGCATTTCTAATCGAATCTCCTTAGTGCCTCTCATAAGCTTCCTTGTATGTTGGTTTGGAGAATCTGGTGTCTGATCAATTAAAAATCTGGGAGTTGATAATTTTCACAATTCTCACAATTTGTTTAGATGGCAATGCAGCAAAATTGAAAGGAGAAGTTGCCTTTACCCTATTTCTGGGATTGAATGGATAAGAAACTCATAACAGAGACAATTACCAGTATCAGAGTAGCAAAAAGGAAAATAACAGATGGTTTTTTTTCTGCTATGGTGATGACTTAGCAAACAGGAAATTTTGACAGTATCAGACAGGAAATTAGAAAGGGGGAATGAATGAACAAAAATATCAATATCCAGGCAGAGTTTGTAAATGTTAATATCATCACATTTAACCCTTTCACTCCCAAGAGTGACTTTATAGATTTTACTCTGTCTAACGCCAGACGATTTTACTCGTCAAATGGAGACCCCTTGGGAGTGAAAGGGTTAAAAACTATCTCCCTTAACCCTTTCACTCCCAAGAGTGACTTTATAGATTTTACTCTGTCTAACGCCAGACGATTTTACTCGTCAAATGGAGACCCCTTGGGAGTGAAAGGGTTAAAAACTATCTCCCTTAACCCTTTCACTCCCAAGAGTGACTTTATAGATTTTACTCTGTCTAACGCCAGACGATTTTACTCGTCAAATGGAGACCCCTTGGGAGTGAAAGGGTTAAAACATAAGGTTGCTTTTAGAAGGAAGCACAAAACTATGAAACAATACCTAACTACTCACTTTTGCAGAAAACATATTAACATATTGAAGCAACATACAAACAGACAGTTTGTTATTTAGCCAGGCATGAAAGGTGCAAGGACATCTTCCTTCAACCCAGGTCCCCAGTGTGTTAGCTCCTCCTATCGGAGAGACGCGAGCATTCAGCCTCCACAAAACTTATTAGACCCAACAGGTACACATAGACAAGGTCTTTCATAGCAAGCAAATCAACTTAAAAAAACTGCTGCGCCCAATGAACAATCAATGTATGGTAAATGAATTTCTGGGTCAGATTTTTGTTCTTCAGAATTAAATAATTATTGAGTGAATTTCTGCATGCAATCTCCGATGTAATACACACTGTAATTACAATATGTTGTAATAATTATTATAATTATTATGACATATTGCTCTGAATGATTATTTTCCAAACCAAGTTTGTATTTTAACACCTCATGGATACTGGAATGGCCAAAAGAGTTGCAATCATCAACATCTGTCCATACAGAATAGAATTCCACATTGCAAGTTATTGATGCAAAGATGGAAATTGCACTGAATTTTCTAAGATGTTCGCAGAGTCTTGCAAACTTAAGGCATACGTAATTTATGACACAGTTTTCTCTACACAATTAACTTCAAAAATCTTGAACAGTTTGTCCTTATCCATACACTAACTGAAGCCCTCATCTTGGCATTATGGTAATCTAAGTAAATTGTACATAAAATGTATGCCACAGTCAACAGTGTGAAAATTGCCGTGCTTTACTCAAAAGTTGGAATGTTTCCTTATTAGTGCAATAAAAGAATGTGATGAATTCGCTTACCTGTGGTAGGTAAAGACAAACACTGGATATTTTGAAGACAACAACCTTGCCCCGAGGAGTCTGAAAAGAGTACACCACAAAACACCAGGATTCACAAAGAATTCTAAATTATTAGCAAAAGTAGTTGGTAGTATTATCAGTTGTTAAGTAGAAGCTTGCTATTGCCTATTAGTTAAACATTATTCAACATAGTGTATAAATGGGCATTACAGACATTTGCAAAATGAAAGGATGCAATGGAGCAGAATTTGATAGGAGCAAGGCAGTGCAGTAGGGTAGAGGGGGAAAAAACTGAGAGAAGTCAAAGGAGCGAGTATCATTACATGGACACTATAAGCATAATCTGCATAAAGGCTGGAGCACTTCATCACAATTTCAAAGCATGTCAATTCAGAGTACACGGGCATCTCTTCTGGCATATTGCTTCGATCCCCTTTATGTTACATTCCCCACTAATTTAAAAGGTAACTTAGAAATGTACACGTTTCATTCCATTTTCACTCAATTTTCCTATAATTAAATTTGATTTAAATATACTCAGTATGAATAGGAAACCAGTAAGGATTGTTTTTTCCTTGTTTCCAGTCATTATTTTGTTCTCAACCCATTTAACTCAAACCTCTTTTAATTCTTTTTTTGAAGGTTCAATTATTTGGGGTCAAATGTATTACCTGACACTTGCAGCTTTCTAACTCAGACATGCAAAGTGGAAATGAGATCTCACCTGTAAGTGGTGTCTATCAACAAAAATGAACATGGACTCTGATGGATTGTTGATTATCAAGCCACTTTGGTCTTTCTCATTGACTAGTTTCAGCAACTGCTTTTCATAATCAAGGTGTTCAAACTCAAACTTGGCCTAAAAGATCAAAGAAAAATACCAAATAACATTCAGGATATTACCTCTGAATGCAAATGTCAGACTCATTCTAACTGTCATACGAGAACCACTACGTGGAACTTACCGGGGCCCAGTGGGACACGGGACTGCATAGATATAGTTAACCTCTCACACCTCTCACCATGGAAGGTTCACTCAATGTAGATAGCTTTGATAAGTCGCTCTAATTCTCGATAAGTTTCACGATGGAAGGTTCACTCTTAAGTGATCGCTCGTAAATTTGTGACCAGGCACGGGATTTCGTACACTAACGCTTTACCGTTTAATGGAACAATCCGTTTACTATCCGTTTACCATCCGTTTAAAACGGATCATCAAAGCGTTTAAGCGCTTTCCTTATCCGTTTAACGTTTTCAACAAAACGTTTAACCGGTTAACCTATCCCTTTAAAAAATTTGCATCCATTTAACAATTTGGCCCAACCATTTAAACGGTTAGCATATCCGTTTAACGATAACTTGCATCCGTTTAACGCTTTTGACAAGCAAGCAAGTAAAGAAGAAAACATCCTGAGATACTATCGAGCATGCTGCGATCGAGCAACTTTGTTGCTCTTCGCTTGAACTTACCCTTTTCAACTCTGTGGTATTCGATTAGAAGAATTTTCAATCGAGATATTGAAACACAAGAACTCGCATCAATAATATCACTATCATTATTTATTCTGCTACTTCTAAAAGACTTGTAACATGTCGCTTGATTCTTTTTTAACCCATTGAAGTCATTGACTACCAGCCGTTTTTACGTTTTCAGGGTGATTTTCCACCTATAAACATTCCATAGCATTTCGTGACTCTTTAATTGAAACTACCACGGAAAGTGGTGCTGTCCTAAAGCACTGAAGGTTGAAGGTTTCTGAAAACGTCATTCTGTCAACAGTGGGGCTACAAGAATGGCCGAAGTTCGGTTTGTTTGCGATTTTTGCTAAGTTTACAGCCATATTTTATCTTTAGTGGCTGCCTGATGAGCATCATTAAGCGTGACGGTAGCTAAGAGTCCACTTTCTCAAAGAAGCAAGCAAGGTGATGTTCTTTGTTGTCGAATTTGGCTTGTTACTCGAGTCTACTGTACTTCTCGTTTTTGAATTATTGATATAATAAAGTTGACAATACTTTACAATTTGATTTCAAGTGTTTAGTTTTCTTTCTTAATTGCAGGAGAGTAATTAACCTCGTTTTCTATCAGTGTCAGTCGAAAAGTTTTAGTATGAAACGTCGGTGTTCTCCAGGGACTATTCTTATAATTATTCGCAACGGTTTCTGATCGGTGCATGGCTTCCCGCTGTTTTTTAGCCCGACTTCATCCGTTTAACGCTTTGATCTATCCATTTAATGATTCTGTTCAGCCGTTTAACGTTTCAAGCCATCCGTTTATTTTTTTTCTCAGCCGTTCAACGCTTTACCGAATCCGTTTTTGGACTTTGCTCTACCGTTTAAGTGGATATGCGAACCGTTTAAAGACTTTCATTACCTGTTTACTGTCCGTTTACAAACCGTTTATTTTTACCCGTTTAACGGAAAAGCATTAGTGTACGAAATCCTGTGCCCGGTCACATTTGTCTCTCCAATTATTCACTCTTACATTTTCTCTCATAAACTAGTGCATCGTAAAGGTTGGGGAACAAAAAGCTATAATCTTTCTTTTGACTGTCCTCCATGCCTTGTGCTTTTCAAAATGGCGGATAAGATTTCAATGAGCCAGCGATATATCTCAGTCAACGATATATCCCTAACAATGTAACATTGAAAAAACGACAGAAACCGTCTGCATTTTATAATCGGTGCCAGCCTTCGGCTGGGCCCCGGTAATAAGCAAAGGCTAGCTACCTTAATATTTCACATAATGTAAACTGAAAACTACCAAGAGAAGAAACAACAATTTTTATGTGACAATCTGCTTGTAAAATTTTAAAACAGTTCCTGTAAGCTCAAATGTTGCATGAGCTCTGCAATTTAATAAAAAACCTCAGTGCACTGTATTTGGTTTTTCATTTTGGAATTCCACATTAGAAATAAGGCCTGCAAAATACCAACTTTTTCACAGTGCCATCTGTCCGTTTGTCAATAAGATTAGGGTTTTGCATGTCTAATTTCTCAGAAATGAAATTCTGAAAAAGAAAAAGAAATCCAATGCACTGCTTTCTACTAAATTTGAGACTCTAAGTAATAAGTAATGATTCTGTCAAAGTTGTTTTATACTGTTTTTTCACTTTGGAGTCTTGAATATAAATTTAAAGAGATTTACATTGTACTACAGTGCAGTACAATACCTCAATTGGTCTAAACTCTGATTCTCTATCTCCTTTCCATCTTGAGAAGAGCAGACACACAATCTTTTCTATGTCTTTTCGAGGCCAAAGGAAGAAGTCAATGTCTTGAATGCATCCGATTACATCCTTAGGAGAGAAAACAACAACTCAACATGTACAAGCTTGGGTAATTCGAAGGACGACAACTACAAAAATGCACAGCAGTAATAGCAAAAACACCACAGAGCAAGTGGCAGACTTTCAATCAAATAAGACAAAACTGCCACTAGCGGACAGAATTACAAGGCTGTTTAAATACAATAACTCACTAGAAACAAAATTTCTGCAACACATTACTGTATATAACATGTACTGTCACATCAAATAACCTTTCTCATAGATTGATATCTTGGAGCATGTAGTTGTACAACATCTTTTCCAAGTAATTCCTGAGAGCTCTCAAGAGTATATGCATCTTCCTTTAAATATGAACCAACAAAAAAAATTTAGATTAAAATATCACTGTATGTACCATATGTTCATGAAGAGTAGACAGTTTAAATAATTATCCCTTTCACTCACAAGATCCAAGCAGCAATTCTCTTGAAAGAGTGCCATACTCTTCCTTATTTACCAGTTCAGAGAATTTGGTGGTACATCAACTCATTAACCTCAAGTTGATCACATGCCCAATTTCCAGCATCCACTTTCTTTGTATTGTATTGATTTTGAAATGAGAAGTTGTATATTAATCACATCTGGGAGTGAAAGGGTTGTGAATAGTGATGGCGATCCCTTGGTTTGGTCAGGAAAAGGTCTGGAAAATCAATGAAGTTGAAAAGAGAAACATCATTGGAATACAGCTAGCTAATACCTGAACTCCTTTCAAGATGGAGTCTTCATAGTTGTTGGTCATAACAGGAACTACATCAGTCACTTGAAATAAAGCAGACTTTTTCTTCTAAAAAGAGTGGAAAAGCATCAAAACAACAAAGAGTGAAAACTAAGGGTTAAAAGATGCACGAATAGTGCCATATGTAACAAACAACTATTAACGTAAGAGGGTACTTAAACATATCACATTGAACATTGAAATCCTCAATATGAGACCTGACCCCTCTGCAAAGGAGGCATTCTAATTTCCCTGGGAACAAGGCAAGTAAGTTCTGACCTTTAGTACAATAATGGATAAAGAGCTTTTGGTTTATTCATGGTTAATAAGACAATTAGTATTAGTAAGTATCAACTCAGCAATCCTGACATTGTCAGTCATCTGATTGGCTCCCTATCTCCGGATATTCAACACAAGGTAAATAATGCCAGGCTTTCAGGGGAAGCCTTGCGCAAATGAGTTTTGGTAAAAGAAAACAAAATTCACAGTCATTTTGATGTGAAAGAGGTTGCTTCAATGTTTTATTAACAGAAATATAATGTAGTAAAGGATAGAGCATGATTTCCAAAAAAAAGATGAAAGACTAGTAATAATACTACTTAATACTACTATTATATCCCTCAGTTAGTACGCACGCTGTGATTGGTCAATTTAGCGGGCTGTACTTCACTGTACAGCCCACTAGATTCAAAAGTTTGTTTTGAGATATAATAAATATCTTACAAACCTCATTTTCTCGTTTTTTCCTCTCGAATTTATCGCCCCCACTCTTTGCGCTTGGGCCATAAATCCATGAGGAAAAACTCGGTCCGTAACTTGCAGTACAGACCTTGAACTCGGTTAGTAAGAGGTGTTTCTGTGCCAACAAACTTCTTACAATCTCCTGCTAAGGAAAATATTTCAGACAACCCTGAAGTCCCAGTGTGCTCATCACTTCTGTTAAGATAATCTCAAAATCTTGTAATCATTGACCTTTCTGTAGCCATCCACACCATTCCTACGCCTATTGTTGGATAGTGATATTATCCTGCCTTGGTGTAATACATCTACATGTATTAGGCATTCACATAAGCCTGAAAAGGTGTTCCATGATAACTTTCGGAATGATTTCCGCACAGGTCCCTAATTTATTATGCATGTTGTAGCGATATTGTATCATTCTGCAATAACAAAAAATGTTTACATGTGAACAATTCATCTGGGGCATGCATAATGAAGTAGGGACCGGTGCGGAAATCTTGCCTAACTTTCTCCCAGCTAACACCACCCCACCCCACCCCCACTCAAAAAAATTATGCCTTTAAAATAATTTGCCAAATATTTCTCTCATAAAATTAACAAAAAGTATAGCAAAGTCAGCCTAATACCTAGTATCTAAATTTAAATATGGATCTTCATCCTGTTAATTCAACACACCTTATCCTTGAAAACAAAAGCAATATACATCCTGAAGTCGAAATGGTGTGCGAGAGACTCACGCTTTCTTTGAAGCTGCAACCGTAATCGGTTCAGGGTTGCTGACCTTCTCGAAGCAGGATCAGCCATCGGCGACTAAGGTGTTATCAAGCCAAAGAAACTTAAACAAAAACTAGACTTTAAGTCGAAATTGTTCAAATTCTCCAAGCTAGAACTGATTGGGACCGGTGGTTTGAAAATGATGAATGGCAAAGTTTAGCCAGCAATAAGAAATAACTACTTTATAAGACCTATAATCTTCATTTTTGGCATCTCGATAGTCCCTCTGACGGCGCTCCTTTTCGCAATTCATGAAAGAACTTGTTGTATTAACACTAAGAATGCAACTGCTTCGCGAGTATTTTCAAAATGTCAACCAATATGGCGCGTGGGGAAGTGAGGATAGGTACGATAAACTATCGATTTGTGTGTCCAATCAAATTCATTACGAGCAATTCGCGAGCGTGGCACGAACACTGCACGAACTAAATAGCACGATCAAAACTTTTGGGAGCCTAATTAACAATTAGACCCGTAGCCCGCAAGGGCTACGGGTCAATAGCCCATGAGGCGAAGCCGAATGGGCTATTGACCTGTAGCCCTTGAGGGCGAAGGGTCTAATTGTTTTAGTATCACCCAACTAGTCGGACAGAAAAAGCAATAATAAAGTTAGCAAATGCAAGTTGAAGAAAGATTTATTTGGGAATAAAACAAAAGAAAGCGCCACGAATTTCGCTACTCAAGGACTATTACTAATAGTCCTCTAGTAGCGTAGCCAATCAGATTGCGGCATTTGCATTAGTCCACTAGTTGGGTGATACTAAAAGAGGGTAGCCTACGTTTAGCCGCACCCTCCCCCCGAAGGAAAAAACGGAAGGAAGGAACGTGCCCTCCTCCCGTTTTTTCATTCATGGGGAGGGTGCGGCTACACGTAGGCTAAAAGGAGGGTCTCAATGGGGTTAACCGTTAGCCGTAAAAGTGATCACCCCATTGAGACCTTCCTAAGGGACGGACCATTAGAAAAGTGATGGGAGGGGGGGGGTGGTGGGGAATTTTCAGCTTGCACGAATTTTTTTTTCGCTCACTGCTTGTGCAGGAATTCTTTTTTCAGGTGAATCCCTCTGCACGAGTTTTTTTTACTACGTGTGAAAAAGTCACAATTGGACCTTCCTTCTGCATGAATTTTTTTTTTACCTTCTTCTTTGCATTAATTTTTTTTCTTGGCATTTTCCCTTGCATGAATTTTTTTTTTCCCACCCCCCCCTCCCCATCACTTTTCTAATGGTCCGTCCCTAAAGGGGCTGCATTCTGACAATTTGCTGCTGACACTTTCCTGTTTAAATGATTCATTTTCTTCCAGTGGTGCACTCTTTTTGCCGGCGACGGGGAACGAAAGAAGACCCAAAATGTGTCTGTGTACAGAGCCTAGGCATTTCTCTATTCAGGTAGGATAACCAATCCGTGCACCTTAGTGGTCCGTGGGTGAGCATAAAGTGAATTTGAATTCCGTTTCCTTCCCGGTGGGGAAAGTCGAAAAACGAAAATGAAAGTCCGTTTCGTTTTTTTACAGAGCAAAGAAAAACAAAATACGAAAATAAAATTTGAATTTCGTTTTCTTACGAAAATTGGTTGCAAATAAGGTACACCAGGGCTCCTGGGTACACGGATTATAACCAATCAAAAGTCTCGACTAATTTATTCGCAAGTAGCATGTGAACCAAAAAAAAAACAAAAGATTGTGTAGGGTCACGGTCGATTCAACATCTATTGCGACTGCACTGTTCTTGCTTTTGAAATTTCCAGGGTTTCATAACCAGTCCTTAGGCTTAGATTACCTATGCTCTGTTCATAAAATGTTAATAGAGTTAAACTTACCGCTCTCGCTCTTCTTTTTTTTCTTTTCTTTTCTTTATTTTTTCTTTAATTCGTTATTTATTTATTTATTTATTTATTTATTCTAACCATTTTGAACGAATGGAACAGGCAAGGTAGGCACGTGAAACGATTTTTTGGTAGGTACGTGGTGTAAGCATCGTGTATGGCTATGGAGAGCAATGTATGCCCTATATTCACTAACGGGGAACCACTATATGATGCTTACACCACGTACCTACCGATTTTTTTTACGACTCCATAGATTGATAGCTGTCATAGCTGAGCAGCTTTTTTCTCGATACCTGCCTGATCATGTACAACCTGGCCATGGCCCTCCACTGTCTGGGGTGGGGTCGAGGGTAAGATTCTGAAATTCCTTCACTGTCGGGTAAACATGGTGGACTACTTAGTCGTTATGCTCGTCGCTTTCCTTTTCGCACTTAGCTTGTTGGTTCTTCTACTAGTGATACAGGCGGTGCTATTATGGAAGAGGATAAATTCTATTCCAAGGAAAACTGCACGGAAAGGGGTGGTAATCTTACATCAAATGCCGCCAAACAATCGAGTTCTCAATGTTTCTCCCACTTGCGTCAAAGTGGAAACCTATCTGAGAATGAACAAAATACAATACCAAAGCGTGTACAGTTTCAAGGTTTCACACAAAGGCAAAGTTCCATGGATTGAATACAACGGACATCAGGTGGCTGACTCGAATTTTATAATAGAGTTTCTTAATGACGAATTCAAAATTGATCCGTACGCACAGTTAAGTGTAGAAGCCAGGGCCATTGCTAGAAGTGTGCAGGTGACGCTGGAGGAAAATACTTATTGGTACGTATTTCTGCTGTTCTAACCACACTTAAGGATCGGTCACGGTAAGATTTCCGCACAGGTCCCTACTTCATTATGCATGCTGAAGCTGTCTTGGCTGGTTTATGCACTTGCAAATATTTCTTGTGTCCGAAGAACGAAACAATACAGTTACAGAATGCATAATGAAGTAGGGACCTGTTCGGAAATCTTACCTCGGTCACTATTATTTAAGAAGCTGTAGTGGAGAGATTTGTGTGTAGATGGGTGTATATTTTTCAATGGCTCACCTTCACGAAGACTTCATTTCAAAGATGACCCTACATGTACTCCCCCCCCCCATCTCCAGCCCAGACACCTACTGTGTTGTTTTCTTGCAAACCTCTTATTTCTTCCCAAACCCGCTTTTGAATGGTGGTGGGTCCCTTGGCTCCATACTTAATTATGCATACTGTAGTTGTATTATTTTCGAAAAAGTATGAAAACATTTTTGTTGTTCTTTTTAACAAGAAAAGTTTTAACAAGGAAAGTACAACTGCAACCTGCAGAATAGAGGGTAGGGTCAGAAACCTAGTCTTGCACATGCATCTATGAACAATGTAAGGATCTAGGTACTCTCTTCATCAAAAATGCTAAGAAAACTTGACATTTCTGTCTAACTTCAAATTTGAAGCTCTTTAAAGAACTTGTGAAGACAGAGAAATGCCACTTTGAAGTAAGCCTGGATCATTTCCACTCCAGACTGAGCAACATCGATCATGGTGGGGTGGGAGAGGGTCGTTGTTGCACCAATTTTACAGAGATGGAAATAACAGCCGGTGATCGGTAATTACCGATCAAATTTGCCAGCCAAAAATGAAATGAAATAATAAAATTTCACAAGAATCAAATCAAATATTATCTGGACATAACAACACATTGGACATAGCCTTTATCGGTGTTGTGGCTCTTGAAAGAGCCGTTGTTAATGGAAAAAAATGCAAAGTCAAAGTGACAGTCTCAAATTCAGTTTCTCCTCAAATTCAGTTTCTCCTCAAATTGGTCCAGTTTCACCAGCATATTCATGGTATTTGCCTCCAATGAAAGATAGCAGTTGAAAACAGATGAGAGATCTTGGAAGCCATCGACCGGCAAACTCTCTCAAGTTTCTAGGAGTTAAGTTCCCATTTCCTTCAGGTTTTCTGGTAAATCGAGATGTTCTTTGTTGATAAAATCCTTGAAAATATCCATAATGGTACCGATAATGACGGTGTCTTTGAACCGCTGTGCAACTTGTACTGCAGATGCTCGGTGTCGGTGGATTAGGGAGACTGGGCGAGAACCAACGCTGAGACCTCCCTCGATTTTACCGCCCCCCCACGAGCCCCCCACCTCCACAATTTTACGCCCAAGCAAATTACCTATCAATCTGTTTTCCCTTATTTCCATCCCTGATTTTACATGTAGGTTCTTCTGGTACCAAGAATGTGAAAAATTCTGAGCACATTTTTGCCAAAGATTGTAGTATGGCTCACAGGTTTCAAATGAAATTAACTGGAAATTCTAAAGGGAGTCAAAACTTGAGAACCCTAGTTTGGGAAGGTTTGAGTTATCACAGTCACTCAAATTTTATCTTGTGCACATTGCCATTGCGTGCCAGGTGCAATTTAACTGGAAACCTTAAAGTTACATGTTATCTAGTATTGGCCCTATCAACTGGGCAGCTTGTGCACAGCAAAAATAGTATTGATCATTGTAAATGGTGCATAGAAAGAGGTAACAGAAAATTCATGGAAGCTTAATTTTAGTTTGTATTTAGAAGCAAACAAACTTAAGTCAAGGCATTCAGCCTTATTATTTAAGACACTTATGAGAAGAGTTAGCGGTACATTATAGTTTAAATTAAATCATTAATAAACAATAATATTTCATAACAATTAATTAATAATTATTAACAATTGATTTATTGTCATGAATAAATTTATTATTAATATTATCAAAATAACAATTATTGTTTTGCACTTTGCACTATAACACTCTTATTACAATATTCTTATTGTACAATAGGACACTCATTTATCACAGCTTTGTGGCTGATTTTCCTGATGCAGAGCTGATGTCCCCACTGTTAGTGGGAATGCCAAATCCACTAAAGTACATCATCTCTGTGTTGTTGTCTTGCCACATGAAGAGACAGCTTTGGGACCATGGAATAGGCAGGCACAGTAAACAGGAAATTTACAGCATTGCCGAGAAGGATCTGAGAGCTGTTTCCCAGCTCTTAGGGAGAAAACAGTTTGTGATGGGTGACCAGCCAAGCCTTTTGGATGCTGTCGTGTTTGGATTAATCTCTGTTCTGATCTGGAATGTTCCAAGCAGCCCTCAAGCCAGGTTGATCAGATCTGAACTTAAGAATTTAGAGATGCATTGCTATAATATGAGGGAAGAGTTTTTTCCTGACTGGGAGCAAATAATGTTAGAAAATAAATTGTTTTAATACCGGTATTTTGTTTTGGTTGTGAAATAGAACTAGTGCAGTGCTCGAAATTAATAGTGTTTGTCCGAGATGACCAAAAAGTTTACCTGGCAACCAATTCTTGGTAAAATTAAGACGCTGGTTGCCCCTGGAATAATCAACAGACAACCCAGCCAAACAGAGAGAGTATAAAATTTTCATTTTATTAAAATCATTAAGGGCACGAGACTTACATGACAGTTTATATTGTTAGTGTCCAATAATGTGAAGGTAATAATAGTTAATTTGCCTCAGAAGTGTTTTCCTGTGTTTTGAATTGGAGACCTGTAAGTTTTACAAAACATTGCCAGGTACAAAAATATAAAAGACTAACCCAAAGTTTCATGTCTAGTAGTGATCAAAATTAAAGATGCCATTTAGTTTTTAAGATTCCACAAGTTAAACCCAGACTTACGCAAAAACCATTGGTACACACTAAGAACTATGGGTTTTAAGAAGACAAAACTGGATGTTTCTTGTGTACTGCACTAAATGGGTAGGTTTTTCTTAATACAGGCAATCAAATTCACTGGTTTAGTTGTCTGGCTTTTGAAATAAGGTCAACCTGTAAATCAACATTTTCTTTAGAACTTCACACCCTTGCCTTGCCCTAGATACTAGACAGGAATGTCAAAATGTTGGACCAGTGAATTGAATTGAAGTTTTTATGAAGTCATATTCATTATTTCAAATCAGTGTAGCATCAAACTATGTTGAATTTCCTTTGGATGTTTAGCCCTTCTTTTTATAAGAGCCTTTTACTAAGTGGGAAGAAATGTTAGAAAATAAATTTAGTACTTTTTTTAGTTTAGTACTGTAATGAAAACAAAATGCCAAGTCCCTCTTTGTAGAAGACTATGAAGCAACTTCCCACCTTAGAGATTTGGAGCACTGTACTTCAAGCAATCAACAGTTCATTTAATGTATCTGCAGTACCTTTTTGCAATCACAGACTTAGTATTTATTTGCTGTAGAGCCCTCAAGAACAATGAGGACACTCAACTTCAATCTATCAATATGTGCTTTCTGAGGTGGTTCATGTGGATTTCTTAAGGGCAGTACCCAGCAAATAAGCCAAAAACATTAACATTCCTAAGTAGAACACATGTAAATCCACTGGTTTAGTGGGTTTATCTGCAGTATATCCAATACTGTACTTTCAGTGAGTCTGGTCATTAAATACCTGGTCATGGAACCCATGACCTGGGTAAAAAACGAACACATGTAATATACCTCGTTCTTTTAGCCATGACACAAGACAAGCATGGTACATGTATAATGTACCTCGTTCATGAAGCCATGACCCGAGACAAGGACAAAATAGTTTTGTAAATTAACATTCCACCATACCAAACATTGTATCACTAAGTCATAAATTACTGTAAAATCATTTTTCAACTGTAAAATGTATATTTTCTTGTGTATTTGGTCAAAGTCTTGCCATCAAAGATGTTTGCCCAACATATTACTGACAATTACTTAGGGTAAACTATGAAATTGTAACTTAAAATTTATTTAGAAAAACATTAAGCTATTTTGCTACAACTACAACTGTACAATACTTGATAATTATGTTTATTGCACAACTAAAGCAGTCCGAAGGCCAATAACTAAAATCATTCTGGTCCACAAGGGCCCTAATGATTCAGCGCAATTCAAAATCAGATTCTCGTCTTTCAGATCAAGCTCACCAAAGTATGGTTAGCTAACACAGCAATATCCTGTTTCAATCTTGCAATACAAACATTAAATTTTTTGCTGAATCTTCATGATATTATATTATCAGTAAATAAGATCTATTATTATATGACTAGCTCCGTGAGCGGGCAAGATGAACCGAATCTTGCGCTGTGATTGGCTACCCGAGCGGGCAATATGGAGCTATCTTGCCCGTTCGGGATAAGGGCTTTGTCCCGCAAGGAAAATTCATCCGAGGCGAAAGCCAGTTTACCAAAATTTTCTTTCTTAGTTTTTCCCTGAAAAATCTTTTCCATGACAGTTAAAGATTTCCTGTGGTTTGTGTATCGATGGAGCTGGAAAACGAGGAAACTGGATGCGTCAACGAGAAAGAAAACAAAGAAAACAAAACACGTACATGGATCATTTTTTGGTGTTTTATCCCATATAATAAATCCTTTATTGACCAAGCTTGTTCGGTCAAGATGGCTGGATATTGGCCTCGTTCTTTTTTTGCGTGTTTATGGACCTCGACTTCGTCTCGGTCCATAAAAACGCAAAAAAAAGAACTTAGCCAATATCCAGCCATCTTGACCTCACGCTTGGTCAATAACCCATATATCCAGTTAGTAGTTATATTATAAATTTCTTATGTTATCTAACTAGCTGCCTCACAACTGTACTAGAAGAATATTGGCTCTCTGCCTTTTTTGGACCAACTTCGCTGTACTTGGTCTTTACTATCAAGACCTGGGGTAGATATTACGGTATGGTCTTAGCACTTAGACAAGAACATGTGTATAACAAGCCCATAAGTTAGAGCCTGAAGGTTCTAAAACATCTCCTATATGAGTTATGACTCTGGTAAATTTGCACTTTTAAAATGGGGAAAAAGGTTTTTCAGAGGTTGATTAAATCAACTTCTTGATATATATCTATTTCAATGACTTTTGCATGGGGGTGAGTTGACTTTCCCTGCTTGTAGACAAGGTAAAGCGATTGCAATGTCAACGAAAAGTGGTGTATGACATTTGCAGACTGCAAACCTCAGACCGCAGACTGTAAATTGGAGGCTGTTGTCAGTGTGGGCTCCCTGTGGTTTGACTGACACGGAAACTAGTTATATGCCATGAGTAACATGACCTCATTCCCAGGCTCCTAAGAAAGTAAGAAAGAACATGGTGATGGTCTGCCTACATTCATGGCTTGTTTCTCCATTTCTCTACAGGAATCCAAGCTATTGTTTTCTGAAGGAAGCATACTAAGTATGCTAAATATCAACCTCGTACCCAGGGTCCCATGCCCAGGCTACGTTCTTACTTTCTTGGAAGCTTTATTGATGACAATGTCTCCTTTAGTAGTATGTTTTCAATGTGTATGTTATTTTACAATCAATGTCACACAAGTAACAATATGCATAACATCAACAAAACATTGAAAACTGTCATTTAAATGTTTTTACCTCAGAAATATGTTTAAAAAACCTTATTTCAGCAATTTTTTATGTTTTGTCGATCTTAAGATAAAATCCCCATACTAATCATATAATTTAGCTTCGAGGAGGCTGTTGTGGATCTGAATTCCCTGTGGTCAAATTATAAATGGTGAAAGCAATTTGCAGTTTGAGGTCTGCAGTCTGCAAGCAAAACAACACAAACCAACAACAAGTGTCACAACTAACTT
>OX453277.1:6701426-6768926 GCA_949710005.1 Ricordea florida
TTTTAGAATCCGTTGTTTCGACCTTTTGTTGCCGTTTTGCAGATATATTAAACTGAGCTTTGTTTTGGGCGAGTGGCATAAACTGGGGGGGAGGGGCGCAAACGGAACATGACAAATTGTATATTGTATCAGAGGATATTGTATGGCTAACTGCGGATTCGAAATTTTTCTTCGAGTGTTGAAACATATTTATACTTTTTCGTATCTCCGAGCGCCCATATAATATCCTCTACTGGTAAAAATGTGCTAGAATATTAATGCAAATGCCGCAATCTGATTGGCTGAGCTACTGCACACTATCAGCCATTATAGTAGGGCACTTGGTTGAAGATGGCGACGTCTTCGCGCCATAGCGAATTTTCGCAGGAATATATGATATTTTGGAATTTTTTTTTAACCGACACATGATTCGTTTATTATGATTTTTACGAAAACAATTAGATTATTCGCTCTCACTTTCTATGAGGTGATGGTTGATTCGGCTTCCGGTCTCATTAATTATCATCCTATAGAAATCTCGGGCTCATAATCTAATTGTTAATATTATCATTATATGAACGCCTATGAACTACCAAACCATGTTAATAATATTCTAAGGCTCGCGTCATTAAGTTACCATAGAAACAGTGATACTGTCACGTGTAAAATAACATGCACGCGTGAAAAAATCATGTTTTAGGGAGAAAGCTCATCTGGTATTTCATTGGCCGTTTATGTAACAGAATGTAAATATATTCTTTTCTCATATTTAGATGAGGTTCGCACTGGTACTTATCGCCAGCTGTTTCATCCCGAGCAGTTAATCACAGGAAAAGAAGATGCTGCTAATAATTACGCTCGTGGTCATTATACTATTGGCAAGGAAATCATTGACCTTGTCCTCGATAGGATCAGAAAACTGGTGAGTGTTTATCTGTTTCTCTTCATGCGTGAGAGCAGGTACGACTATGGTGATACCACTAGCAATCAAATAACCTGAAATAGAAGTGCATTAAATGTGTGCTGTTTATCGTTATACGCGTATGGTAAAGGGGGAAATTGAGAATTAACTTTGAGTTTAGATATTTCGTCATACCCGAATATAATCACTACTTATGCACTTCCTAAAATCAATACAAAGCGTTACCCCACATACAGTGGAAGTAAGCCGAACCACTCGATACACAGAATCTTTGACCTCGGTGCAAATGTAACCCAAGATCTTTAGAATATAACTACAGTTGTTCTCCGCCCTCTTGAGCTATGATCGCAAACGAGAGAATTTTAGTTGTGGGCGCATGATTGAGCTGGTAACTGAGTCTTGGCGGAGAGAGTTCGGCATGCATCAAGTGTGACTTGGGTATCACAAAACGCCTATAGAATGGAATTTGCGCAATTCGAAAAAAATGGGAAACAAAAACTCATAACTGAATGCAACGGATGGTAAAGGCTTGGTAATACCAGAAACACATGACACATGAAACACGTAACTGGCTTTGAACGTCTTCTACCACAGCTTGTCCACATTAGGTCTAGCAACTCAGTAACTTATTGGGAAAATCAACAGAACCCAAATGAACAAATCAGTGCCAACAAGCTCAAAGACGGGCGCAACCAGTTTCCATATCAGTGGCACTTGGGAAATATTGATTCTGGATACGGGTGTGAACGTGAGTTACACGTTTATGAGTCTTATGGGTTTCTGGTAATACATGGCCAAAACCACAGAAAGAGGCGAACGTGTGCATGATAGCTGTTCCCTGTTCTCATTTTCGCCTTCTATGAAACATGACTACGTGTATAATAAACGAGATGGCACAGCTGTAACAGTTATTCAAACTTCCTAACTCCCTTGCACCTATAGGTTGACCAGTGTACTGGATTACAAGGCTTCCTTATCTTCCATTCCTTTGGTGGAGGAACTGGATCTGGCTTTACTTCGTTGCTTATGGAGCGATTGTCAGTTGACTATGGCAAGAAATCCAAGCTTGAGTTCTCCATCTACCCAGCCCCTCAAGTAGCAACGGCTGTTGTTGAACCTTACAACTCCATTCTGACCACCCACACCACCCTGGAACACTCTGACTGCGCCTTCATGGTTGACAATGAAGCCATCTATGACATCTGTCGTCGTAACTTGGACATTGAGAGGCCCACTTACACCAACCTGAACCGACTGATTGGTCAGATTGTGTCTTCCATCACTGCTTCTCTTAGGTTTGACGGAGCTCTGAATGTCGACTTGACTGAGTTTCAGGTATAAGAATAGGTGAAAAGGAAGAGGATAGAGTTTACAAGGCTAACCCCCTCTCGGGGTTCTCGCGCGAACTCCTCACACCTAAAACCCTCTTTTCCCCTTCCCTTTAAATGTTGGCCATGTAGGCTTTGCCCTATGGTATTGACCCTAGTATACCTACCATAAATATGCTTAAGGGTCCATATAGATAAGGCTAAAGGATATACTAACTGCCGACAAGTTAGCTCAGGTGGTAGAGCACTGGACTACCGTGCGGGAGGTCGCGGGTTCAAACCCCGTGTGGGAGATCGCGGTTTCAAACCCCGTGCGGAACAACACTCGGGGTCTTTATTAAACTGAGGACAAAGTGCTACCTATGCAATGACATCTGCAAATGGTTAGACTTCAGTCTAGTCTTCTCGGACGATAAACCGTAAGTCCCGTCTCACAAACCTTGTTTGATAACTTCTTGGGACTTTAAAATAACCTACATAGTGATCGTAAAGAGTAGGGGACGTAGTTCCCGTTGTTGTGGTCTGGCCTTTGGGTTGGCGCTTGACATAGAAATAACCTCATTGCACCTTTCCCCCCTTGGACACTGAGATTTGTCCAAGAAAAATAAGTATGATCGACGACAGCTTTGTGGCAATGTTTGCTCAATTCCTTCATGTAAATAGACAAGGGACTCACGACCTAACGCTCTAGTGAACAATCTAGTATTAACAATTGACAGCAGAATACCGAACACATCGTCATAATTTTCTTTTATCATATGGATAATAGTGTTTTACTGGAAATTAAAACATTCGTATTTTCCCTATTTTCACTCGGTGAAGATATGAAAAAGTTATGTACCAAATGTCCTCTACTGATACTTGTTATTTTTTTTATAGACCAACTTAGTCCCCTACCCACGTATTCACTTTCCTCTGGCCACCTATGCACCTGTCATCTCTGCTGAGAAAGCCTACCATGAACAGCTGAGTGTGGCTGAAATTACCAACGCCTGTTTTGAACCAGCCAATCAGATGGTAAAGTGTGATCCTCGTCATGGCAAGTACATGGCCTGCTGTCTTCTGTATCGAGGCGATGTTGTTCCTAAAGACGTGAACGCTGCTATTGCCACCATCAAAACCAAGAGAACCATTCAGTTTGTGGATTGGTGCCCTACAGGTTTCAAGGTCAGGATGTAGTTAAAAGTCCGCCATACTATTCTTAGCTGTGTTGGTGCTTTCAACTATTAGCCGAATGGTTACAGGGTCAAATTGTCAAGGACTTTGATTCATATGAATTTTTCCGCACCCATCAAGGAGGATTGATAGGTTACAAGGATATTTTATGCGGGTTATTATAGTTAGAAGCATTTAAAAGTCATAGTTTAAGTTGGATTTGCTTTGTGGCAACTGCGTTCGTGTAACATGATAGCCTGCTTTGTCGTGATTTTGCGCTGTTATTGGTGCATTGTGACGGCATAACAAGAAACCCTGAGTTCTTTGTGTTTACCCGATGCAGGATATTTATTTTAACGCGTGCGGGAATATTAAGGAACAGTCCTTAGTAGCGAAAAGCTCTCCACGGTTTACTAAGGAAATGGCTAAATTATTTAATTATTGCTATTTTCAGGTTGGCATCAACTACCAGCCACCCACAGTTGTTCCTGGCGGTGACCTGGCAAAGGTACAAAGAGCTGTGTGCATGTTGAGTAACACTACTGCAATTGCAGAGGCTTGGGCCCGCCTGGATCACAAGTTTGATCTCATGTATGCCAAGCGTGCTTTTGTACACTGGTATGTGGGTGAAGGTATGGAGGAAGGAGAGTTCTCTGAGGCTCGTGAAGATTTGGCTGCACTGGAAAAGGATTACGAAGAAGTCGGTGTGGACTCTGTAGACGCCGAGGGTGAAGAAGAAGGAGAAGAGTACTAGCCGACCTTTTTATTTATGTTTTAAACGAAGCATTTTCATAACTTTGATCTCGCGGTTATTAAAATGTGAATTGACGTCACTGTGCGCTTGTTGTTGAATATTTATTGCCTTTGAGTATGTTTAACTTGATAGATTATTGCAAGTCATGTTAACTGCTACCGTTGTCTGATACACTATTTATATTCAATACTTTGTCGGAACTTTGTGCCAACTAACTATATTGAGATTTACAGGCTGATATTTCAAATGTTAATCTTCGTTGGCGTGTACAACGTTTTGCAAATGCATCTTTAGCCAATGTGTGACGACGTGTTACTTAAAACGTATCTCTGCATGCTGTTTTGGTCTGAGCAAAACTTGGGATGCACAAACCAGAGGCCCTGTTGTGGGTAAATTCCGACAAGCGACATGGCCTTGAACCGGCGACATGAGAGCCACGAACTGGCGACGAACGACAGAATACTCCAACGAATTAGCGAAAACGACACCAAATATGGCTTGAACAGACCACTTCCTTCAAACTTTGATTGAACTTTTTTTGCTCCGGTTGTCTGTCTTCGTATTGTTTTTTAAATATATAAAGGTACGATCTATTATTATAGCTTGGTTTTAATCAAACAAGGTCAAATTCCCTGACACAACTCCTCCGAGACGAAATTCCGACAAGCGACATAAGAATCTTGCCAAATGCCGACTTAGCTGCTTGCGAAATTCAGACGGGGGACATGGGTACTCCCCCCAACAGGGCCTCAAACCAAATTTTTTAAATTTCATCAGCATGCCAAAATATAACACTAATCCAAGTACTGCCAGTAAACAAGGAGAGCATTCCAGGAAATGGCGGGAATCAGACTTGACAATGTTTCACACTCTGTTTTCTTCACTCTTCGTAGCAGGCTCATTCACCCCCACACCTTAAAGTGACACTGCCCGTTTGACAAAGCATCATGCAACATGTCAACATCTGCTCCTTTTGGATAATAAGGGATTTTTTCCAAACTGAGTTATCACAAGATAGATAAGACCTGTGACAGTTCTATATAAGCTTGCCAAACAGACGGCTCTCCTCCATATCAAAACCGATTCCCTCAAACGTTTCGATGGGTATCAGACGAAAATTCTAGAATTAACTTGTTGGGTCAACTAAATTGAGTAGATTCAGCTAGAATTACGTCCCAGTTTGGTCTATACAATGTCTAGCGGTCTAAAAAGTAGCACTTTAGGAAGTCTCGTTGGGTAAAGGTTTGACCCTTCTACCCGCGAAACAAGGGCCCTTGTGGGAGAATATAAAGGGTATCGTTTTCCACTAGAAAAAAAAAAAATTAAAAGATAGTCCTGCGCCAATGCAACCCATGGCGCTAGGAATCCTTCCAATCGACTGCCCAGGTTTTACAATACATTGCAACCAGTTGGTGCAAATTGGGCATCGCCAAGGGTTTCATATTTTCAGTGTCACATGTAGATCCCGAGAGAGTTGGTCGTTTCTTTCGATGTTTATTTCCTATCGACTGAAAGAAGATTCTATTAACAGTCTGGTAGCGCGGTTTCTCTATTCCGGTTCTCATTCTCATTATCATTGCGATGAGAAAGTGGCTCGAATTGATTTAGCCAGTCACCTAACGTATCAATGCAAAGCCATTACTTATCCCGGTGAATTGAAAACCGCACTGTACGCACGCTTCAGTAAAGCAGTGGAAAATAAAGAATATGTTACTTTAGAACTGTTTGTCAATCTGGCCTCTGGCCATGCTGGACTATTTATTGCTTTGTTTCTCTCCCTCCATTCGAGCAAAGTCCAGGGTGACATCATCACCAATCAGCACAAAGGGAGCCCAGTTTTTTACAGCACTGAACTTGTGTGATTCTCGTTGACATTTCATGGCTTGATGCAAAGCTTCTGATGCGCTGTTACCATTGACCAGCTGTTCGTAGAATCTGCGCATGAATTCTAAAGTAGACTCGTCGTCAAGAGCCCACAAGGAGACGACAACCGATCGAGCACCAGCACCCAAGAACGCCCGTCCAACGCCGACTACACCTTCGGCCTTTATTTCTCCACGGCCACTATGACAACAGCTTAGAACTACTAAACGAGCACGCAGACGAACGCTCAAGATTTCAGCTACAGTGAGCCTGTAGTCTTCCTCCTTTGGATCGTCGATATCTGGTTCTGGAGCTAAAGCTATTTCACCTCGATCCCTGTCTCCATGGGCCGCAATATGTACCAAAGCAACGGAATTGAGTCTGTTCAATACTTCTTTCTTTGTAGCCTGTTCTCCAATTAGGGGTGTAGTTTGAAGCATTTCTGCAATCATCTTAGCTTCTTCCTTAGCGCCGGCTAGCTGCTTGAAGCGCGGTTCTTTCTCTCGTTTTGATTTGACAACTTTTACCAAGTATGGATCTCCGACGATCAAAGCGCCCCTAGAGCTGTGGTAATTTGGTGGAGAATCTGCGATCAATTTTAAACTTGTCAACGATGGAACCACACGGATCCTCAAGTCTTTGCACAGGTACTGAGACTGAGGGCTGAGGAATGCAGCAAAAGGAGCCAAGAACAAAGGACCATCAGGAACAATGATCAGATCATTTCCACGAATCAAATCCACCACTGGACCCACGGTCATGTCATAGAGGATCCTTCAGTCACCATTTTTGAAACCCTGATCCTCACATTCCCGACCATCGAGGTTACATAACTTCGAAATAGTTCTTTGGATGAACGACTGCAAATCACTGAATTCGTTACCATTAAACTGTTGTGATACAATCTTCTTTCTCTCAAATCGGGCCTCTTCTCCCTCTTGTAAAAACTACGACCTTATTTCGTCTTCATACACCGCTAGATAAAGAACAGCTGATTTGGGGTAGGTTTGTAAAGCAGTAGGGTTCAATTCTTTACCTTCGGAGTGTACAGGTGTGATACCATACTGAGACATCATCAACTCCTCCAGTGCTTGTGCACGACCTTTTTCTGTTACGAATAAGGCTTCATTTACTTTGCTCTGTTTCAGTAAAAGGCTTTGTAACTCTTCATACATCATATGGTATTCATCCCGTAAGCTTATTTTCCATTCATCTTTGGATAAAAGCTGGCTTCTTATGTCTTCAAATTCCTTTATGGCTTCCTTGTAACGTGATACAGCTTTTTCTAAGTTTCCTTGGTGTTTATAACTGTATCCCAATTGAAAAACTGCCTTTGCAACTCCCACCCTGTCTCCTACATCTTTGCCTATAACGAAGGCCAATTCATGGTTCTTGATTGCTTGCTCAAAATCTCCCATACTAACATATGCATTGCCCAGATTGCAATACGCAGCTACTTCCTCGTACCTGTTACCGATTTCCTTCGAAATCTGCAATTGTTTCCCGTGATATTCTACAGCCTGTGTAAAATCATTAAGAGTCCAATAGGCGTTGCCGAGATTATTATACGCCCTTCCCTCGTCGCTCTTGTCTCCTACTTCCTTAGCAATCTTGAGGTTCAACTGATAGTAATTTTGAAAGACGCAAAGAAGAACTGTAGTGTTTCTGGGCCTCGTCAAAGAGACCAACTTTCTGGTTAACTCTACCCAGATTATTGTATGAAGTCATTTGGCCAGCTTTGTTTCCGACTCTTTGATTCATTTTCAAATGACGATCAAAGAAATCTAGGGCTTGATGATAGTCACCGAGATCACAATACACATTACCGAGATTAGAATAAGTTGTTCCTTCGTTTAGAAGATCCCCAGTTTCTTTACTGAGAGCCAGTCGTAATTCGTGATAATGAATAGCCTTTTTGCAGTCGCCGCTGCCATGATAGGCACAGCCAAGTCCACAATACGCTTGTCCCTTGTAGGCCCCGTCTTCCCTTTCCTTGGCAATTTGTAGCTGCACGGTGTAGAATTCCTTGGCTTTTTCAAAGTCACCAGTTTTGATATATACAGCGCCTAGATTTCCATAGGCTCCGCACTCGCCTAACCTGTCTCTTCTTTCTTTGGCAATCTGCAGATGCAAATTGTGATGTGCTACAGCTTCCTTAAAATTTCCGAGATTCGAAAAGGTCACACCTAGGAAACTATGCATTTTCCCCTCAGTTGCCCTGTCTCCTGTCTCTTTTGCAATACGCAGACCCAGCTCGCTGCACTTCAATGTTTCTTTGTAATTACTGAGATACCCGTACGCATTCGCTAAGTATATATAGGCAGTCCCTTCCATGGCTTTGTCTTCCATTTCTTTAGCAATATTCAGCTGCAATCTGTGGAACTTAATAGCTTGCTTATAATCACCTAACTTCCCATAAGCGATGCCTAAGTCAGCGTATGCTCGCCCTTCCGCGGCCCTGTTTCCCACATCTTTAGCTTTTTTTAGACACATCTGGTAATGCGGAATGGCCTGTTCGAGATCACCGCTAAATGGTGTCTTCTTTCTTCTGTTTCTGCTGTCTCCCATCTACATATAAAAAATGGATTAATTACGCAGAAACAACAAAATAGTTGTAGGTGTCCACTGTAATACTAACGAAATTATTTGATTTTTCCGTTTCTCTGTGGCTTTGCGGGTGCTCGGGCTTTGTTTTATCATATCGGGTCCGCTTCAGCGCAATTGAAGTCCTCACGTGGAGAAACTCGTCTCAGTGTCGCGTTGATCCGGCTGTCCCAGCTGTCTTGTTTTCATTTATTAATTCCTAGAATTAAGAAAACAAGATGAGAGGAGCGGTTTAAAAGGGAATTTTGAAAGGGATACATACAGGGGGTGCAGTTTGGGGTGTCAACGTTTTGTTACATGCTCATTGGCTGAGAGCACGTCAAGTAATCCCAAACAGTGCAGAAAATTGAAATTGAGTGCAAAAAGTTGAAATTGAGTGCAGAAAGTTGAAATGAAATTTTTGCATGTATATTATTAACAAGTAATCATATGATTTCTCGTTCAATTTGGGATAAACCAGCACTCGTAAATTTTTCAAAGACTACAAATTGCACTCGCCCTTCGGGCTCGTGCAATTTGGTTAGCCTTTGAAAAATTTACTTGTGCTGATTTATCCCAAATTGCACTCGAAATCATGTGATTACCTATACCAATTCATGAAACCACCCTTCTGTCTCAGCCATTTTTACCCGGTACAATACCTTTTCCTCTAATGATTGATTACCAGACTCATTATTCACCTCTTGAGGGGCCTTTTTTCCTTCTCTTTCCTTCTGTTGCTCAACGGGGCATTTGGACTTTAGCTCCAACAGCCTTTTATTTTGGTGATCAATCTGCTCAAAGTCAAGAACGTCTCATAACACTTCATTCAAAATAAAATTACTTTCTGAAAGAACAAATGCTGCGTTGGTGGTGCATGTTCGGAGACGGCACTTATTAATTTTTTTGTGTGTGTTAAATGCACGATATATTCGAGGGCAGCGCTTAGTCAAGTAAGTACGTTATTTCAATTCGAGTTAATGCCGAGTTCCCATGTTACACCAGTTCCGGTCAGCGGCCATGACATGGTTAGTTATATCATGCTCCATTGTTGGGTAGGGGAGCCATCTTGGTTGAGAGATTTTATCATTTTACGATCTTGGATTAAGGTCATTTAATAGCGCTGGTTTGTACCGTGTCTCTTGATATCCCACCCTTATACAGAGTTATATTGGCCGAGTTCACTGATAAAAACGCGAAAAGAACAATATACAGTCACATTGACCTTAAAAGTTAATAAAGCATTTATCATATAGCCATTTTGTTTGGGTCCAGTTCGCGGGATAACGCGAGGAAATCCCGCTCGGACATCTAATCAGAAGTCAGGGAACGAGGCTTATAATGATATCTGGTGATGTAAGACATTGGTAAGAGTTTCATTGAAATTGTAAACATGCGTGCAGCGAAAAGATATTTCCAATCCGTGGTCACACCAGATGGCGGCTTCTTCAAAATTTCTCAGCTCCAAAAGAGCGAGGACACCTGTATTTGAAAGAAAAGAGTAAAAATTAAGAAATAGAAAACATGTACCGTGTTTCTATCGAGTTATAGAAACACGAGTGAAAGTTTGGGAGAACGAGAAATGCTGTGGGAACACGAGCCGCAGGCGAGTGTTTCCACAGCTTTTTCGAGTTCTCCCAAACTTTCACGAGTGTTTCTATAACTCAATAGAAACACGAAGAACATGTTTTCTATTTCTTTTAGAAAACACCGCGACGAAAAAAAGAAAAGCAACTTGTTAGCTTTGATTATCAAACTGTAAATTCTCTTTGCTCGCGTCATCATTACGTCAACAGCTCGTGCTAGTTCTGTGTTTCTATCGAGTTATAGAAACACGATTTCTAACCAATCAGCGCGCGTACTTTCTTAGGACTGTTTTGTAATACTAAATATGACGTAACGAAATAGTTCTGTCAAGAATTAGTTGGGTGCTTCAAGCCAATCCGAATTAAGAAAGGGACGCCAATTTATAATAACAGTTATCATGAACTGTAAAAATCCTAGCAGTTTGGATCTCAACTCAGTCACATACAGTAACTTATTACAAGTAAAACAAAGCTCCTCGGAAAGCGTGCGTGTGAAAGTTGCAATTCTGCCACTTTACTTCTTATAATGTGCACGTTAAATGACGCTATCTTCATCGTGAGTTACCAACTAAATTACCCACCACTATTTCTCGTATGGCTTCGTAGCTCAGTCGGGAGAGCAACGGTATAGGCATGTTCCGGAGATCACATGGGTTCGATTCTCGCTGAGGTCAGAGGAATTTTACTTTGTCTTGAGTGGTTCTTCGTAATTCCAACACTGGAGCTTACTCTCAATGGGAAATTCAGGAAGTGATTTGTAATACTAAAATAATAATGATAATGATAATGAATTTATATAGCGCACTTTTTCATATGAATATGTTCAAAGGCGCTTTACACTATTGGGTGAGATCGGACGTCAGCATGCTAAATGTACAGCTATAGTTAATTATCTGTTTAACCATCTTACCTCTGATAATGGCCTTCATATATCTTGGCTGGAGTTCCCTGGCTGCTTTTGCATCATTCAGTGTGTCCTCATAATGTCCTAAAAACACAATCAGATTGATATTCACATAGAAAGCGAGAAGTCAAACTAAAAATGGTCAAATACTAAGTGATAGCTGATTGGTTAAGCTAAGGAGATAGTCATATATCTAATGTAAGGGCAGATTTGACCATCGAGCTCTTACCATTAATGCAATTTTTTTAATTGCTATTTGGCGGCTGAAAAAAGGACAGGCTGGAATGGGAATGGGAACAAGAATGTCATAAATGCTGCTAGGGTTAACTGTTATACGTTTTGTTATGTTTCTGACCGCAATGCAAATAAATGATATATGTCATATATACTTAAATCATTGAGTCATATATCATTACCCTGGTTTTTACAGCTGCGTCGCATGATACATATGCTTTCCTATGTGTGACTAAACTTAGTAGCACTTCAATTTGTCTAGCTAGCCGGTACGTTAAATTAAGTGAAAAGTCACTTAGGGCAGGGCCCTTAGAGGTAACAGCTTTCCAGCTGACACGGCTTCCCTGGATAAATATCATTTTACTTTACTTAAGCTTTGCTTTACGTAGTCTATTTTGAAGCACAATTAAAAGTAGGAACAGTAAATTCTAATCGGTTTTAATGGGAAGATTCTTTCCCTTAACTAAAACGGATGGAGAGAGTCCGCTTCCACACCACTAACAATAATGGCACTAATCTTTACAAAAAAACAAGACGCATGCGTTATTGCCCAAGCGTGATCGAGGTCAAGTTAGCCGCATATCATCCGAGTACTTTTCTTGCGTTCTTATTGATCGAGTCGTAGCAAGGTCAATAAAAACGCAAAAGATGACGAATCCAATATCAGCCATCTTGACCAGACAACCTTGGTCAATAAAGGATTCATTATATGACCATTTTGTTTTGTTTAATTTTGTTTCGCAGGACAACGCGGGGAATCTCGAGCGTTAAGCCCATCTTGCCCGCTTCCGGCACCAACCATATAATAAATATGAATAACACTTCATATCACACTATTAAGATATAATAATGACAGTAATAACACTACTTACAAAATTAAATAAACTTACACTGCTAACATTAATGATTATTTCGTTCTCAAAATAGCCAAGATATTTCAAGATGCAAAACATGCGCACCCGCGATGTGATTGTAGCGGCTAATTTTTGTTTTCCAACCAATCAGAACCGTTTAACGCTGAACACACTGTTAAAACTTCTTTAATCATATTAGTTCATTATATCCGTTCGGGAACCGTCCTTACCCAAGTAGTAATGTGCTGCCGCTCTGTTTGAGTACAATATGCTATTTAGTTCAACATCATTGCAAGCTACTTGTATTCCATCTGTATATAGATCGACAGCGTCTTTAAACTCCTTCTTGTTGTATTCAGCATTTCCCTTTTCTTTAAACTCCTCTGCTCTTCCTAACACAAATCCCATGGAAAACACCATTTGTTACAGTTTCGCAGAAATTGCCGCGAAAAACTTTAAAGAGGGCCACATGCGCACGTATAAAAGAGAAAAAATATTGCGTGCGTTGTCAACATTGGTTAGAGGTCAATTGACCGTAAGTGTCGTGACACTGAATACTGACAGACGTCATTGTTGTTATGTAATAAGTAATACGAGACACACAAAAAAGGAACTGCTTCGGGGAGGAGACGTGCGAGTTGTAGTGAGCGAAATCGAAAGAAGGATTTGACTTAACCTGCGATCAGGCGATTTTTTTTTGTTTTTGGTTTTTTGTTTTTTTGGCGGGGGTAAAAAAAATATTTTTTTTCCCCCGCCCAAAAAAACAAAAAAAAATCGCCTGATCGCAGGTTAGATTTGACTACCACGGGTGGGTTTTGGTTGAGCTTTAGGTGTACCATACAAGTTAGGTACACAACAATTATTATATGAAATCGAGGTGAATTAAGTGACTGAATATTTACCGAGCAGCAAATCAGCGAGGTTAATGTTTCGTTAATATCCATTACTGACTCACCGAGATCAACGAGAACAAGATATATAACTGCGGAATCTCGGGTTTCCGTAATTTAGTACAATAGCAGATAGGACTCAGTTACGCCATAGTTAGTCCTCTATTAACTTTGGTTACGCAGTACAGGATCAGTTCTATTGATATTAACATAATGTTTGTGATCACGCTTGGAAATCAGTAGAGCGAAGAATAAGGGCTCAAAACATCAGTCTCTCTTATCTTGTCCTGGTACAACTTACGTCTGTCAAATCGTTTGTCATGTTTATCGATTCTAACAGAAGTGCATTCGCCTTGGGAAGCCTGAGTATCCAAATAAGGGAAGTTGGCTGTAAAATCCAGAAATCTTACAAACTGCTATAACAATGAAACAATGAAATCAAATGGTAATTAGGCAGGAATCTTGAATTTCAACCTTACAATTTAGCAAGTAGCACATACAGCACTAGAGAAAATCTCTTCATCTTTCCTGGGTCTTTTACAGTAGACACATTTACAACGACTTACTTCTTAGAATGTCGTCATGTCCCTCATGAGAAGCAGAAGGCAGCTTCCCCTCCTTTTGTTCATCGTCAGCATGATTAGTGGCCATGGATACCCGGGCTGGATGGATTTGTCAATCTTATCTGTTTACTGAGACATGGTAAATTTCTAATGAATTTATGAAAGTAACGGGTTTGACATAGAAACTCTTAATGTTAATGAAGAGGCATAGCTAAGATTTTTCATGGGCGGAGGGTGATTACACTGTGTCAAACCCACGGTCTCTCCTAGATTTTCTTGTTGGCATCCACACTGTCTTTTGCTAAAAGAGAATTTTTGTCGGATGAACAGTAAACCTGGAGTAAGATAGACGCCCACAAAGCAGCTACATAGATAAGTTAAGTTCCTCTTAACATAAATTTCCCTATTATAGTCTCATTTGCTCACCACACAGGGGGTGGGGTGGGGGTAGCCCAAGAGCCTCCCCCGCTACCAACGCACTAGCTGCGCTTAAGTTGATATCTTTCAACTCCTGTTGGAAAGTAAGATTGAAATGAACAAAGATTTGTCCAGCCAATCCACGATCAACGCTCACAAGTTTAACTGTATTCACGTTAAGTTGGTGACGAAGAGACTTCCGCGTGTTACATGCATATAAGAATAGCCCTACCTATGAAATACTCAACAAGGAAAATTAATGATAGAATGAAACTCGAACGAACCAAGCTCGAGATGAACTGGTGGAGTTCAATCGTACCTTACAGCCAATCCCTTGTATTAAACGTTGTTGGTCCTACGAAAACACATCACACCCATGTCATGAATGTTTGTGACTTGAAAACTTGAACTTGAATAACAATTATGACCCAAAGACCCCATGAAATGTCCTGAGCTACTACAATTACTACACTTTATACAGCTACTTCACTTACTACAGCTACTCTAGGCATAGAAGTAACTGTAGTGAATTTAGCAAAGTGAAGTAGCTGTATAAAGTGTAGTAATTGTAGTAGCTCAGGACATTTCATGGGGTCTTTGGGTCATACATGAACTACTGACCAACAATTCATCAGTGTTGGCCAACTGGAAAAGAGGACTGGACTCTGAACTGACCCTAGACTGGACACTAGACTGGACTTTATTAAACGGCGTTAATTATAAAGGCTAATATAAAGTGACAATCGGAACGGCTCATGTAATGTTGAATTGTATGTAGCCACCCGTCCCTAGGCCCTCGCTTCTCCAGGATCACTACATTTTGTTTTTGGATTCCAGCTCTCACCGGTTTCAAAAGCGACTTTTAATGGCGGCCATGATGCCTGTCGCAGGTTTGTTGTATCATTTGGGAATATTTGATTTAACATACCTTCCTTGCAGCAACAAAGAAAACTTTCTTTCCTCTTAACGGTTCTTATACTATTTTTTTATTTAGATTGTGTTCGTAGTTTCTTCCTCTATTTTGGCCTTTCGTTTTTCCAAGCTAATAATCGAAGACAGCAGTACAAAGTGGAGCAATGTTGTTTATTGCTTTTATTTTACGATCTGATACATTTCTAATTCAAAACCCAATTTGGTTTCATAAAATTGCAAATGATAATTATAACTTCTCTTGCAATTAATTTTTATTCTACAGAAACAAACAGTCACTTTGCAGACGGTCCCAATTACAGAGACAAGTACAAGACCTTGAAGAGAAAGCTTAAATTTTTGCTTTATGTAAGTTTTAATGTTTTATTCTGTTATTGTAATTGCTCAAGAAAGTGACCAGTCAAAGAATGTTGACCCTTAAATTAAAGTAAGCTGGCTTTAGACTTTAATGTTATGGTGTAATTTCTCTTTAATAGTTAGCTTAGATTTAGTACAGTACCAGTGAGGAGAATTTGTTATCAACAGTTCACTGTTGGCAATCATTCTCTGGAAATCCTATTATTGGTTATGGTATGACTTTTTTATGGGCACTATATAATAATTGGTATATATTATCCAACTACAGTGAAGACTGTGGAAATTACATCCGAAATTAGTACATATATCCTGCAATATTTGTACAGTCGGTTATTTGTGTAGTAGGAAACCTGTTTGACTGGTTTGCCATTATCACCATGAAATGTCAGTTGGGAAAAAGTGAAGAAGAATTAATGGACATTAGAAACATTTGATAACTTTAATTAATTTTACCAACGATAATGAATTAATTTGGCCGACAACTGCATTAAGATGAAGCCGTGTTTCTGGCACTGACAACAGAACCCAATTTAACGCTAACGTGAATTAATCAAGCAAAACAAAAACAGGAACACGGCGAACAAAAGCAGGACTGACCTGAATGTCATAAGATAATAATGTAGTTAGAAGAACAAGTGAACACTCTTAGATGTTCCCCGATTTTCGAAAGAAAAGAATATGAAATCCATCAACAGCTACTCAACAGTTTTGGAGACGCTGAGAGAAAATTACATCCTTGACGATTAGCCAGTGCTTGAGTACCCCACAATCAGGCATTCTTCTCTTGTTCTATGTATGATGTGAGGCATGAAGGATGCCTGATACATAATCAACCGTCTGCCCATATTCCAAAATCTGGACTTTGGTGTGATTGGTCATTTCAACAAAAGAGTCTTCAGGCCCTGTTCTGATTGGTTACATGATTACATGTCAACACTTTGAATTTCGTGGAAATGCATAAAACAGTTAACGGTTTTACTGGCACACTTTTTGCAAACTAGTGAAAGACTTGCACCTGCAGAGTCAATGATCATTCCAACACTTTTGATCACGTCCGATAAAAGAAAGGTTTCTGAAGTTCCACCGATTTTGTATGTCAGTATATATACGAAGGAGATGACAACCTTGTGATTGATTTACAAGAATAGCCACCATCACATGATCGTACCCAGCAGTGATCTAAAGTGCTCTTGATCTCTGCATGAGAAATTAATGGACGAACAGGAAAGGATCCAGGAACACTGCGAAGCAAACCCTCATGCTGGAGGCTCTTTTCGTGTTTAATGACCATAAGTTTGGTGGTGTGCCGGTTTCATTCTGCTCTTGCAGTGCTCTTTACACTTTTCCATCTGTTCTACATTTTTATTACTCCACCATTGTTATGGGTTAACACTCAGCATTTCCTATGACCAAGCGTCGTGGCCATGTGATAAAATCCGGCAATGAATATAGAGCATAGCTGGTGTAGATATACTTTATGGCAGCGCAGAAGTTTGTTATTAATTTTTTTACTCAAAAAGTTTTGTTTCAGGTATATTTTTCAGTCAGGGCGTTTTCATTTAGAGCAATAACTGTAAGTTTTCCTTGAAGAAATCCATACTTTTTGCACTTGCAAAACGTTCCGTCTTCAACTTTAAATTGTACGGGATGTTTGCAGTTTAAGTGTAGTTTAGACAAGTTTGCCTATTTTCCCTTCTTTTGCTTCAAGTTTGAATTGATGGGGATGCCACAATCTCCAAACAAAAATAATTATAAGAAAGTGTATTAAACCTGCCAATGTATGTTACTGGTACAGTACTTCTGGGTAGTTAGATCTTGAGAGTAAAATCATTTTTGCCCATAGCTTCATGATCCAAATGTTTCTTAACTTTAGGAGCAAGAATTTTTTCAAGAGGAGCTACGCAAAGTACAGAAGAAACTCCTCATAGTTTCTAGAGACAAGAGGTTTGTATTCAGTATTAATAATATAACCCACAAACCACAGTGTCACTGATATTTTTGATAACTGTGTTAAATTTCTTGTGTTGTATATTCATGACTATGTGGTTGGTCACATTAATAGTAACCTCAAGTTATTTAATCCATATTCAATGCAATTTTATAAACTAAGGTACCTTCAATGTAAACTAATTAATAGCTTGGAGGCACTTGTGTCAGTAGAGTGAATTTTGGTGCAGTGCAGTATGTTTTAAAGGTATGTTATATAGTAATTATTGTAAATTAAGTTCATTCTTATAATTTTTTTTATTTTTCTTCCTAGTTTTCTGTTAGATAGACTTTTGCAATATGAAAATGTGGATCATTCCTCATCAGGTACAGTATACAAGTACTCCATATTTTATACTTATCTTCACTTCTTTCCATCCGTAGTCACCTACCACTATATACATATCCTCCTTTTATTATTATAATTATTATTATTATTATCATTATTTTGTGCATCTGTTTTAGTTTCCTCCTAACTGATGACACTCACCTAGAATTTGCACCAAAACTATGCCAACATGTGGTCTTTCTTCTTGTTTATTTCTGTTAGCCCGCATGCAGCAGTCTCAGAATTTAAAGGAAACTTGCTGCTAAAAGAATGGGAGTTGGCTATATTTCTCTTTGTCTCACAAACTGTCCAGTCCTTTGCTCAAAAGGCTGTGTATCTTTCTTGTTTTGTTAGTGATGGTCCAATTAATCATCTCCATATTCTTCCCAAAATGGTAATGACAATACTTTCTTGACCAGATCTCATTGTTAGATTAATCATTTTTCTTGCAAGATCACCTTATGTAAGTACGCAGCACTTCCCAGAATTTCCCTTAACTCGTCAATAAAACAAGTTTGAAAGTTATCACGTGTAGCTTACATTTGTAGAGTTTAAGCGTAGTTGGCATTATTTCATGTCATCTTAGACAATAACTTAGAGTAATTCTACAGTCATTCTGTTTTCACTGACCTTGTACTACAGACGATGACGTCACTGCATCTTCATCAGGAGCTAGCGACAATGAAGGACCAAAGGTTTGTCAGACACACACACAGTATTAAATTGATAGTTAAATCTTAATTAAAGGAGCAGGGAGATGGTCCAGTTTAGTCAGTTTGTGTGACATTTTAAAGTACTCTATTCTGCTTCATCCCATTCCTCTTTTTTTTCTGTATATCCTATTAGTATATACCAACTCAGCAACCTTGGCATTTTGAGTAATCTGATTGGCTCTCCACCTTGGGATATTCTACATTAGCATAAATGCTCAGGTGATTATACAAACTCTGATTGGTTCACTATCTCGGATTATCAGCCAGTAACGATGAACAAGATGGCTGCCAGTCGTTCGCACGCTTTTGATGAAATAAAATTTTTCGTGTTGTACAATGCTTTTTCTTTTCTTTTTTTTAAATAATCACCTGTGTATTTATACTAAAACAATTATTCGCCTCAGGCTCAGTGATTATCGGTGAATATTCCTGATAATCACTTCGCCTTCAGTGAATAATTGCTAATTATCCACCTTCTAGGAGGTGAATAATGCTGGAGTTTCTGGGTAATCCTTGTTTAGAGAAAAAAGCAAAATGGAATTCAAGCCACCAAAATGTGGTAGCTGTTAATTCTCGCTATGCAGCTTTTTCAAAGAGATTTTATTAGGGAAATGAGGCAAAACGCAACGCGATGAACTGCTGACTAGGGCAGGACCAAACAATAGCACAGATGAACGACACAATAAAACTGCATGTGGAAAATAAAGTCCATTAAGTCTCTTTGTCTTACGAATTACGCTTCAACAATTTAATTTTTTCACCATTTGTGTTATTCCTTGTTGTCGTTGTTGAGTTTGCTTACTTAGCTCCCTACTGAGGTTACTTCATTGGTATATACTAAAACAATTATTCTCTTCAATCCCGGTGAACAGTTGCTTTTATAGGAATATTTAACCACAAACTTTGCAATAACTCTGCTAGAAAAATACATTCTAATAATAATAATAATAATAATAATAATCATAATCATAATCATAATCATAATCATAATCATAATCATAATAATCATAATCATAATAATCATAACAACAACCCAATATCAATATCAATATTCATTTTCTTCTAACAGTTCTCGTATATTTGTTATGGTACTAGTGAGGAGAATTTGTTTGAATATCAACACAACTCTTTTTTGGGGATCATTTTCATTATTCTCATGACATGAATGGGTTTGAGGAACAGTGAATATTGTAAGGAGAATTGGGATGCTGGTCATTACTGGTACCAGAAATTGAGTGATTTGAAGGCATGTACACACTTACATGTAAGTTCATGTTATGCATTAAGAGATTAAAACAACACTACTTCATGTCCCTCTCTGTGTGTTTGATCAGTATTTAAACCTCATTTAAACCAGGTTGATCCTTTCTCTGTTTACTTAAATCTAAACTGCCTGAATGTTTTGTCCATGTCAGAGTGATCAGTGTTGTGAAGTCATTTATGAAAACTTTGATCTTTCAAAATAGTGTTTTGTGTCCTTGCAGGGGCTTCTGACAGAGATTCCTCAACCGACTAGTAGGTCAGTTACTGGATATTGACGACAAAATTAAATTTATTTTTAAGACTGAAGGTTTAGATTACAGTTTCACTTTAAAAATTCATATTTGAATTCAGCATACCTTAATGGCTATTGTTTTTATCGTTTTTATCTTAAATAGTTCAACTTTACTGTTGTGTGTGTGTTAAAGTTATGTGGGGATAGTTTCTAAAGAAACTGGTGCTGCGTCGGTGGGAAATTGAAACACAAGAAATTGGGTAAATCAAACGAGTTGATTAAGTAGATTATACCACCGTAAGGTAAAAGGGAGGTGCTGGCGTTTCGAGCGTTAGCCCTTTGTCGGAGCTCCGTTGTTGTTAGTTCTGTATGAAGTGTAACTTTTTAGAATAAAATACTTTATAATGAAAAGTTAAAGTAACAATTTGTGGCAGTCATGTAAATTTGATTGCTATCTTGCAGTCGGCCCAAGAAAGCTCAAACGGTAAATCATGGAATTCCATCTGAGAACTTTGGTGTTTTTCCGTACCCTTCATCTGATGGTACAAGTAGTGCAGTAAGTAATGTTATGTGCTAGAATAATCAGACGTTTTAATGGCATAATTATGGTATATATGGCAAATAGGAGAAATGACCATTTGCCATAAACATTATTATGTCATACATGAAAATGTGATGCTTCTGGTAATAATTTATGATAATATTTTATCTTCTAAAATTCCCTTTTTTGTTTCAGCCTGATGTTGTCAGCTCTTGACAAGCATATCTTTTTATATGTGTACAACTGAAGTATTATTAAAATTAGTATTTTATTTATTTATTGTCCTATAGATGGACAGCAGCATTTGTATTACCATCACACTTGATGCCATTTGCTTTTTGCTGTTTGGTATAGGCATGATACCTGTGCTTGTTCTAACTTCTCTATTATCTTCAATTTGAGCTCTAGAAAATAGAAAAGTGGAGGTGGGCAATTTATTAGTAATGATTTTTGAGTTATTATGGATCCTGATTAAACGCACAAAATCCATCAGTGAAGATTAAAATTAAAAAGTAAGAGTGTAGCAAATGCAGTTATGACCTCATTAAAATTTTCTGGTTATTAAATTCTGTCTAAATCCAGTTATAATCAAAATACTTTTTGAATCTGAAGTTTCTCTCTCTGACAAAGAGCAAATTCTCAAAGTACCAGCACCTCTGCAATCTCACTATGAGAAAAACTTACTTTATCTTTGCATAACAGTTTTTTAGTTTATTGATTTTGCATGTAGTTTCTTCAGTATAATTACGGGAATTAGTGTTTCTAATTCCTCAGTGCCTTTGATCTCAGTTTTGCTTTCTGGTGGTTCTTGTCTATTTTTTACAATGTATGTGATCATTGTCAGAACTCACCATTTCCATTTTTATATTTTCACTTACTATATTTAATTTCTTTCTTGCTAGGGAGGTGAACCACCTGCTCCAAGTAATAAAAATTGTGTTCAGTGTAAATATGTCAGCAATGTAAGTATAGTGGATGAAATTAAATATAGAGTAAAGTGCAAGACGTTTCCTAACTATTTCCATAGTAACAACGTGTTTTAGCTTTTTAAGTGTAACTCATCATTCAACTTGCTGATTTTTTTTTGTTAATAGGATTACAATTTGTGTCGGCATATATAATAAAATTTCTCCAGGGGGCACTGAGGCAAGAATTAAAAATGGATGTTTACGAAGTGTCACAATATTATCACATACATTTTTAACACTACCATCATAGACATTGCTGGCCAAGGTGATTTTCTGTGGGATCTAGTTTCATAAAGAACCAGTGCCATCATGTTGTGTACCATCGTTAGCTCTACAGAAGTTGTACTTGATGAATTTAAAATAAATTATGTATTATAATTATGTATCTCAAAGATGTTTATGCTATAATTGTTCATTGTGGATAGTGTAGTTGTTAAATGAAGTTCTCATCAAATTCATAGTTGTTTTTGTAAGCCATAATTCATTAATTTGGTTTATTGTACCCAAGGAGTTAATAGCTAAACTCTGACCTGACTGGCAATGTACTTTATAATTTATTCATAGATTTTGCATTCAATAATAAGAATAATATTGTTATTGGAACTGTAATGAAAGTGCCATTTATGTGAAGAAAGATTTAATAAGTCAAAGATTGTCATAGGTACGTGAGCATTTTAAGAAGTAGCAAAGATAAGACCTGAAAAAAATTCTGGCGTCAATGGGATTCACATCTTACCTTTGCAACTGCTTAAGTTTCTCACATAACTGCGACAATTTTTCACTTGTTACAGTGCGACTAGTCAAACCAAGGCCACCTATGTGTACAGTAAACAAATTTTCGTATCAATTTTTAATGTCTGTTTTTGATGCTGAACAACAGATTGGTAAGCTTCTACTGACACAGATCGTTCTTTTTCAATCTTGGTTTGTACAGTTGTAGAGCAAATTATATGCAAAGTATAAGACATTTGTAGAGATTCGATTGTTTTAATACTCGATTATGATTGGATAATTTGTATGAACATTTGTTTGGATGGCATTGGTTCAAGTGGATGCACTGCAAATCCTTCTTCTGCAGTTCACATGTATGAAACATTCATATTCATATATATCAATTCATCAATACTTATTTCTCTTGCTTATGTGATTCAGGGAGCACAGTGTACAGAGATGATCAGCAAAAGATCAAAGTCAGGATATTGCAGCGCTCACAGAACAGTTATTCGTATCTCAAAACAAGGTCTGAATGTTTGCCTTCTTGATCATTTTTTTTTCGGGATTGGACCACAGGTGGCCCCAAAAGATCAGCGTCTTGTTACCCGTCCCACCCCTCCCCCTTCCCCCTTCCCCCTTCCTCAGTACTCTGAGAGAGTGGGTAGTTGTGAGAAGTTTCGTAGAAGGGAAGAACTAATCGCGTTGAAAGTAGTCTTCACAGACTTAAGCAAGTCTATTTTCTAAATGTCATAGTTATTGTTTGAGCATTTCTTGGACAGCCGTCTGGTAGGTCCCCATGATTGCTGCTGTTATGAAATTACAGTACCGGCACAGACGCGAAGCCCATGGGACGCGATGAAATTGCTTCTTCGTCTATGGGTCTTACCGCAAAACGACCGAGATGACAAAATTCAATATTCCCTTGTGCTTATATTACTCAGTAATGCACGTGAAAGAAGATTTTTTTATTTCTTTTACAAAATACCCAATTAACGAACGCTTTCACTGGTGTTCTCAAATGCCCGTCGTGATTTATTACAGTTTATAATACAGTCCCGATACTACGCGCAATATGATTGGTCCAAACAGCGTCCTTTATCAGAGTATAAAGGACGGTGCTCGCATCATCCCCTGGCTTTGCGCAGTGAAAAAAGTGGCGGAATTTTTCAAAGACTTTACTAGCTTTTCGTAAAATATTCTGAACGAGCTCGAACAAAGCATCCCTTACATTTACAAGAATGCGAAGATGAGGAGCTCTAGGAAAATGTAGATATAGAGACCGAGTTAAACAACTAAGTCAGCACTTGTAAAAATGGGGAGTTAAATTAAGAAAAACAGGACTACGACATCAACCAGGAAACCATCAAACAATGGCGTTTTTGAATGAAACAATAAAATTGCCAGGCAAAATACAGTTCGGTTGTTTTCAGTGCCAAGCTATGCAAAACAACAATGTGAAGCGACCAATTTACAAGTCTTGTTCGCTGAAGACGTGAATGTTGACGGCAAAAATTCGAAATGGACTGCAAACGGAGTAAGTGGAAAATTCTACAGTTTCAAAGAAAAATGAAAACGATATGAAACTTGCCTACTGTCAACAGTACAAGAGGAAGACAAATCCACTTTTGTCACTGGTACAGTACTCGGCGTTGCAGTCTTGGTTGCTTAATTTGAGCTCCCTTACGTCGCAGTTAGTAAAAACGACAAACAGTACGGATCAAACACACTTGTGTGTCGAATTCATCTCTCCACAACTATATCATTAAAGCACAGACTAAAAGCACAAAAGAAAACAGAAGTTCACGCATTGACATAAACTGAGCGTTGTCCATTCAGAAAACATGGCACACTGTCTTTAGTTTCAGCAACAAGCTAAGCAGTTCGTCTTGTTTGTTTTCTTCTGCTAAATTCCACAAATGGTTTTTTCCTCTTATTGTCTTCATGGGCCATAATTTGACTGGATTTCGAAAATATCTTGCCTGAGCTGAAAAAATCTCGCGTTCAAAAACTTTTCAGTGCTTTGCGTTCGAACTTTGATGGTTTGACAGCCTTTGTCTTTTGAACCAATGAGAGTGTTGGACGTATTCTTACAAGCTCGCTGATTGGCCCAAATTGCTGTACTTTATCAGAGTATAAAGGACAGTGCTGACGACATTTAGCGCGCGCGCTGAAAAAAAGCATTGGCAGTTGATCGAAAATAAAACTTGTTTTTACGGAAAATCGCTAGTTCTTTATTATAAAACAAATAAATAAGCCTCCTCTGGGCTTTGTTCTGTTATAAAGCACTTAGGAGGTGACGAGAGCACTCAAGAAGTAGGGAGAAACACTCGCCTGCGGCTCGTGTTTCCCCCTACACTTCTTTTGTGCTCTCGTCACCTCCTGCGAGCTTTATAACAGAACAAAGCCCAGAGGAGGCTTATTTATTTGTTAAGTAATACACGGCTTAGTCTTCTTTATTTGTTAAGTATGGGTCTCACTAGAAGAAACTGGAAGCTAATCACTGTTTCTGATATAATGCACTCGGCTTGACCAATCAGAGCGTGCGTGATTTCTGTTTCATTTTATAATGAACCGTAGGCTTGTTGCTTTGTTTCAGCTGTAAACGCATCATCAAAACAGCCTCATACAATTCCTCAACCTGTTGACCCTCCTCGAGATGACTCATCCATGGTGGATCAGGTATTTATTATTTCCAGAGATTTCCATGATGTGGAGGTGTTGTAAGTACAGGGGGGAAGTGAGCAAGGGTGCTAATAAAAGAAGTGTTTGCATTGGTTGAAGTGGAAACCAAGGCCAATTACCAAGTTACAAAAATTTTTATTGCAGTCAATCCAGAAAGAGAGCGTTCCTATCTTTGAGAGTTCTGTCAAAAAAAACTGTCTTTACGAATGTTACGTGAAATTTGTAGCGTTCGTGATGAAAAGAGCGAGTGACGCGTTTTTCTGTTGAACGTAACCTGGGGCTGTAGTTAGGCTGAAGCAGTTTATGATGCAGTAAATTCTTACATTTGCCTACTTTGCTTAAACTGCTGTATAGTAAACCGTCAACAACCATTATTCATTAATACGATAAGCGATTGGCTGGAGAATCTCGCTTTTTTCGACCAATCAGAAGTAAGACTTGAACCATTTGTAACTTGATTGCACGTGATTTGTGCTGGTTGCGCGTGATTTGCACGTGATTTGTGCTGATTGGTCGTGATTTGTGTTGATATGTATTTCCTTTGGATTCTGATTAGTTCATTTCACTTTGTATCTTCTGTGATTGGTCAGAGTTAACACTTTTGTTTTGGTTTTACGACAGTTAGTTGAAGACCACTCTTTTTTGACGATATAGTTTGGTTTAAGTTCTTCCGTAAGCCAATCTGAACCTGAATCCAAGCTCTTCTCAAAATTAATTTCCTTTTCTGTTGCAAAACACCAGCAACAGTTGGAGCGGCTTCACCAGTTGTCCGAATCCAGCACAGCGTCACAGGTACCCCAAGCAACAGAGGAGCTGCCACAGGAAATGTTCAACGTAGAAGATGACGACAGAGAGAGGTGTGTGACGTATGTAGTCAACAAAAGAAGTCCTGTAGGGGTGGGGTTAGTGTTTTGCCTTTTTATTCTGCGATATCACTATGTAAAGCATACATGTAGAAAGAGGCAAGACATTGAGCTTTACTTGAATTCATTTCTCTTCGCCACTAACATGCTGAATATATTTGTCAACGAAACGTGGAAAGGAAATTTGTGGAGCAGCATATCATTGTTGTGGATTTGCTTCCCTCACTTAGCGACTCTGGATGGAGTATTGAAGTTATTCTATTGACACAGCTGACAAAAATGTGTTAGGTGGCGTTTGTCAGGTTTTAGTGGTGTCTTTTGTGGTGTGCAGCAATGTTTAGCCAATGCATCATTGTCTCCTACTACAGCAGTACAGAATATTTGTCCCAAACTTACAAGTGTTGAGCACGATAGACCAGCATTCGACATCTCTGCAGAATTGCTGAAAGATCCTCTAGAGTTAGAATTTAATCACACTAAATTTGCCGAAATGTTAGGAGTATCTCGTTGAACCATATCAAGGAGGATCAAAGCTTATTGCTTTACTAATCTTGCGACGATTAGTAATGGTAATAGGACTGAGTGGAGTCCAATTTGGTCTGTAATCATACGAGTGGTTAACAAAATAGGACGACCGCGTAGCGGGAGTCCGATTTGTTTAATCACGAGTATGATTTCAGACCGAATTGGACGACACGAAGTCTTATTACCAATTAATCATAACTTTAACAAAATTTGTGATGTATAAACTTCTTTTTTTTAATCAAAACACATGAAATTCCAAGATTTTTTATGCCAGTAGTGAAAAAAAAGCCATTTAAGCCATTTATGTAGTAGTATAACAGCCATAATAGGACAGTTAAATAGGACAGTACGCGTCATGCCTGAGTAATTGGACAGTACGCGCCATCACGCGCGCGCTTAAATGGCTTTTTTTTCACTACTGGCATAAAAAATCTTGGAATTTCATGTATTTTGATTAAAAAAAAGAAGTTTATACATCACAAATTTTGTTAAAGTTATGATTAATTGGTAATAAGACTTCGTGTCGTCCAATTCGGTCTGAAATCATACTCGTGATTAAACAAATCGGACTCCCGCTACGCGGTCGTCCTATTTTGTTAACCACTCGTATGATTACAGACCAAATTGGACTCCACTCAGTCCTATTACCATTACTTATACTACTACATGAGAAATTTCTGTAATTTGATTGGCTAAGAGCAGTGGTATTTCTGCTTAATTTGAAATACCTACATGTGAAAATTACAAACCTTTTGCGAGTAGTAGTATAAACAAATAATAGCATGATTTGTACGTGATATTTGGCATAAATACCACTCGAGATATTTCAAAATTGTCTCAAATTTCACTCGCCTAACGGCTCTTGAAATTACGTACAACAATTTTGAAATATCCCTCGTGGTATTTATACCAAATATCACTACAAACCATGCTATTACCTATACAAATCAGGGCAGTTGATAGCCAATCAGATTTGAGAATTTTGTTATAGTTATGATTAGTATGCTAACTGGTGATAAATTGGACCAAAAAGTAGGAGAATATATCCTACAGCGTGGAGCAACAAGTGGTCAAGTATACATTGTTGGATATTAAAGATCGCTGGGCTTGAGAGTACAAAGAAGGGGAGTAAGAAGATGTATAACTCGGTTGGACCCCCAAAACAGCGCCTTGAGGTGGGGGTTCTTGTTTCCAGGGTGTACCAGGCACCACGGGCAAAGGTATTGTGGCATCTAGATGGCCACCATTCGTTGATCAGGTAGAAACTAGTCATTCATGGTTGCATAGAAAGCTTTTCAAAGCGAATTATGTATTTGCAATGTCATTCCAATAATCTGGCAGGAACAGGGACCGGAAGTAACTATACACTAATAACCGGATGTGAAAATCATTACATAGCACATGATTGACAGTGCTAGAAACAGGAGAAGTGCAGGTATATGCACGTAACTAGAACAAAAGGACTTTCAGCGACGTTGAGAGAGATAGAGAACGTGTATCGTTTAACAGATGTGAATAAACCCGTGAGTTTGAGATTAACAGTGAGTTGTTTGTGTGCCGTACAGACAATTTGGTACATAGTTCTTAACCTATTTTTGGATACAGTAAGAAAAGATGGTGACCATTGGCCATCAAGAATTAGAGTGGACAGGGGAGTTGAGAATGCCCTTGTCTGTGTGTTGAGTTAATACTTCCCTCTATTAACTCTGCTGTGATGCAGTGGTACAGTTTCGAGGAGAGAGGCCAGGCAGCTTCATAGCAGGCCCACCTACACACAATCTGCGGATTGAGCGTCTTTGGAGGGAAGTCTGTTGAGTCTGCCACGTAAACTACTACACAATGGAGGCATCAGAAAAACGGGGGAACTACCGCTTCTTCGTGTTAACTAACATGATTTGACCCACGTAAACTACTACACGATCGAGGCATCAGAAAAACGGGGGAACTACCGCATCTTCATGTTAGCTATCATGATTTGACCCACGTAAACTACTACACAATGGAGGCATCAGAGAAACGGGGGAACTACCGCTTCTTCGTGTTAACTATCATGATTTGACCCACGTAAACTACTACACAATGAAGGCATCAGAAAAACGGGGGAACTACCGCTTCTTCGTGTTAACTATCATGATTTGACCCACGTAAACTACTACACAATGAAGGCATCAGAAAAACGGGGGAACTACCGCTTCTTCGTGTTAACTATCATGATTTGACCCACGTAAACTACTACACAATGGAGGCATCAGAAAAACGGGGGAACTACCGCTTCTTCGTGTTAACTATCATGATTTGACCCACGTAAACTACTACACAATGGAGGCATCAGAAAAACGGGGGAACTACCGCTTCTTCGTGTTAACTATCATGATTTGACCCACGTAAACTACTACACAATGGAGGCATCAGAAAAACGGGGGAACTACCGCTTCTTCGTGTTAACTACCATGATTTGACCCACGTAAACTACTACACAATGGAGGCATCAGAAAAACGGGGGAACTACCGCTTCTTCGTGTTAACTATCATGATTTGACCCACGTAAACTACCACACAATGGAGGCATCAGAAAAACGGGGGAACTACCGCATCTTCGTGCTAACTATCATGATTTGACTGTCTTGCTCGCACAACTTTCGTATCTTTTTCGCTGATCAGAAAACGTGAGGGCTCAAGAAAGTTGAGTAAAAAGTAAAAAGTTGAACATTGAATGAATAATTGAATGTTGAATGAAAAGCTGAAAAATTAATAATTGAATGTTGAATAAAAAATTGAATAATGAATAATTGAATGTTGAATAATTGAATGTTGAATAAAAAGTTGAATAATGAATAATCCTCGAATTTGATTGGCTAATCACGCGCGCGTGACCGGCCCAGCTTTTTACACTACGGCCCACAGGCTGGATGTTTTCCCCGCTGTAGCAATTACCTATCTCTTTTCTTTCTTAGAAAAGAAGACATCCCAAAAAATAAGTTATTTACAAGGCTAGGGCGGTCCGTATGGGAAAAAAATTGTGCCTGCGGGCTCGGACTGTACTAAAGACCTCGGTACAGTTTTTTTCCTATACGGACCTTCCGCCCTGTAAATAACAGAGAGTGAATGTTGAATGACGAGTTGAGTGGCAACTGAAGCACTGGATACTGAATGTTCCTTGCTGAGATATCCAGTGTAAACTTTTACATTTGTCTTTCAGTGAAAATGATGAGTCTCCGGGATCTTCTGGTTTCCATGGCAACATATACGAAGGAGATGACGACCTTGTGATTGATTTACAAGAGTAGCGACCATCACGTGATCGTAGCCAGCAGTGAACTAAAGTGCTCTTGATCTCTGCATGAGATGTTGATGGATGAACAGCGAAGGATCCAGGAACACTGCGAAGCAAACCTTCATAAAAAACCCTCAAAAAACCCTCATACTGGAGGCTCTTTTCGTGTATAATGACCATAAGTTTGGTGTTTTGCCGATTCCATTCTGCTCTTGCAGTGCACTTTACACTTACAATAGTTTCCCTTTTTATCACCAGAAACTCATAAGATTTGAAACAGGTAACTGCCTCTGAATGTCTTCAACCACAGCTTGTCCACATTCATTTTACCAAGTACCATATTTGGAGGACCAACCAAAAAAAAACTTAATTAACCAATCAAACTGGCTTCAGTAGTGTGACGTACTTACTGGGAAGTACGCGCCTCTTCTCAAGACATGGCGGACACGTCATTATTAGTTTATGGCCACACGTAGCGATTTCACAACGTTTTCACCCGTCGACACGTTTACGATGAGTCGAGTTGAAAACGGATAACTTGAGTATTCGCTATTGTGATCCCGGGAAGTAATAAATTGGTGCCATCTTATATTTTCTTTGGTGTGGGTTTATACTGTGCTGGCGTTCTTCAAAGTCGCAGAAACCGTCGAGGTCTTGGCGGGCAACCACCAAGTCGTTTCTACCTTCCTCCTCTTGACGCCGGAAGTCAAAGCAACCTAAAAGTATTCTGCCGCTTTCTGGAACAGTCAGCTTGAAGAAATAGCAAAGCTAAATTAATTAAGGCAATCGCATGGGGCCGAGTTAAATTAAGGATTAATATCACTTGTGTTCAGTTCAGATGCGTGGCCTGTGATATTCTATATTTCACACTTCGGGATACTAGAATTTTTCAGCTTCTTAACCACGGTTTTTCTGGCACTATGGTTGGTCAAATTCTTCTCGGGGCACAGATCCTTTAGCGGGGAATTCTCTTTCATGTTTTTCATGATTGTGTTTATGCTGTACTTTCCCACTGCGGCTTTCTTGTACCAAACGCTTGAAACTGGCTTGTCGATGATAGTGAGGTAAAACAGATTGCTTTTCTTCATTTCGCATGAACGCTTCTCCAGATAACGTTTGAACAACATGATGGGGCACCTTTCCTCATTCCCTGTGGCTAAACTTTAGAATGCCCCGCCACTTCATTAACATACTGATGAATAACAATAGAGCCATTGTAATATGCCTCGTTCTGTAAATGAAATGTAAATGAAGTGGCGGGGTATTCTAAGGTTGCCTTCCCTGTGGCAAACATTTTGGGGGTGACCAGTCTGGTTTCCACGCTAAGTCCTCCCTGTCTCGTCTTAGCCGTTGGACCTTCGGCAGAAGTTAGAAATTCGTTTCCGTTGTCGTCGCGTTGTAAAGTGAAATCTTCAACTGATTTTCATTTGGTGGTGTTCTAGTCGCCCTCGTAGGCCAAAGTGCTGATTGAGTTGCCACCACATGGTGTTGAGTAGAACTCGTGGAGTGCCTCCTCCAAGCTGGCTGTTCTGCCAGAGGGCTTCTTCCTCTTCTTTTGTCAAACGTCTTGATCGGTTTGCTCGCTTTCCTTTCCCTTGCTCTCGCTGTTTCCTGGCCGTAGTCATCCCCGTTTTCTTTTCGTAACTCGGCATAAAACTGTGACAGGGTTTGGTCGAAGACAGTGCTCTCGTACTCTTCTAAATTTGCTTGGAGGTTTGGGCGTTGATAAAACCGGGAACATTGAAAATCCCGGAACATTCGGGAACGTGAAAAAAATTGAAATAAATCGAAAAGACAACAAAAATACTTTAATAATAAAGAAAATATATAAAGTAAAAAAGTTGGCAGGTAATACGATCACGTAGCCGATTCGCTCTTGAGTCGATTGGGCTCCGAAAATTCTATTGTTTACGCCTGACATCCCACTTCCCCAGCCATCACAATAGCTCTTGAGAAAGCTCCACAAGCTAAAAAGTTGCGTTTGCAATTGAAAATGGATACGAGTCAGGGACGGGGCCTGAGTGGAACTACTCTTTCACACTTCACCTGAAAACGGCATCAATTTACGTTTCAAAACAGTGCAGGTTGCCTTTAATTACAAATGTTCCCCAACGGGGTAGGGGAGGGAGACGAAAGTAGATTAGAATATTGATAAAGCAGTTGACTTATCTTTAGGGCAAATCATATCGAATTCATGCTACGCAACGCTTTTTACGGAAGTTAGTGTTTGTTACTTCCTAAAAATAGTGCGAAATGGTATCGTTGATACGACGCTTGAATATAGGACGGTTTATCTCCTGATTATAAACCTCAGAAACCACGTTCCTTCCTTACTCTTTGTGCGGTCGTACTATTTTTGGTGTTTTAAAAAATGATGATGACAGCTCCTTCAACGTTTCAGCTTGCTTGTACTTCTGGCAACATGCCCAAACGTTTGTTGCATGACGTTTTCTCAAATTGTCTAAATGCCACTTCAGTGTTGTCTCTGGTTTGAAGGATATTTCGAGAGCTGTTGTGGTGGATGGGGGAATCAGGATGCCACGCGTAAACAAAAGGATATTCGAACCCAATCGTCTCAAAGGGTTCTTATTAAGCGGCCAATCAAAATTTGGAGTATGCCACACGTAATCTTTGCGTGTTTGGCTCAAGTTCGGAAACGTGCAGGAGGACATGACACGTACTTCCTTTTTGCTTTACGAGTTTACCATAGGATGCCATTGATTGGCTTGCTCGGTATGTCTAGTCTGTCAGTCACGCCTTCTTCTTTTAGCATAAAGTTATAATATACATGACAGGATTAACGGGAGACGCATTCCAGAAATAGAAAACGCGATCTACAAAACTCTAACCAAAATGCGCATTATGTCGCTTTTTCTTCTGGGGTGTGCTGTTTCATTAACGGGTAAGTACGTGTTCGCCATTGTACGAAAAGTTTAAATTGTATGTGTATTACTTGGGCTCATAGTAGACCACTAAGTCTGTCCGACGAAGGGCTAACGCTCGAAGGGCTAACGCTCGAAACGTCAGCACCTCCCATTCACCTTACGGTGGTATAACTTACTTAATCAACTCGTTTGATTTATCCAAAAAATCCTGGAAAATACACTCAGGAAGCGAAGCGGTGCGGACGCATCTTTAAGTGCTCCGCCTTAGTTCTTGACTAACTGCTTCAAATACACTATTCAGCCATGCCTAATGTGACAGTAAACTCTTTAAAGAAGGAAAATGATAGCCTCAAGGATGAAATCACCGCTCTTAAGCGAAATTTGGAAGAGCTACACCAGTCCATCAAACGACGAGATTCACAAGTCACCAGTAATGGCGGCGAACAACCTACTCGTTTGATTACGGACGCTGAGTCCCTAAGCACCTTGGAATTTTATGGAAAATCATACGATGATCTACGAGCAGAATCTGTGAATGGTCTCAAACAGCTCTGGTCACGCCTAAATTTGGGCTCATCTCCGGTGTAATATAATTTATTCACACAACTGACGTAAAACAAAGGACACAAAACAGTCTTAACAATGTACCTAACCCTAACTAACAAAGAAAAGGAATAAATTATATTACACCGGAGACGAGCCAATTTGCTATCATCCCGAGTCGAAAAGATCGGAGATTCTATTGAACAACTGCAAAGGTATAGTTTCCAGTACAATATTAAGATTATTGGCCTTCCAGAAAGTGAGACGCAAGAATCGGCCTCCCAAACTACCTCCCTGTGTATCAATCTTTTCAAAGCCGCTGGAATTGAAATTTCAAATCAAGACATTGATATCGCCCATCGTATCCCTACCAGAATTGCCACTTCTGGCCCTCGACCAATTGTCTGCAAATTCACAAGAAGAATTATGAAAGAGCGAATAATGACTGCTCGAAATGAAGCTTGTAAAGTGTCGGCCAATTCGATCGGACTACCGTCCAGTTGTTCCTTGGAAAACGTCAGGCTATTTGATCATCTTACTCCCTTGCTTCAGCAACTCTTGACGGATTCAAAGAAATTTCAAAAGAGAAATGGCTTCAAGTTCTGCTGGGCCAAGAACTTTATCATTTATCTTCGACGAACCGAAGATTCTCGCCCGATCCAAATCAAGTGCCACAACGACCTTGTGAACTTTGCAAATCAGGAGGGTTTACCCATGAGTTAAGTATCTTTCACAAATCCTTGAGCAACTGATACTTTATTTTTACTTTATTTTTGTTTTTAGCTGAACCTAGCCCACAATGATGGCTGACGATTTGCATTTGGAATTTCTCTTTCCATTTAATCACTTAGATAATAGTTCCTTTAATCTAGCACTTTATGAGTTATCCCATGGCCCTTTAAACTTCAATAGCAACCGTCTTGAAACACTCTTATTTAATCCTATCGAGCAACCTGAGTTATCCAACTCACTCTCTAGTCATCTCAACCCTGATTCTAATTTTATTGCTGGTCTGCCGTCAAGTAGTTACTTGGCCGAGGATGATATTAATAGTCGAGTAGCTCCCCTTAGCGACAAAATAAATTTTTCCATTATACACTTAAATGCTCGTAGCTTGCTAAAAAATCTTGACCAGTTGAATTTAATGCTTGGAAGTCTCAAAAAACCATTCTCTGTGATCGGTATTTCAGAAACGTGGCTGACTGATTGCACTGCAGAGCTGGTTAATATCACTGGATACAATTTTGTCTCAAACCATCGCAAATCCAAGGCAGGCGGCGGAGTAGACATTTATTTACAAAACAACCTTCAATACAAACTTCTTAATGAATGCAAATTGTCAGATCCAGAGACAATTGAGTCTTTATTTGTAGAGATTACAGTTCCCCATGGGAAAAACATCATTGATGGATCCGTGTATAGACCGCCAAATCAAAACACGGCTTTGTTTCTAGACAAATTTAACGACATTCTTTCTCGTATTTCTAAGGACAACAAACAATGTTATTTTATGGGAGACTTTAACCTTGACCTTCTCCAGTATAACCTTCATACACCAACTCAAGAATTTATCGACACTCTATTTTCGCACGCATTTATTCCTCTCATCTCCAATCCAACGCGCATCACCTCTTATTCTGCAACCCTAATCGATAATATATTCACAAATAATCTTTCTCAAGATGTTTTAAATGGTATTGTTCTAAACGATTTATCCGATCACTTACCGGTTTTTGCTTATTTTTCTGGCAAAACTCTGACGCGTGATGGAGAAAAAAAAGTATTCATACGTGTTGTAATCGGTTGACAACTTCACGATAACAAAACGATGAATAACTTTAAACGGTGTTTAATACGTATTTTCGGCTCGATTACGACGGTGTTACAAAACGATCTCTACACGATACGATTTTCCTAAAAAACTAATGTTCACATGACTCGTGTCTCAAATAACCGGTAGTTAATATTCAGCGGGTAGCGTAACGCAAACATGTCACGGTTATATTCCGGTAGGGGTAAAAACTAATTATCTCTTCAACATTTTCCCCTCCCGAATTGATAAGTGAAACTTGAAATTCGTCTACAAAATTAAATCATTAAGAGTTACTGTTCAAATATCATAAATTTCAATCAGTCTGTGAATTCCAACGGGGAAATTCTCGTAACTGGTCGGTTGAGAATCTTGTCTCCAACTCGAACATCAACAACTCTCACAAGCTGGTCTCTTCCTGGATACGTACGTTCAATGCGCCCAACCTTCCACTCTCGTCTAGACGCATTGGGATCGATGACCATTACTACATCACCAACTTTAAGGTTTTCTGTCGGAAAGAACCACTTCTGACGGGAGCCAATGTGAGGTAAGTACTCCTTCATCCAGCGTCCCCAGACATGTCGAGTTAACTCTTGCACTCGCCTCCAGCGTCTGCGTGGACTAAATGCGGTGCTATCCACACTTTCAGGAACGAAATCGCCACCCATCTGACCAATGAGAAAGTGATTCGGTGTGAGTACTGGTTCGTCGTTCGGGTCGTCACTCACTGTGGTCAGCGGTCTTGAATTCATCAGACTTTCAACTCCAATGAACGTTGTTTCCAGCTCTTCGTCATTGATATCAGCATCTTTAAGAACGGCATAGATGGCTCGCTTTCCTGACTTAATCATTGATTCGAACACACCTCCAAAGTGGGGCCCTTGTGGAGGATTCCAATGCCAAGTAACGCCGCGACTAGACGTCATACGTTGAAGCTGATCGTGATCCAGTTGACTGACCAACTCCCTGATTTCTTTCTCAGCGCCCACGAAGTTCGTACCATTGTCACTCAGCATTTTCGTTGGCCATCCTTTCCTTGCCGTCATTCGCACGAATGCGTTGAGAAACGCGTCGGTTTCTAATGAGGTTGCCATCTCCAAATGGCAGCAGTGTGTTTGCAAGCACATAAACAAACACAGATAACGTTTGGCACGGGGTCGTCCACGCCCTTGCATGGTAAAGTACGGTCCTCCAAAATCCACGGCACAATTAGCGAACGGTTTTGTTGTCATCTGGAGACGGATTTGCGGTAACGGAGCCATCTGTTGCTGGGCTGGTTGGACTTTAAAACGTCTTGCACATTCACGGCATTCTCTGTTCACTCGTTTGACCTCCTCACGAACATGGATGACTAGGTACTTCTCTCGCAGATGGTTTATGGTGTAGTTCACACCCATCTGATGGCCTTCGCTTTCGTGATGATATTGGACGATTAATCGCGTGACATGATTCCTCTTTGGCAGGATAATTGGAAATTTTACATCATCTGAGAGGTCATCGGAGTGTCGCAGCCTGGTATTCGAACGTAGAATCCTGTCAATAAGGATTGGAGTGCTGGGGAGCAGCGTAGATTTTCGCGGAAGGGTCTGGTTCTTTATCAGTGCTCAATGCTTCACTTTGAGCTTCCCTGATAATTTCTGTTTCGGCAGTTAACAGCTCTGCTGGCGTTAGCTCTCCAAATACTCGCTGATTTTCTGGTTTACGACAGTTGCTCACGAATCGTTGTACCCAGCTTCTCACACGCACCAACGACAGTCCAATCTCTAACACTCCTTTCGGTTTGACTTTGTACCACTTTGAGTATCTTGTGGGGTCTAAGCGCCACTCTACTTCTTTCAACTTGTCTGTCTGTGCGTCGCGTTCATTGGTCAACAGCTGAACGACGTTGTAGCTTGTTGAACTCTCATTGTTCTGCCTGGGCGTTGATTTGAGCTCGGTCATTGCTTCACGTGACGGCTTGTCGAACTTGCAGTCCAGCCATTCAGCTTCAGGACATTGTAAGAAATCGGGTCCGTTCCACCACTTTGAACTCTCGGTCAACTCTCGTACCGACATTCCTCTGGTGCCAAGATCCGCAGGATTCAAATCTGTCGGTACGTAACGCCATTGGTCAGGGTTAGATTTGTCATGGATCTCACCAATGCGGTGTGCAACAAACGGTTTGTATTCACGGCTCTGTCCCCGAATCCAAAAGCCGACATTCAGGCTGTCCACCCAGTAAGTGACATTACTAGATGGGATCTTGAGTGCAGAACAGACTTGATTTGCCAATCGTAGACCGATAAGAGCGCCCATAAGTTCAAGTCTAGGAGTGCTCACAGTTTTTAACGGAGCTAAACGGGTCTTGGATGCGATAAGCCGAGTAGTAACATTTCCATCTTCGTATTCGTGTCTGGTGTATACGGCTGCGGCGTAGGCCTTCTCGGACGCGTCGGAGAATGTGTGCAGAGTGATAGAGCTTTCCTTTGTACTTGTGTCTTTTAAACACCGAGGAATCTTGATCTCCTCAAGGAGGGACAAGTCACTGAACCAATTTTTCCACTCTTCTTTCTGTTTGGACGGAAGCGGATCATCCCACTGTAATGCTTCCAGCCAGGCTTGCTGCACGAAAATTTTGGCTTTAACGACGAACGGGGCTAGAAAACCAAGCGGGTCAAATAGCGCTGCCGTTTTCTTTAGGACATTTCTCTTCGTATATTCAAAGTCCTCGGCAGGCGGTGAGTAGTAGAACAGAAACTGATCGTTTTGTGCGGACCATGACACGCCCAACGTTTTTGTCACAGGGAACTGATTCTTCTCAAGATCAACTTCGGAAGCGCGATCCTCGTCTGGAACATCCTCCAATACTTCTGGACAATTCGAAACCCACTTTCGAACGTGGAACCCGGCCTTGTCACCCATCTCGGTTAACTGGCGTCTTGTTTCTATGGCCTTCTCTACGGAATCCACTGACGGCATGAGATCATCCATGTAACAATGATTCTTTACTGCATCAGCCACTAACGGGTAATTTTCTTGGTGGAGTTCTGCGTGTTTTTTCCAAGTGAATTGTGCACAGAAGGGACAATAACATCCACCAAAAACGAATCGGAGAAACTCGTAAACTTCCGGCTCTCTGCGGAGATCCATATCACGCCATAAGAAACGGTGCAGCGGTCTGTCTTCCTCGCGTAAGACTAGCTGATGATACATTTGACTTATGTCGCCAACTAGGGCAACTGTCTCTTTCCGGAACTTGACGAGAATGTCGAACACGTCGCTTTGCAGCTTCGGCCCGGTTAGCGCTTCGGTGTTTAAACTCTTTCCTTCGAAGGGTGCTGACCCGTCAAACACTATGCGTACTTTGGTAGTCGCCTTGTCCGGTCGAACTACTGGGAAGTGTGGGAGGAGCCACTGGCAGTCGGGTGTTGGCTCGTCATCAGGAACGCGGCGGATGTACTTCTTATCCAAGTATTCGTTAAACACCTGTTGATAAGCCACGGCTACTTCTTTATCTTTCATCAGTTTTCGCTCGGTGGACACCAATCTTTTCTTTGCCATCGATAAATTGTTCGGCAGCTGCGGTCTCTCATCTCTCCACGGAACGGCTACTTCGTAATGCTGGCCATTAAACTTCAAAGACTTGCTGACTTTATCCCACGCTAACTTGTCTTCCGGTGTTGGCTGATACTGATCAGTCGGGATAATTCCGATACTTTCCAAGTCCCAGAAACGTTTCAGCAAACAGTTTAGTTCAGAGGTGTCCTTCTCAGGTAAAGCGGACGTTGGCTCTTTTCCTTCGATTTGAAGGCGAAATGTGTGATGGAATCCAGTGTAGTGCCTCTCCTTTGCGTCTGGATTCTGAATCTTTCCAATGGCAGTCCATCCCAGGGGACATAGTCTTGCGCACGGTTCATTCGGACCTCCTGTCACTTCTTTCATCGAATACATCAGCTCGTAATGGTCTGCTCCAAGTAGTACATCGATTCGACTTCTTTTTGTAAGACTTGGGAATGGAATTCCGCGCAAATGACTCCATCGGTCTTGGATCTTGATCCAATCAACAGCTTTTAAACCCCCGCAAATCTTGGTGAAAGTTTTGGCGATTATCATTCGGTCCACTTGACCATCAGTGCTTTCAATACCGATTTCGAATGTTCCCGACATAAACCGGATTGTTTGGTCATTAGCTACTTTGACCTCGATTGGCTCTTTCTCGCCTGTCAAACCAAGTTCGTTCACAATATCTTCGTTGACGTAGGTTGTATCGCTACCTTCGTCCAACAGGCAGTTCACGGTGATTCTCCTTTTACTGTTCTTTAAAATAATCGGCACGGTGCGTAACGCCACTTCTTTCTCTCGCTCTTGGTTTCCGAACGTCTCCATGGTGACGGATTGACTGTTGGCACCATTCCCCTCCATGGTTGTTCTCGGTCCGTTAATTGGCTGAAGGGGCGTGGTCGGAAGATAAGACTCTGCTTGTGGCCGCAGAGGAGATTGAGCAGGCGGCGCTTTGTCATAGTGAAGGAGATTTTGATGGGTTCCTTTGCATCCGTTTATGCCGCATTGCTTGCTTTTTCGGCAGGTCTTTCCGTGATGGTCATCCGCGAAACATCGGAAGCACAGTCCAAATCGTTTGACTGTTTGCCATCTTTCATCGACGGAAAGTTTTTGAAATGCTTCGCACTTCAACAGAGCGTGATTTCCGGTGCATACACAACACTTTTGATTTCCTTTTCCATTCTTATCGCCGAAGTAGCTTCGAGAAGATCTTCTAGGAGGCAGATATTTACCACTCCGTGGTTGTTCATTTCGATCTTGAGTTGAGATTCCGTTCTTGATCTCGGTGGCTTGTATTTGATATGCCGCTTCTTCGGAAACCCAGTCTTTCAATGTCTCGAGGGAATCTCGGTACTTGTTCTCGTCTAGCCAGCGGTAATATTGAGCAAGTAGGCGTTCGGGGATCTTCTCGAGGATCATTGTGTGCAATGCTCCACCTTCTAAATCTGATCTTCGGTCATTCTCTTTCAAAGTTATTACAGCTCGCTCCAAGACGTCGGCGAAGGTTTCCATTTGTTTGGCATTGTTGTCCTGGATCGGTTGGAGGCGTTTAAGTTCTTCTAAATGCGACTGAACTTGTCTTCGGCTTCCTCCATATTTACGAAATAAGCGTGATTTGGCCGCCTCGTACGCTTCCAAAGAATATCCTAATCCTTTAATGGTGTTTGCAGCCTCACCAGCAAGACATGCTTCCAAACGTAGCATCTTGAATTGCGGCGATAATGACGTCATGTCCACACAACTGGTAAAAGCCGCGTTCCAGCGCTGAAAATCCATTTTGTTTCCAGAAAAAATTGGAATTCGGATTCTCTCTAATTGCCCATGCGTTTCGCGATTTGCAGCGGTAGAACCAGGGTCAGAAACTTTGGCATAATTCGGTGATGTCGGCATTTCCGGTGGCGGCTTTTTAACGGAGTACATGTGGTCGAAATCGGGGCGGTGCTTTTCACATTTATCTGACTCCTTGGGCGATTTTTCCGGCGATTTCTCTTGACTATGTTCGATCGATTTCTTCTGTTGCGATGGAAGCTGGCGAAGCTCATCGGTAACTTCTTTTTCTATTCCCAATTCTTCCTCGATTGCGTGTTCCAATTCCTGGCGTCGTTTGTTTATCTCTTCGTTGACAGCTTGAAGTTCCTGATCTTGTCGTTCTAACTCTTCACGATTCTGTTGAATTTCCAATTCCAGCCGATCTCTTCGTAAACGCGCCTCCATTTCTGCCCTTTCCTTGTCTTTTCGTCTCTGTGATGCTTCGCTATCGGCGACTGAGCTGGCACGCGATTTGACTTTCGTAAGTGACGCCAGCTGCGCGCGAGCGGGCATGGTTTCGCGATCGATTTGTTCGACCAGATCGTCCGCTTCGTCGCTGACTTTCTCCGCCATATTTTCATCCTGTTTTCGGCGATAAGCATTCTCTAAGCGGGACATAACCTGAAGAACGTTTTCCTGTTGTTCTTGAATTCTTTCCAACAGCGTTTTTATGTCGACCGATGAATCATCTTCGGTCAGGACGATGGCGAGTTTATTTAACAGACGCGTCATCTGCGATTTCGCATTTCTTTTTTCTTGTTTGCAATCCGGAATGCTGGTGCTGCATTCTTGACTAACTGCTTCGGTAGATTCCACATCTTTCCCGTCCTCGGACATTTTGAACGACAATTTCCACTTTCACTTACGCGTGGCGTTCAGGATAGGAACGCCCCCAAAACAATTCCTCGATTTCTCGTAACTTTCTTGTGTAAATCCGGCTCGAAGGACCAAATGTTGTAATCGGTTGACAACTTCACGATAACAAAACGATGAATAACTTTAAACGGTGTTTAATACGTATTTTCGGCTCGATTACGACGGTGTTACAAAACGATCTCTACACGATACGATTTTCCTAAAAAACTAATGTTCACATGACTCGTGTCTCAAATAACCGGTAGTTAATATTCAGCGGGTAGCGTAACGCAAACATGTCACGGTTATATTCCGGTAGGGGTAAAAACTAATTATCTCTTCAACAATACGCAAGATTACTGACGAAAATTTGCGTAAGTTCAACGAAAACGTTTCAAACACAAACTGGGTCTCATTTTTTGATGAAGATCCCAATACGGCTTACAATAATTTTATAGATGAATACTCGAGAGTCTACAATGTCTGCTTCCCTTTGAAGGTCATTAAAGGTAAGCTGCTGAACAACTCCAGCTCTCCTTGGATCACCCCCGGACTTTTGAAATCTATTAACAAGAAAAACAGATTATACAAAAAATTCATCAGATTTCCCTCATTATCCAATGAGCGAAAGTATAAAACCTACAAAAACAAACTGAACCATTTAATTCGCATCGCAAAACGTAAATACTATGATATTAAGTTTGAGAGTGCCAAAAGTGACCTTAGAACAACTTGGAAACTGCTTAATGAGGTTATAAATAAGCGTAAAAGTAAATCACCTTTGCCCTCATCATTTGCATCTGAGGGTAAAACGATAACAGATCCTGTGGAAATTGCTGATAAATTCTGGAAATACTTTACTAATATTGGTCCCAATCTGGCTAGAGCAATACGCAGCGTAAATTCCTCATTTAGTTCTTTTTTTGGCGACGTTAACCATCCTCCTATCACCCTGCAACCTACCGACCCCTGTGAACTGGAAAGCATTTGTAGCATGTTCGCCTCGGGGAAGGCCCCCGGTTATGACAATATTTCAATGCGTGTTATTAAACACTCATTTCACCTGATTTCTGCCCCTCTGGCCAACATCATAAACTTGTCTTTGCAAAAAGGTATCTTCCCTGACAAACTAAAAATTGCTAAAGTGATTCCTATTTACAAAGCAGATGATCCCAGTCTTTTTACAAATTACAGACCCATTTCCTTGTTATCCAATTTTTCCAAATTTTTTGAAAAAGTTATGTATAATCGCATGATTGAATACGCCGAACAATATAATATATTATACCGCTGCCAGTTTGGATTTCGTAAAAACTATTCAACATCCCATGCTCTAATCCATCTGATAAATAGAATCTCTTCGGCAATTGACCAGCGTGAAACTACTGTAGGTGTTTTCCTAGATCTCTCCAAAGCCTTTGACACTCTTGATCATCAAATCCTATTCGCTAAGCTGGAGCACTATGGTATCCGTGATGTGGCTCTGCAGTGGATAAAAAGCTACTTTTCTCGCCGTCAGCAATTCGTTCAAATAAATCAAACTTGTTCCTCAATGCAGACCATTAAGCGTGGAGTTCCCCAAGGATCTATTTTAGGCCCCTTATTCTTCATACTTTATATAAATGATCTTCCTAAAGCCTCCAAGTTAACTGAGTTTCTACTTTTTGCTGACGACACGAGTGTCTTTTTTTCACACTCTAATCCTAGCTACTTAGAGAATGTGCTTAATAATGAGTTACTAAATATTGATGTTTGGTTAATGTGCAATAAGCTCTCAGTTAACATCAAAAAAACAAATTATGTTACCTTTAGTCCGAGTCAGAGGAAACTCGACCACAGTTTTTCTCTCTCTTTTGGAGGTCAACCTTTAATTCAAAGCAATGTAACTAAATTTCTTGGGGTGTACCTAGACGAACATCTTACTTGAAAGTATCACATAAACTTTGTCTGTAAACAAATCGCTAAGTCAATCGGTATCTTATCCAGGACGCGTTTCTACTTATCTTGTAAGACCAAACTCACGCTGTACTACACATTAATTTATCCTTATATTACTTATTGTAACTCCACGTGGTCTTCTACTTACGTATCTAATTTAAACAGAATTTACTTGCTACAAAAGCGGGCTGTGAGAGCTATCACAAATTCAGAATATCGAGCACATACTGCTCCTCTATTCTCCAAACTGGAAATTCTAGATATTTTCCAAGTTAATACGCTCGACACTGCTAAATTTATGTTTCGCTACCATAATAATCTGCTGCCCCCACTCTTCCGCAATCTGTTCATGACAAATAGTCAAGTCCATAGTTATCACACAAGAACAGCCAGTAATTATCGAGTGCATTCCTGTCGTACGAACATTAAGAAATTCACAATTCTTCACCAAGGACCTAGAATCTGGAACTTTCTTCCTGCATCTATTACAAATTTGTCAAGCTTTTCTGTCTTTAAGAACAAAGTGCTAGAGTTTTTATTAAAATAGATACTAAACTAGTTTAGCCGCACTTCTTCGCAGCCCTTATTTCTTATAATATTGCGATGTCGAGGTGGCCTCTCTTTATAAGCCTGGTGGTTTCCTGAGGTCTCCTCGCCTAACAAACTGCTGTATACTGTTAAATTTATTGTAAAAAAAGGCTAATAAATAAATGATGATGATGATCCAATTTCTTGTGTTTCAATTTCCCACCGACGCAGCACCAGTTTCTTTAGAAACTATCCCCACAATAAATGTTGTTTGTCATTACTTGCCCAGCTCAGTCTTGAGAATGATTACAATGCATATTACAACTAGAAGTAATGGGTCATTAAAACTGCGTTCGACATGAATTTATGTGTGAATGGAATTGAATACATTAGATGAATGATTAAGTGAATGAGAACGTTCGTTGATACCGTGGAGATTAAGAGAACCGAGTTGGAAGATAAACTTCTGTTCTAGGTTTAAACGGCTTTCCGTGTTGCCCTAATGCACGGAAAGGCCACATACCGCCATGTTTTGAGTGGAGTGGTTAGGCAGAATAAAGTGTCGCGCTATAGGTTGAGATGCATCTTTGTCATTTCATTCGACGTCACGCAAAGGTTCGCGGAAACGGTCATCTAATCTTCTTCCGATCTCGCCGATGTATATCTTCTTTTCGTTCTATCACAAATGCCGCGCTCTGATTGGCTACGCTACCCACTATCTATTCTGTGATCGATAGTGAGTAGCGTAGCAGTGAACCCTTGCTAACAAAATGGCGGCCGCTTCGTCACGTAGGAGAGGACCCTGGGGACGAGGTTGCCCAGTGCGCCGGTCTGTCTGAAACTGCGGATTGTGCGGTAATACATTCATGTCCTATATACACCAAACATTTAAAGCATTGTAACTCTTCTGCTTTTCAAGATATCTTGCTGAAAAAATTCATGTAAACAAAGCATCAAGTAAGAAACAACGTGTAGAAGTATAAGATTTTTTGCTGCAAACGTTTTCGTGTAATTATCGATTGAAAACTCAAACAGGTCTGGAAGAACGGCACCAAAATATAGGACATGAATGTATTACCGATTGTGCGACACTCTTCCCCGACCACGCCTTTATTTGTTTTTAAATGAGGCGTGCTTACCAATTGATAGTTTCAATCTCTCGCGTGTTACATTTAACCACTGTAAATTGTCCTCTTTAGCTGTTTGCTACCCTTGTCAAGCAGCCACGGTCAAAGCAGAGCAGAAAACGCTGGTCTTCGTGTTTGGATCGGAGGCAGTTTACGTCATAGATCCAGAAAGCAAGAAGATTTTGTCTACTCTAGCTGCCGAAGGAGTTTGTACCAAATCAAATAACCGGGTTTCCAGGTAATTATTTTTGAACAACTTTTTTTTACCGTCTTCCTGTTCAAGTTTAGCTTGATCATTTTCCCATACCTGGGCGGTTTCTTTTACCCCCCTGAAATACGCAAAAAAATCACGCCTGTTGTGCAGGCTAGTTTAGGACAGGTTCTGACCTTGTTTAAGAGATAGGCGAGTAAAATTGTATACCGTATTCAAAGGTAGGCCAAAAAAACCATACTCTGTCCAGCGGCACGTCCCCGTATTGCCCAAATAAGGGAGTACCCCCTTCCCGGAAGGGGACATGCTTTAGTGTCCGGGTGTTCGTATTAAGCAGGCTCTCAGGAAAAACGTTTCGTACGCACGTTTTATCGACAACTGTATCGATATAAAGACTAAAGCAGATATTTTTACCAGAAAATGTTCCATTTGATATCTATGCGTAACTGTGAACAAGTTTATCCTGAAGAAAACTCACGATCATTGAAACATGAAAATCAAACATGTCACGCTACTTTGCTGCTGCTTTTACTAATGAAACATTTTGTTGTAAGTTCCTTTTGTTGTTGAAACCATAAGCAATACGCAGATTTTGTCTCGATTGTTTTTGATTATTCGTATTGAGTTTCCATAGGAAATTTGACGAGTTGACTTGATTTTGTAAGCAAGAAATTGACAACTTACATTTAAAAGTGTGGAGCCGAACTACAGGCCATATTTTGTGGTCTTCGGATGTGAATTTTCTTTCCTGTCTTCCTGGCATCGACAAAACTGGAGGCAGCCATTTTAAAATTTGTGCACACCCGCGTGAGGAGATTTAGGCGGCAAATGACGTAAGCTTTAACCAATCAGAACACGAGAATCTCTAATAGGGTAATGTGAGGAACTGAACAACGAGGGGGGTGGACTTGAGTTATTTGGTCAAGGCGACAAACAAAACAATTTGCCGAAGCCAGTTTTCTTTCCTAACGCCTCCATGAAGACATGTGTTTCCATTTTTATGCCCGATTTTGTCTGCCTAGGCCTGATTACGGGAATTTTTTTTCCGAAATCACTTTAACGCCTTGCAGTCCCTGCGTGACAGTGAGCTTGTCAAGCAAGTTTCTGTATTTGACTTGATTAGTGGAATCAAGCTGCCAGTTTATGAGTCTTTTCCGTTTGAATGACAGGTCTAAATGCTCGATCGGTGGAGCCGCAGTTGTTAAGGATGAGTTGATTTTCTTTAGCGACAGTCCAGGAAATCGAGTGCAAGTCCTAGATGTTGAAACAGTCAAGGTTGGTTCTGTACTACTATCAGGAGCGGTCCTCTTCCCGCTTAAAATTTTACCCTAGACAGTACACAGCAGATGATGTTATTTATACCTCTTACTAACCGAGTTCGAGGTCCGTACTGTAAGTTACGGGCCGAGTTTTTTCCGCTCGGATTTAAAGCGCGAAGCGCGCGGGCAATAAATTCAAGCGGAAAAAACGAGGATCAGTAACCAACATGAGGTTTGTAAGATATTTATTACATCTCAGAACAAACTTTTCAATTTAGCGGGCCGTACAGTGAAGTACGGCCCGCTAAACTGACCAATCACAGCGTGCGTACTAACTGAGACTTAGATTAGAGTTTCTTATTAGAGTTTCTACCAAGGCTTCGAAGTCTTGTCTGGAAGAGAGTTTCGCGGTAAAAATGAGTTATTTGCGTCTTTGCCAGGGACATCACGCACCACTTAGGAACACTCCTGGTGGTCGGTTCCTAGTTTTAAAAATAGCCTCATTTGCTACTGTGCTGGGGACACCACCCAACACATAGGAACACTCCTGGCGATGGGCTTCTAGTTTTCAAAATTACCTCATTTGCTACTGTGATGGGGACAGCACACAACACATAGGAAACCTCCGTGTGATGGGTTCCTAATTTTAAAAGTGGTGCATTTTGGTCCTTTCAACTATGTTATTGGCTCCAGTTTTCTTGCTTACACGTTATTCAGCTGTTGTTTTTTTAAAAAAAGCCTAAAACAAACGAAAACAATAAAAGAAGTCACGCCAGTACCGGTCAGCGGTACTAGGGCCCAGCCTCCTGGGCTTCCCCTGTTCGTTGCCGGGTGTCAGCCATATTGTTACTGTTACTCGGCTGTTGGTTGCTCTCCAGCTCGATTAAAGCTTTACACGAATTGATTGTGCCTTGGTTCTTGCCTTATCTCCTTAACTGGCGTTTAGTGAGCGCTCTTGGAACTTTGAATTACATTTTCGAAAATAACTCACTAATAAGGATTTTTCGGCAATATAAACAGAATTTTGTAGTTTTGAGGAGTGTCTCAATATTAATATTACAGACCGCTGCTCATGAAAGCTCGGTGTTGGTCGTTACATAGAGCTTGCTTGCCAATACAGCTCAAGGTTTAAGGTCGCTTGTCATCAATTTTGTACCGTGGTTTAAATTTCCATGGAGCAAAGAAAAATACGTAGTTAGAAATACTGGAATAGAATCAAGGAGGAATAAACAGTGTAGGAAGTTGATATTGAGTGCAGAAATTTGAAATCACATTTTTGCATGTATGTTTTTAACAAATAAATTAAATGATTTGGAGTGAAATTTTGCATAAATACGCACTCGTAAATTTTTCAAAGACAACAATCCGCACTCGCTCTACAGGCTCGTGCAATATTTTCAGTCTTTTTTTTTTCTTGTGCTCGCTTATTCCAAATTGCATTCGAAACCATTTGATTACCTATACTAAATGCATTGAATACAAGAGACTTTTAAACGGAATGTACATTTCAGGAAACACAATTGAACTTTCCTTTTAACTTCTCGTTATAGACACTGGGCAAATTTCAAGACGAAATGAATCGATGACTATCTTGAGTAATCGATGAGTAATCATTGAGTATTTAACTGGTTGACTATTGATTATTAGTAAAAATCTACTAGTATACTAATGCCAAAGCTGAAATCTGATTGGCTGAGCTACTGCATACTATCAGCCAAAAAAGTTCACCACTAAATTTTCTTCGATTCTTATTGGTTTAAATTGATCACGTGACGCGATAGCGTTCGTCCGCGGAGAGACGCTATCAGCCCATAGCTCCCTTCCGAGGAAAATGCCCGGATGGGTAGTACTCGTCCGAGAAAGTTTTTATTAAGTGTGGCTACTCGCTTCGCCGAGGTCAGCGAATAAGATGTATCTATCATTGTCAATGAGTTTGTACCCCAAAAGACCAAGGTACGGATGAATAAATATTTGATTGATCTGATTTTAGTAGGTTTTGACTGTTTTTCAATTGGCGCATGGAAGATAATCATAGAGTAATCGATGACCAAATATTTGATGACCTATCGATTGCTCATTGATGAGTAAATGATGTGATCGATTACTTATCGATTATCTATTGATTACTACCGATTAGTAATTGAGTACAAATGAATTATATAGCAGCACATTTCATACAAAACGTCTTTATCATACTTTCTTTGATAGGAATTTACATTAATATTCGGCTCAGGGACTGGTCATTATTTATCGGTGGGGGGTGGGGGGCTGGTTGCTGTTGCAATGTAAAATATGCCATGCTTGATTTTTGCTGACCCCCCCCCCCCCACCTGCAGCTTATAACATTTTTGCTTGCAAAACGTTTGCATATTTTTGATGGTCCCCCCGTTTTACGCCATGCGTAAAAAATGGTGGCCCACCCCCTTTTTGCACCAGCGAACCACCCCCCTCCCCGACCCGATAAATAATGACCAGTCCCTAAGAGGAATTGAACATGAAAGGTACGTTTTTTAAAGCATTTTGTGGTCTATTTGTTATCCGGCATCGATTACTACTTGATCATCAGATTAAATCAATGACTAACAAACTGATTAACCATAGACTACCTTCTGATAAATCATTGATCTTGATTTCATTGATGTCATCGACTTATTATGTCTGGTTATTTGTATTCCTGCAGATCACGGAGACAATTCCTACTGAAGGTTATCCGTTTGACTTGTATTACCTGCCTTGGCTAGAGGAGGTCTGGGTCCACGCTTGGAACGGCTCTACATTTGATATTATCAGCACTGCTGGGAGACTGAGGAGAACGCACAAAGCTGTTAAGGCGCATGTGCAGCCAGGTAACTGCGCATGCTCTTGCCCAGTGCCCTTCTCAGGATGACATTCCTTTGGGAACGAATACAGTTAACCATTTATTCGTTCTGTTGATAAATAAACAAGATAAAACGCTTCTCTTAGCTTTAATCTTTATCCAATACAGTGTTTTAGACTGTCCAAGGCAGATGTTTATCGATTACTGTACTTGTGATCTGTGGAAAAAGAGTGGCCCCGTTTAAAGAAGGAAGAGGCGAGTTCGACTACAAGGAGTTCCAGCGTGAAACATAGGGAAAAAAAATCTCTTCACGCTCGAACTCCACACATTCGAACTCCCAGAGCTTCAAAGAGCATAATCGGCAGGCCATAAGTAACGAGAACCACTACGTGGAACTTACCGGGGCCCAATGGGACACGGGATTGCATAGATATAGTTAACCTCTCGCACCTCTCACGACGGAAGGTTCACTCAGTGTAGATAGCTTTGATAAGTCGCTCTTATTCTTGATAAGTTTCACGATGGAAGGTTCACTCTTAAGTGATCGCTCGTAAATTTGTCTCTCCAAATATTCACTCTTAAATTTTCGCTCATAAACTAGTGCATCGTAAAGGTTGGGGAACAAAATGCTATAATCTTTCTCTTGATTGTCCTCCATGCCTCGTGCTTTTTAAAATGGAGGATAAGACTTCAATTAGCCAGCGAGCAAAAGTAACGAGCCAGCGATATATCTCAGTCAGCGATATATCCCTAACAATGTAACGTTGAAAAAACGACAGAAACCGTCTGCATTTTATGACCGGTGCCAGCCTTCGGCAGGCCACAAGTAAATATTTCGAGCAATGACACTGTCTAGGTTATTTTCATGAGTGAACTGTAACTGCGGGTCTCTAGACACTGAATCTGATTGTGTTGAAAGAAAACGACGGTTATAAATAGATAAATTCTCTTCAAACTGCCTGAGGATGTGGTCATAATTACACGCCAAAACATTCTGACTGTAATCATTTGAACAATGGTATTGTAAGACAGACAAACTTTTCCGTCTTTCTCCTTAGGCTGGACACATGGCTATTTGTACGCTGACCAGCAATTAAGGGATGGCAAAGTTGGTTACGTCACACACCTATTCAACCCAGGCCTCCACCAGCTCGATTTAACAACGAAATCATACAAAGGTTTTGTCAACATGTCTTCTTACGGCTGCACGGGAACTTTCCATTTCGCTTACAGCACTGTAAATAAACATGCCTTTTTTGAGTGTATGGGATCTGATGAGCTGATTGAACTGAATGTAGCCACTGACCAGCATTTGATCGTCAGCAGGTGGAATTTGACTGGTGTTCCTTACGTCTCCCCCGATGGCCGCTACATTGTCGCTCTCTATTCAAAAGTCAACAAAACACTGAACAAGTTGACGGAAAGCAAAATGCATGTATTCGCTATAACCAGCGAGGATTCCCGTACTACCTTAAAAGCAGAGATGAATGTCTCTGGCGGAGTCAGCGACCTGGTTTTCATACCTAAAGAAAACCAACCTGGCCACTTTTTTGTGTTCATTAGTCTCATCTACAGTGACAAAGTAGCCGTGTTAGACCTGGATCGTCTGTCTGACGGCAAGCTAACTTACATCGAAGGAGTGGGAAGCGTGAAGTCAAGTCCGATGATGCACGTTGTTGGACGTCCAATCGTTGCAGTAGGTGACTGGATCGTTTCACCAGCAACTGCTAACGACTCGGTGGCCATCATCAACGCGAAAACGCGTACGCTGCATGGAATGGTGTCAGGGGTCGTTGGGGGAAAACGCTTTGCCGTTGTGAATACGTCACCACCAGATTCGTCCGGACACCACTCTTCCCCAGCAGGGCTGTTGATCGCTGTCGTTGGTTTTGCACTTATAAATGTCTTAATCCAATAAGAATGCAAATAACTGTGCTGTGTGGCTAATGTTTGTCGCAAATGAGAGGTGTACATGATTCGCCTTTGTAAAGGCGTAGCTAAGACTTTTTTGTCGATGATTAACTAAGTGCATATTTCGTCTTAGTATTTCTTTATTTGTTCACTTTATGTATTGCTCGCAACTGTATGTCAAGTTAAAAGTTTTAGAGGACGCTGCAGAATAGTCATTGTTTTAAGAGTCGTCTTAGGACAAGGTAAGCTGTTTTCGTTTCGTCGTTTTCCTTGGCTAGATCCGACACAGTCATGTGAGTAAACTTACTCTGTTGTTTCTGGTTTTAAGGTCGTTAGTTTTCTCATAACCACTTACAGGTGGAACGCAGCATGTTGATCTCACTCTCAAGTTATCATTTATGATTCAAGTCCCTCGCCATACAAATTATTCTAATGTAGTCCTGACATCATGGTCAAAAGGTACACAAGTTGACCACAAATACATAAACATGTTGTGCAAGTTGCTTATTGAATTAGAACTTAGTCAACTGCTGTTGAACACAGTGTGACCTTTTGTTCAAATTCGCTCTACGTTTCGTTTTGGCCGTCGCCGTTGTATCAAGTCCATTATCAAGATGTTGAGCTATTAAACGTTGTTGTTGTGTTTAAGTTTGCAACTGGTTTATGACACTGCCTGGAAGCACTCCACAAGTCCCAGTAGAAAATATTACTTTTACAAGAGATCGAAAGCACTTTACTGATCCATGATTACTAGTTACATAGCTTTAGGAAAGCGCGTGCTATGAGGGACCATTTTTTTTTACGAGGGAGGGGGGGGGGGGCTGGTGGGATTTGGGGTGCATGCGAAAAAGGGCGTTCACGTGAAATATTTTAGCAATACTTTTATTTCAATATTTTAATCCCAAATTGAATTTTCTTTCTTTTGATTGAGGGGGGAGGGGGGGGATCATGTGAAAAAATTGGCAAGTTGAGTGGCGTCATGCAAGTTTTAAATGGTGCTTCCCGAATCACACCACCTCCCCCTCCCTCATAAAAACAGAACGGTCCTTGATTGACTAATACGCGCGATCCATTTGCCCATGGGTTGCATGCTGACGTGCGATTCTTTTGCACTTTTTTTCACCTTTTACCATCTAAGTATGTTTGTATCTAAGTATTTGAACATATATAATTCCTATTTATTCTATAAAGTGTGCAGATTCTCACGAACAAGAGGAAGATTATTAATGTGTTTTCCAAATTTTGAGGTTAACTTGTTGGTTAGACCTCCGGCCAAGCGTTTTGCTAATTTAAGCAAACAGGAACTGACATTCGACATTCGCGAAAGACCAAAAAAAACAACAAACTGGTCGGTATCAACCTTTCGTGGTAAGCATTTATAAAGCAGCAGCTCTGTATAGTGTTGTTAGCATTTTGTTGATGATAGAATCGTTAAACAGAAATTAAAGCTTTAAGCGGCTTCTCTAGTCGAAAGCCATTTGAGAGTACCATGTTTTCGTCCAAACAAAATAATAATATGCAGTTGAATTTGCTGACAGTTTTCAAAAAAAAAAATATCTCTTAAGTATTATTTCTTAAATTCCAGAAATGTTAAGATAATTGTTTTACTGACGACCGTTAATGAAAGCAGCTCTATCGAGAAGCTCTCTTATAGCGGAGCTCAACAGCGGCTCGAAGAGCCGCAGAGCGGAGCCCCATAACTACCGTGCGAGGATAGAAATTGAGAAAACCATGCGTTTGAGTTTTCATGGTCATTGTGACTAGCGGCATGGCTCGCGGGCGCGTGCGTCTAGCGACGACGACGACGACGACGATGTTGCCCCAACATGGCGGCCATAGTCATCTGGGATATTTAGAAGGTCTTAAACCGAAAGGAGGCTTTGTTTTTCGCGCGCTTTTCGCGGCTTGCCGCGGCTACAAAACCTACAGCCAGCAGTCTACAATGTTTTGCTGAAGAAACGGATTTTATTCCATAGGTACTGAGATTTACTCCTTATAAATCTGTGTGAGAAAAATAGTCTGTAAAAAACTAGAAGCAATTTGATTGGTTGGACCATTTTCTTCACTAGTGAAAAAAAGAGGTCCGACCAATTCACTGTTCATAGAGGTGGGATCAGTTTCGGCGCCATCAACTCGGCAAAAAGTGAGCAATAACGGCTTCTTCCTCAGCTTCTTCTTTGAGAAATTCTAGGTTTGCAGATACAGCTTCAGTCGAGGACTTCATACAAGATCAAGAAAATAAAAATACGAATAACAAATCCGAACAGCCCGTCGCTTCACTGAAAGAATTCTTGACGTTGAAAGGCGAATCAAGGTCCGTAGAAGAAATTCCTTCAAACGAGCTCAATTCAGTTCATGAGTGAATTTGTCCGGTAGCAGTGGGAAAGAAGGAAAACAAAGATTATGAGCCAAGTTCGCTGCGTTCTCTCTTTTGCAACGGTTATTTGAATAAAAAAGCTACGGATTCAGCATCTCAAAAGAAGTGGTGTTTGAAAAAGCAAGAGCCGCATTAAACTGATCAAAACAAAAAGGTAATTTTACATTGTATTTCCCGTACACAAGACATTCCTGAGTCATTCACGAGTCGTTTTAAAACGTTTTTAACTGTCTTTGGTTCTTATACTTCTAGCGACATTTCCAACAGTGTTTAAAGTAGAATTTTCCAGTTCGTGCAATGTTTGTATCATTTTAGAGAAGTAAATTTTGAACGCATTTTTAACTTGACTGTCATGTTTATTCGGTATGCTCCAAAATAAAGCCTGCTAAGTGCGTTTTGCACCTTGTTGTGGTATCTTGATTTTTCTAGCCCAGCGTGATTCATGATCAGTTAGTAGTATTTTGTAAGGAGTAAATCTCAGTACCTAAAAAATAAGCAAATTACTTCATGGTTAGTTCGCCCGTACCATTTTTCTTCACTCGTTGTGAAGAAAATTAAACTCACTCGTTCGCTGCGCTCACTCGTTCGTTTTCTATTCTTCACAACTCGTGAAGAAAAATCGTCCGCCCTCACTATAAACCATGAAGTAATTTCTATATTCATAGCGGTTTTGGAGGAAAAATTATCTTCCTACAAGTTTTCAAGCGTTTTTGGAGGGACATAAGCATAAAGCTGAGTGTCTATTTTTCCTTTGTTAAAGAGCTGCTTAGCTGCTTTTGGTGTTGCTTTAAAACTATTATAATTTTGCTGACCAGGTAATGGTTCTTCCGTTGAGTCGCGAGCTAGATGTTTTTTTTTTGACGATTTATTTGAGCTATCGAATCTTCTTTAAGTAGTTGCGTACATCAGGCGTATTTAATAACTTTAGTGACAACATTTTCAATGTGTGAGGGTCTGTGTGAGGAGCTCCGCTTTTAGGCTGGCCTAAATCTATTTAATAATTTTGCTGACCAGGTAATGGTTCTTCCGTTGAGTTGCGAGCTAGATGTTTTTTTTTGACGATTTATTTGAGCTATCGAATCTTCTTTAAGTAGTTGCGTACACCAGGCGTATTTAATAACTTTAGTGACAACATTTTCAATGTGTGAGGGTCTGTGTGAGGAGCTCCGCTTTTAGGCTTGCCTAAATCTATTTAATGCTTCTTTTGTGGTGCGTCCACAACTCGATATTTGCACGCTGCACGTTCACCATTTCTTCAGTTCACGTGAGCACCTAATCCATGCATGGTTTAATTACGTGCAGTGCTCGTGTTATCACGGTCAGTTTGTGTTATTTTGCTAAAACGCAACGTCGATTCCAACATAGCACTACACGTCTTTCTGGAACGCTCCACATCGTTGGTAGAGAAAACAATAAATCCCAATTTAAAAAAAAAACATTTGAACAATTCTAAATTTTAAATTGTAGCCTCAATGTTAAAATTGAGGTTACAAGGGCTACTTGTCAGTCGGAGATAAACAAGGAAATCGTTCACAGGTCTGAAAAAAAGATAGTCAACGTGAGGTGTAGCTACCGACTGCTACCTTTTTTCAGTAGCTAATTGCATGAGATTTGACAGTTTGTCACAGAGTAATTATGAAGAATTGATGGAGGTATTTTTTATATTGCCTTAGTGCCGCCGGAAATCAAATTTAAAATCAGAACAATTACTTAGAAACGTGTCTCACTGAATTGATGAATCTGAGCAAATATAATTAGAATCTTTTAACCTTTTCTTTGAATAATACTAACGTCATTGTAACTACATCAACGAAGCAATTTGACTTCGTCCGCACCGAGTCGAATATAGTTATAAATACAAAATGATCCCCAGGGATATAAGATATATATGATATAAGAGTCTTGTGCCAAATAGTTCCATTTTATTTGAAAAACAGCATTTGAGTACTTCAACGTCCGCAATTCAGTGCATCGATGAGTTCACTGACTTGAGCGTAAGGTAAATGTGTTTTTAAATGTCTTCCTTTAAACCGAACGTAAACAAGAACAATTATTCATTTTTTTTGCTATGCATCCGAATACTGAAAAATCAACACTACAGGTACGTTTTAAATCGATTAATGTCTGACAACCGTTTGTTAATGAAAACGGTACAAGGTTAGTAAAATGAGGGCTATGGCACTCCCATCATAAACCTTTTAACAAAGCCATTTCAAAGGCATGCAAATCTTTTGGTGAACACAACAAGTACCGCATGAGAAATCTAGCTATACTTTATTCGAAGCGTAGTGTTTGTATTTACCCACTTAAAGTTCCATTTTTCAATTCTGTTCGAGTGTAGTAGCAACATAAGTAGAGGGCATAGACGATTACACCGCAAGTACTGTCACGCAGATATTTCGTTACTTCTAGTACCTTCCTTCAAACAAATTGCGTAGGAAAAGATTTTGAAAGCAGTTCTGTTTAAGATATTCCTCTTGTACTTCAGTCGTCTATTTTTGGCCTGAAAATCTATCTGCGCACTTAACATACGTAGTTGTAGTTCGAGAATTGCTTTAACATACTGCGAGTTAGATGCAAGAGACTTGAAAAGTTACATTCGAAGTGATACAGGAAAGTAAAAGAAAACATTTGAATATCACATAGTTGTGTGAACAAAACTGAAAACTAGCTGTTATTCTATTAACGATCAAAACAATTGCTAAGGCTGCTTATAAATTGGTAGAAGTCCCGTTAATTTGCTCTTCCTACAGCCCTATTAAAAGTGCCGCGAAATGTTAAATACGTGATACAATTAGGGATTTTGTGATATTGGTTGGAATTCAATGTAAAACCGTTTACAAAAATCAGAATTAATTAGCTCCTGCAAATGACAAAAAAGAAAGAGAGAGAGATATTGCATCTGAAAACCGAAGCCAGCCACAGGGTTTTCTTTCGTTCTTTTTTGCGCCAAATCGTATATGTATTCATGCATACCTTTCAGTTCATTTTTCGCACAGCAGACTGAAACGTGCCGTGCAGTTTGTGAGATGTATTATAAAATAGCCGGTCCAAGGAACTAAATGGGACAATGGCTACCAAGAAGCTTTGGAATTCCAGAATTCTCGCTGTGTTAAGCCAAGGAGACTTTAAGTTTTATTTTCTCACTGTACACTGCTCTAGAATGCTCAAGACACGCGCAATATGCGATGTAGCTTTGAAGCATTCTCATCAAATACCTCTCCGAAAATAACTTTTTTTAGTATGCTGGCCAATTCGTTTGAAAACATATGGATAATTAATTTGCTACGTATCATTTTTGGAAACTGAGTAAAAGTTAACTAGCACGAATTCATACGGCGAGCTTTTACACACAAGATTATGAGGCAAAATTGCTTAGAATGTTACTTAATTCATATGGTGCACTTAACTGAGAGGCTATACCACTCTGTATTCAACGCACACGCATTACATGATCTACGTCTAAAAATTAAAATCTAATTGATTATGGTTGTGCTAACTTTCTGTCATGTTCGTGGACTTTCTGAAGGCATACCTACAAATCGTTAAGAGAGCGAGAAGGGGGTTCGAGTGCGAGCGGACCGAGAGTGAAGCGCGAGGGCGGGAAGCGTAAGGATGAAAAGAAAGGGACCCGTCAGGAGGGTGATTCGCTCCTGAACCTATCCTTTCTCTCCTGGCCTACTCTCGCGTTTTGCACTCGAACTCCCCTCCTCCTCCCACGCTCTTTATGGACCTTAACAAAACAACAACGGAAGCGTTATTTAGCTAGTACGCCATGGAACAATGGCGTTAATGAAAAAAACAATGAACATACACGTCCAAAATACACTCTCGTAGGTTTCCTTGCCGTCGTCTGCAAAACGACAACGTAAAAAGGGCATTTTCCAAGTTTTGTAGAGAACGTTCGCGAAAGAGGTTAAGTTTGCTTTGAAGAATTCCGGAATAAGAAGAAAAGCAGTAGGCAAGTTACTACTTTGCAGGAGGGAGCATTACGCAATTTCTTTTGATCAAAACAGGCGCGAGCGATATATCAGCGACAGAAATTTATTTTTTGAGCAGTGTCGTCCAAGCCGTTGCCGCCATGTTTGCTTTAACATGTCCCTTTTGAAAGCCTGCCGATTGTCACGCAGGCTAGGTTGTCACGCAAAACACTGAAAGTCTGAAACAGCCGCCTGCCTTACTGCGAGAAGTTGAAGCGCGAAGGGTGAAGGCATCGCGAATACGTTCGACCTCGACTTACTGGAGCGCCCCTCTACGAGGCCACGAGATCGGGAACATTTGTGAATTGCGCGCCCAATTGAAAATACGCATTCAAACGCGTTCAAAACTTGGCTTGATTACATATCGAATTGTTCTTTACTCTGTTGACTAACTAACTTAGTGCTAACAGGGAGCTAAAGGAATTCGCTCATGAGCTGGCCCCTGTGGTTAGGGATGTTTATAACACATCTTTGGTCGAAGGCTATTTTCCTGACCTCTTGAAAGCTTCCTTACTGACCCCGATCCCTACAGTCTCCCCCCCCCCCCCCCCCAGCAGATTGAGTGCGTCTTACGACCCATAACTCTTACATGTACCCTTGCTAAGATGATGGAGGGATATACGCGAGACAGTCTAGTATCTCAAGTGTCCAATAAGATCGACCCCCGCCAATTCGCATGCGCAGGACTCTCCACCACGGATGCGCTGGTATATCTCCTGCAGGCTGTGTCTGATGAAGCGCTGAACACTGGGAATTACGGTGCTAGATTATTTTTTGCGGATTTTTCTTAAGACTTTGATATAATTGATCACGCCATTCTCCTCCAAGAATTCGAGATACTGAATACACACCTGGTTCTGATAAATTGGATAAAAGCCTTTCTCAGCCACCGAACCCAGGCAGTGAGGATAGGAAATACAATTCCTGAGTGGAAGACACCAAAGGGAGGCATGCCACAGCTGGGAACCAAACTAGGAGTGATCCTATTTACCATCATAACTAACAGTCTACTGCATAATCATGACTAACAGTCTACTGCATAATCATGGCTAACAGTCGACTGCATAATCATGACTAACAGTCTACTGCATAATCATGACTGACAGTCGACTGCATAATCATGACTAACAGTCTACTGCATAATCATGACTAACAGTCTACTGCGTAATCATGACTAACAGTCGACTGCATAATCATGACTAACAGTCGACTACATAATCATGACTAACAGTCTACTGCATAATCATGACTAACAGTCTACTGCGTAATCATGACTAACAGTCTACTGCATAATCATGACTAACAGTCTACTGCGTAATCACGACTAACAGTCTACTGCATAATCATGACTAACAGTCTACTGCATAATCATGACTAACAGTCTACTGCGTAATCACGACTAACAGTCTACTGCATAATCATGACTAACAGTCGACTGCATCAGTAATCATGACTAACAGTCGACTGCATAATCATGACTAACAGTCGACTGCATAATCATGACTAACAGTCTACTGCATAATCATAACTAACAATCTACTGCATAATAATGACTAACAAACAGTCTATTGTATAATTGGAACCTAGGAATCAAATTCGTTGATGATACGACTGCTTTAGAGATCATTCCTAGAAATGGCATCAGCCTGCTGAACCTCCCAGCAAATAACATTCTTGCATTTTCGAGCGATCATCAAATGAAGTTGAACCTTTCTAAATTCAAAGAAATGTCAGTTGATTTCATGATCAAGCACAATTTTGCCATTAATCCCATTTCACTTGGGGACAATGTAATTGAGAGAACCAACATATACAAACCCCTAGGAGTTTATATTAGCAGCGATCTGAAATGAAAAAATCATGTTGATTATATTATTACGAAGGCTAATAAGTGACTATACTCCCTCCGAATTTTGAGACAATACGGTGCTCCCACATGTGTTCTAGCAAAAATATTTACTACAATTGACAAGACCCATTTCAGAGTACGCCGTGGCGGTTTGGCAGATCATTCCTGATTACCTCGACTATAGTATAGAAAGGGTTCAAAAAGGGCCTCGCATATTGTCATTCCAGCCAGTGACTATACAGAAGCTTTCTCTATCCTCAACTTGGCAACTTTGAAAGAGCGGCGCCAACACCTTTGTCACCAAAATACGAAGAGGCTTAGAGATGCAAATTGCCCTCTACATTTCTTGGTACCAAAGCAGGAACCCGTTCCTCACAAATACAATTTAAGATCTGGACCCGGAACGGTCAAGAGGTGCAGAACTAATCGATCGCAGGAATTCGTAACATTCAGATATCAAAATTTATTGATGTTTTTTAGATATTAGTGTATATAACATATATGTTATTGATTGCCATTTTTCACTCTGTAATTCAGTTTTTTGCTTACTGCAAAGAGAGTTTTCAATAAGCTATATAACTATAACTATATAACTATTATCATAATTAATAGTGGTCATTATTGTTGCAGAATGTGGAGATCAAAAGCGTTCCTGCTTATTAGTCCAATACTACAGGGATCACGTGGTGCGGCCTTCTTGGTCACTGACAAACGTTCGCTTGTATCGAAGCCGTGTATCGCCGAAGAAAGATCATACCTAACTCCTGTTCCCTTAGACGATTTGGCACTTCGATTCAAACACCGTTTGGCGGAAAGAAGATACTTACCAGGCTCACAACAGGAGGACTTCCCAGAGTACCTTGCTGGCGTCCGTCAAGATTTACCATGGGCTTTGCAAGCCAAGGCTGTGGACCACGTGACTATTGAGCAATGGGCTAAGCTTTGTCGGGAGCAACTAGATAAAGCTTTACCACTATATAACGCGGTTCTGTTCCGTAACCTTCCCATCTATGGATCGAAAGATTTTGCAAGATTTACTTCTCATCTTGGTTACAAACCGACAACTTATGAGGGAGGAACCGGAAATCGTTATCTTGCAGACGGTGAAACAGAAATTTACAAATCAACAAGTGATCCGCAAGATTTCAACATTGAGCTGCACAATGAAATGGCATGTTCTCCTGTTCACCCTAAAAAGGTCAACAAACAAAAATCTATAGCACTGAATATTGACTGAGGAGGAAAAAAAGGCAGCCTTGCTAAAATAACAAAAAATACTGTTAAAAAGGCCATGTCACGTCTGTACAAACTTGCTCCAACACAGTTTTATCTTTTTTATCTGTAACACTTACAAAATAAATTGAATGAATCGAGTGAAGTCTAAGACCGAGTTTGAGATCGAATGTGCGGCGGAAATCGAGCCTAGAAGAGCCTAGTAGAAGCCTATCGGCAACCACAATCCCAGAGCGCTTTTCTGGCTTGGGGTGGGAACTCATCACCGGAAACGAGAAAAGCGCCCTGAGATCGAGGTTAGCTTAGAGGGTCATTGAAAAATCCGACCTTCAGTGGAAATTGGAAGATATTTCACGAATACCATGTTTATAGAATAGCTTGCTCAACAAATGGCGTAATATTCCTTCACTAGATATACACCCAGCTTTTTCGCATTCAATTATAGTTATTATGATTTAAAATGTGTTGTATTTTATATCCTTATGTTATATATCTTTGTATTTAAGAAACGGCTCTTTAGCGGTAATGCGCGACTGAGAATCTTTTGTATGTAAATAGAGCCATAAACGTTTTATCAAACTGTTATTCACCATTACAAAATATCCAAAGGAAAATACGCGCGCTGATGGGCTAAAAATCGTGTTTCTATAACTCGATAGAAACACAAAAACGCTGTTCTAGGCTATTTTCTAAAATAAATAGAAAACACTTTCTTCGTGTTTCTGTCGAGTTATAGAAACACTCGTGAAAGCTTGCGAGAACTCGAAAAAGCTGTGGAAACACTGGCCTATCTGCTCGTGTTCCCACAGCATTTCTTGTTCTCCCAAACTTAGACTCGTGTTTCTATAACACGAACCTTCTTCGCCGGGTGCAGATTATTCATTAGTCTGAGCATGCAACAAAGGAGAGAATTTAGGGAAACCTGCCCTCTATTTCTGATACTCTAATGCGTCGATGTCTCCAGTTTGGCGGACATTGCTTAAGTGCAGAGAGTGAAGTCATCTCAACTCTTCTGCTATGGGACCAAAAACTCCTGATCCATAACAGTAAAAGGACAGTAGGAAAACTTAGTCAGGCCATGAGAGACCGCGCTGTGTGGCATGCTATTGTTGCTGACATCCCGGCTTCGGTGGCCGAAGGATGATGATGATGATGATGATGATGACGATGATAACCCGATAGAAACACGGAAAATGTTTTCTATTTCTTAATTAAAGAAACTTGATTTTGTTCATATCCATAGGTCATCTTCTACTGCTTGACTGAACCTAACGAGGAATGGGGCGGCCTAACTCCGCTGGTCAGAAACATTGACGTGTTCTCTCAGCTTGATCCGGAAGTGGTGGAGAAATTGGTGCGAAAACGAATTCGTTACAAGCGCTACCTGGCTGACGAGAATCACAAACCCTATGCATCCTGGCAACAGTCGTTCATGACTGACGATCGAAAGGTTTGTTTTGCGAGTTGGCGTTTGTGACTTCGTCCATGCTCATGTGTATTTATTTGAAGACATTCAGTTGAGAACAATTTTGTTCATTTTTTTCCACTTCAGAAAGTGGAAGAGTTCTTAAAGAGAGAAGGATTTCACTACGAATGGGAAAAGGGCACCGGAAATCTGATCTACTGGTATTCACTTCCGCCTCTGGCCACTCATCCAATCACCGGGCAGAAGATCTGGTTTACACAACCCAACGTTCATCACAACACATACTATAAAGAATCTCCCATGTTTGAAGGAATATCGCTTCCTGATCACATGTATCCTACCCATACCACCTACGGTGATGGAAGTGAAATGGAACCAGAAGTGATTCAACACATCCGGTCTATCGGATGGCACAATGCAGTCGGGTTTCCCTGGAGGAAGAGCGATGTCTTGGTGCTGGACAACTTGACAATTCAACATGGCCGACTTAGCTTCAAGGGGAAAAGAGAGATTTTGGCTTATCTCACAGCTAACTGAACTGCATATTAAGCTGTGTTGAAACAGGATCCTTGCCTTCAAATGAGAAGAAGATAGAGAATATTACGCGGCTGCGCGGAGATATGAATTCTCACCTCGAGAAAATAAATCCCATATATTCGTGAAGACGTGTAATTTTCTTTTTGTTATCTAGGCAAAAAGGTAAATTCATCATGCGACGACGTAGAAAATGACACATTTAGACCCCGGATGTAGATTCTTGTGAATATTACAAGTGGTGTATCGACCAGTAGAGCAGTCATGTCTATATCTTAGAGTGACAAGGCAGTAGGAATCGTATGTACGTAAGCAAGTCGCGTATGAAACCATACTAGAAATACGACTCCCGCAAAACCTCGCGAAGCTAGTCAGTTTTAAAAAACTCGTAATGGTTTTTCTTGAGGAATAAGACCTCCATTTATTTAATTTCTTATTATTATATTATTATCACTTTTTGTATTTTCTCATTTCTTGTATTTATTATGATTATTTTTATTGTATTATTATTATGATTATTATTTTTATTATTATTATTGTTATAATTACTGGTATTAATATTATTTTTATTTTTCTATGTTTAACATAATATACTGTTATGGGGTGCGGGTGTATGTCCTAATCTGGGAAAAGGTTCCTTGGCTACTACAAGCAATACAGTTTTCTTCTGAATAGGGTTTGTGTCAGAGGTGGTAAAAATTATTCAACTATGAACAATACCATTTCTTCTTTTAGGCTTAGAATCTTGAAATTCCCTGACCTTTCCCTGACAAATTTAAATTTTCCATTTCCAACTAAATAGAAAAGTCAAAAATTAGTCCTGGTAGTGGCCTCCAACCTCTCCTGACAGCCTACCTCTCCACCCATATGCTTTCAGAAATTCACTTACAGTGTACATGCATGGATTTATAGTTTCTTAATATAAAAAAGTCATGGAAAAAGGATTGATTTTCTTGGAGACTGAAAATCAGGTTATCAGTCATTTAATTCTACCAATCCAAAAAAATTTCATGTCACATTCTTGACCACACCAAACCATCCCTGAATTGGCAAGAAATAAATTAGTAGTCTTAAATTTCACTTTTCCCTTACTTCTCTCAAAGACTTAAACTTTCCCTAACTTGATTAGAAATTCCCTGACTTTTCACTGACCTTGAAGTAGTCTTTCCCCTTACCATTTTCTGACCTGTGGCAATCATGCCTAGTGCAGTCATTTGTCCCTACAGTTAGTGTGGAAAATCACTTCGAAGACTTGTTATTACATACAGCACCCTTGCAATGAATATATAAGAAAGATCGCTAAAAAGTTTGTGGTTGTTATTAAATATTTGTATTTGACATCATAAAAATGAATTAAACAGCATTAAGGAAAAAGGTTAAGATGTTATGCCTAATTTTGCAAAGTAGGGCTTAAATTAACTTTTCATTTGTGCGAAAATGGTGGGGGCTAAGAGAGTAATCCCAGTGATACATGGAACCCAAAGGTAAAAACCCATTTTGAAATCTTGTTTTAAGTCGTTCCTACTCGGTTTCCGTTCTAAGTCGTTTTGCTACATTTTGTTTGTCAATTTCGTTATGTAATCGCTCTCTCATGTCCTGTATACCTAAAACGAGTCTTTGTTTCAATTGATAACAAATTCAACTCCCAATCTAACTTGATTGTATTTCTGGTCCTTTTCCTTGCTGATTCCTTTGCCTTTTTTGAGCGCGCAGTTGCTGCGATGTCTCTTGTTGTCGTTCCTACCGTCGTTTCTTAATCTCTGCTTTGAGTCACCGCTTCACGTGTACTGATTTTTGCGGCATTCAAACTTACTCGACGACGATCTCTCGCCGCTCTTTCCAGTATATCTTTAAGATCTTCTTGCTGGGATGTACTTCCAGGATTAGTGAAATCGGGTTCCACAAAATTCACATTATTTTCAAAACATCGTTAACCGCCAGTTATGAAGTCACCACACCAGGACCCGATAATACTAAGCGTAACCTTTATCAATAATCCGACTAAACTCTGAAGACAACGAAACTAACGTTCCATTTCCGCCAAAATTCGATCTTTGTATTTTATACTCGACTTGCTGTATTTTATGCTACCTTACACAATGCGACATCCAACTGTGTCTATTGTACATGGTACTTTTTCTTTTTCAAATTCAATATCACCTATTTGTGTTGCCAAATTGACGATTTTCTTCTGTTTTTTATAAAAATGTAAACAATGCAAGTTTCAACTTTCGATGTTTTGTATTCAACATCCAAGTTCATGTATTCGGCTTCTTTCGACATCCTTCCGCAATCCATTGAGAGAGGACATCGCAGGCGCAGCTAATCTCCATCCCCACGGTAACTGTGGCAAAAAGCCCTCCAGTAGAGTGGAGTAGAGAGAATGATCCTACCCCATGACGGTCGCATGTTTGTCTTTTTAAAATGAGCGGAGGACTGAAATCCCGCGTGCTTACGGCCTCAATGAAATTGAGGTCAGAGCCACTCTCTTGAGAGTGGCTTACCGTCTGTCTTCATTGGAGGAAACATCATCTCCAAGTAAGTAACTGAACCTGATATTTTGAATAGAGCTAGTTTACAATGCTTTATTTTGGCAGCTCACGCTCGTGATACAAACCGTGGATGGTCCTGGATGGTATCGATCCGATCGTTGAATGACATTTTTCCATTTTTGTAATACTCCGTTTATCTATGCGTATTTTGTCTCGTTTTGATATTTTTAATTCGTAGCGTATACAATAAATTCATTCATTTAAATATTTAATAATTCATGATTCTTTATTCTAATTCCTCAATTATTCGCGCCAAAAATTCCGAAGACAATTACCATACCAGTGTCGCGCTCGTTAAGCGCAATACTGCAATAGACCTTAATCGCTTGTACATTTTGTTTTCCCAATACAGATAATGTGATGATGCTCTGGAGATTTGGTCCTCTTGTACCTGTGATCATACTTCCTCTGCCAGGCCCCAGCTGGACATGATTGAGCATAAATGTTGCCAACTCCACATTTTCCCCACCTTTATCAGAACGTACCCGGGAGGGTAGACCAAATTCTGTAACGGCCTCTTGAAAACATGTCAATACAGTTCTTGCAATGTTATTGTTAGAGGCTTTCAAATAAACTGGTATTCTTGAGTATCCATCCACTCCACCATGGACGATAATCCTCCATCTGTAGGAATTAAAAATTTTCATCTTGTTAAAAGTGACAACAATAGTTTTCAATATAAATTTATTAGAAAATATACATTTACTTTTAAAACCACAAACACAATTATGTTTCCCTTTATGAGTACATAGTAGTAATTTTGCCCTCAGAGAGAAACGTATCGGCATAGCCATGAGTTAATCCTGTCAAGGTTTTTGCCTAACCAATCCAAAATAGAAATTAGTTAGTGGGATATCAATGTGAGTACCCTATAAGTTTGTGATTTCCATCTATGTGCCACAGAGAGACAGAAGATACCTCACGTTGTAGCATCTCCTCTTGACAGTTATTCTCCACCTTCAAGTACTAGGCCAATCGGGTCAATTCGCAACAGCGAAGATCGTATTCTTTCACGCTGAATCCGGAACCCTTTGCTCTTTAAGTAACCATTAAGCATTCGAATACCAATACCAGGATGCTCATTTGAAGCACGACGAATGAGTTCATCCAACTGGCGGTCATCTATTTAAGAAATAGAAAACATGTACCGTGTTTCTATCGAGTTATAGAAACACGAGTGAAAGTTTGGGAGAACGAGAAATGCTGTGGGAACACGAGCCGCAGGCGAGTGTTTCCACAGCTTTTTCGAGTTCTCCCAAACTTTCACGAGTGTTTCTATAACTCAATGGAAACACGAAGAACATGTTTTCTATTTCTTTTAGAAAACACCGCGACGAAAAAAAGAAAAGCAACTTGTTAGCTTTGATTATCGAAATGTAAATTCTCTTTGCTCGCGTCATCATTACGTCAACAGCTCGTGCTAGTTCTGTGTTTCTATCGAGTTATAGAAACACGATTTCTAACCAATCAGCGCGCGTACTTTCTTAGGACTGTTTTCTAAAGTACTATACATACCTGAAGCAAAGAACACCATTGACAAATATTGACACCCTTCTCTGTTGTCCTACCAACTATGTACACCTGGAAATAATTTGTTGAGGTCTGGGATGTGTGCGACAACAGGCATGGAAAGAAAATTTTGTGAAGCCCAAAAACCTAACAGAGATATTTCTTTTTCTCATAAGTTTTGTACTTGTAACCTAGTTTCTTTTCTGCTTTGGAAAACAACTGAGATTATCATTAAATAATAATAAAAAAATAATAATTCGGAAGACATTGTGCTATCTGAAAGATATAAACTAGAGGCTTATGATAACCTCCTCCCCTGGTCCCACCTTACCAAAAATGTACTTTATCCATCTTTTACACAAAAATATTTTTCCTTTCAACTTTTCCCAGGAGCATGTCAGCAGGTCAACCATGTAATTACAAAGGGTAAGTAGTAGCTGGTGAAAGAGTGCCCCTGATAACTACCACACCAGCTAAATCACCAACAACTTCGAATGTGTATTTTGTGTACACTTGCATATTAAGTACTGACCTAATATGCTCAAACCAAAGCTTGACATCCTTCTCTCAACTGTCCTGGGACTAACCCCAAGAATGCTTCTTATTTGGTTTACTTGAAAGCCTTGTTCAAGCAAAAATTGTAGCTGCTGCTCACGTATTTCAAAAGATGGTCTTAATTGTCTTCCACGGCAATTTAAAGGAGCTTGGTATCCAACTTGATTACTTTGTTCGGTCTCTGCTAACTTCCTATATGCAGACCCAACATCCTCTTTTTTTTTTATTTATTAATAAAGCAAAAACAAATACATACACACACACCACACACGCGAAAACTAAATGACAAAGCGACAGCCGCGCAAATGCTGTCACAAGTTCCACAAGTTATTACTTACATTTTTTACATTACATAATTACTTACATTATTATTACATTGACATTACATAATTACTTATATTATAATTAATAACAATGCTTATACTACTAATAACAATGCTTACACTACATTGCACGCACTAGTTACAATGCAATACTTAAAACAGTTTTCGTAATCTTATAGTTCTCCCCTTTCCCAGTTCTCCCACTTGTTTTTAGAAATCCTTAATTTATTATTTTTTATAGCAATATACTTCTCGGTTTCAAACTTTATTTTAATTTTAGATTTAAAACCTTCAATATAAGGGCGTACACCATTTCTTCGACAATCCCAGATGTGTATTTTTGCTATTAACAATAAATAATTACTGATCGTCGTCCAAACCCATTGTTTTCTGTCTGCATTATATCATCGAATGCCGAGAGAAAAAAAATGCAAACCAAGTGTGTGAGAAAAACGGGTGCGGTCTTTTTTGGTAGCAGGGAAATTATCAGGGGTAATCTCACACGTGCTAAATCGAC
>OX453277.1:6771426-6866426 GCA_949710005.1 Ricordea florida
GTCACGTGTTTTGCTGTGCATGGTTTGTTAAAATAAAATACAAAACATATAAATGTAATTTAGTTATTTCTTTTAAGGTAGTCACCTGCAAAACATCGCACAATTGTCAATAAATAAAGAAGGACTGTGCAATCAAAACTAACAGAATCTCCTGGAGCACACAAGCCATCTCCGTTTAAATTTTCATTAACAAAAACATCATCTTGTATTCAGAATTTCCCGCTGTATCACAGATCCAAATCTCGGCATTAACGAACCATCTATCCTCTGAGAAATGCATACGGTCTTTGGAAAAACACACTCTTATCGATCTTGCTGAGCTTGGCTATCAGCAGGTTTTAGAAGAGGGTGTCGGTGTCGTGCCAACCTTAGGAACCGCCAGCGTTGCAAACAAACAATCGAGAGAACGTTTAACAGAGGGATGGGCCTCTCGACCAGCTAAGAAGGCGTACCGTTTTAGTGAAAAGCAGAAGGCCTACCTCACTGCTAAATTCAACATTGGTCAGTCCACTGGATGGAAAGTCGACGCAAGTCTTGTAGCCTCAGGGCAATTAAATATATTTTTGTAATTCTTTCCCACTCCAGAACTTTTTTAATGATCCGTCCCTTTCCTTATAAAAATGGAGCAGTGCGTGGCAGAGATTTACCACACACCCGAAGAGGTGATCTACATGGGCCATCTTCAACTGGTGTCAAACACGTTTTAGGATTAATACCCTTAAGGGTCATTGAAAGATATCACCAAAGCTCTCATGACCCTTGCGTGGTTTCTTCTTCTTTCTTTCTTTTCCTTAACTCTAGGAATGTCGGAAGAAGAATGACCCTGGAAACGGGCTTGAGGGCTCCGGCATGGGTACGATTGGCACCCATATTTAGAACCTCCACCTACACCTCCACCTCCAACCGACACACCTTCACGAGAGGGAGGGCGACGGGAAACGAAACATTTTATGGGGATTGCCTAATAAAGTAGAAGTTAGTTACGATTTGGATCTGTGATACAGCGGGAAATTCTGAATACAAGATGATGTTTTTGTTAATGAAAATTTAAACGGAGATGGCTTGTGTGCTCCAGGAGATTCTGTTAGTTTTGATTGCATAGTCCTTCTTTATTCATTGACAATTGTGCGATGTTTTGCAGGTGACTACCTTAAAAGAAATAACTAAATAATATGTTTTGTATTTCATTTTCACAAACGGTGTACAGCAAAACACGTGACTGGAAAGATGTGACAGGTAACACAACACCAAAAATCGAGATGAATTGGCTTCTTCGTTAGTAAACAAATAAGTTAGTCTTTTTTTATGAAATGTAGAAACAAGACGGAGGGTTTTACTCTTCTCCTGTGGAACTTGGAGCATGTAACACGACATAAGATCAGTAAGTAAACATTCCTGATATTTACATAACTAAAACTTTGCGATGCGGGAAATCTAATTCTCAAGTTAGCATTATACTTTTTAAAGATTATTGTAATATATGTTTTATTTTGTTGAATCTTGTTTCGGTTTTTTTGACTTAACATTGAGTACGATAGCCAAGGGACGGACCATTTAAAATGGAACTGTCGATGGCCGGCCCTCCTCTGTCATTTTATTTAATTTTAAAGGTCACTTGTAAAAATAAACTTACAATGGTTTATTTCTATCATACCTCAAAATATCAGTCTATTTTTACTGACATTGTTTGCTTGCTCCATGGTGCATTTTGAAAGCCTCTTTAGAAGCTTTTTTACCTCCGGAACCATACACACGGGTTCCGATGCATCCGAGGCGACTTCATGACCCTAGCCCTCCAGCCCTTTTTATAGCTTTTTTATTATTATTGGAGGGATAATTTCGTTTTATTAGTCTCTCAGATGGAAATACCTGTTAAGGTAACAGAATTCCATCAATTTTTTTGCGCTTTGAGGGGTAAGTCATAACTTTCGCATGATTTTCTCCTCGATTTGCATATGTTTTCCTTTGTTTACATTCCCGTTCTTGTCGCGGACAGGCGACTTGGGGGGCACAAGTTGAAATTTTATTACTCGCACGTGTTTAAATTCGCAGAGCTAAAACTTCAGGTGTAATTAAAAAATAACCGGTCTTTCGTTTGGTATAGTAGTTTTTTCAATTTGTGACATACCAGGATCGACTTTTGACGGTTGAAGTTGGGCGTTATTTTGACTACCAAAACAACACACGATCAGAGCGCACACAATAAAAGCCAGAAACTATATTAAAATAGTTATTTCGCAAAACCTTTTTACGGAGTCTTGAAGCTGTGGATGTGTGCTAAATACATGAGTAACATCAAGTCAATAGGAGCTTTTGCGCGCTTGTACTGTTTCGTTGAAATATGTTGAAATTTGCACCCGTTTCCCGAATTAAAAAATGAATTTTTTTCGAATTTTGGAACTTTTCTAAAATTCTCAAAATGTAAAGCGCTTGGGGATTTCTTAATATCGTTTCTTGAAATAGTTCCCCCAAAGGGACGTTTGGGTGGTATCAGCCAAAATTCGAATTTTTGGAACTGATTTGAGATTCTCGATATTTTCCGACATTGGCTCTTAATTTTATTCTTTGGTGTTTTACTGTTAGGTAATATTCTTCAAATTCTTGCCAGAACTTGTTAGAGTGATGGCAGTAGTAAAAAAGATGATGTAACGTTTCTGATTCTTTATCGCAAAAAGTGCATCTATCATGTTCGCTGTATCCAATCTTAAATAATTTCTTATTAGTGAAGAGTATAGAGTTTAAGATTTTAAACTGGAAGGCTTTGACGTAAGGCTCAGAAGCCGCAGTATGAGGAAGACTGAAAACACGTTTCAATTCCTCCTCAGTTAAGGCAAATTCGTGTTTTAGTTTCTGGGCGTTATTTGGCAGTTTGGCTTTTCCACTAATTATCAAGCTATAATAGTCTTTTGATTTATTTTTTCTTATATCATGATCAAATGTAGTATTTCGGCACGTGAAAGAAGGATCGCCTATACTGAAATAACATTGTGCTGTTTTTAAGTTCGAAGGTATCGCGTGTCTAAGGCTTGTCCATGTAAGGAAGTTAGCCTTGTTTATTTTGTGACTCACTTCATTGTAAGATTAGTAGTATAAGAGGAGTCAATCAAATACGGATTTGTATATAAGCTGTTTTTTTAGAAATGAAGCGTTCTTTTTCTATTTTCCGATTAAAGCGTTGTTTTGGCTTGTTTTGACTTTGTTTCCCACTTCCGAAGATTTCCGAAGATGACCCGAAGATGATCCGAAGATTTTCCGAGCGTTTTCCGAAAATTAATGAGCAATTTCAATTTAGACAAATATGCATACTATAAATCTTCGGAAAAAACGTTGGCGTGCGTTGTGATAAGTGAAGTTTAGCGAAAATGGAAAACAATGAAAGTTGGTTGGAGTGTGACGAGGTGTTAGACGAGAGTGATGAGTTTGATGTTGATATGGAATGGCGGGAGGAAGATGATGTTATGGAGCAATTGGAGTTAGAGATGGAAGTTTTAGAACGTCAGATCTCTCGTTTACCTCCATTAATCCAAGATCTTATCGAGGAGGAGGATCGCGCCCCCGTTCCTATTTGGGGTGGCTATATCGACCAACGGTTGATTTGTTCAAGTTCGTAGACTTTAAGAGCGCATTTTTTTGCGGTATATATATATAGAATACGTTGACAAAATTGAGAGCGTTTATTTTAGATGGTATGAAGGGGAAGGGTTAAACCGTAGTGGGAGTATAATAGACGCAACGCAAAAGTATTTCCCTTTAGAGAGTGGTGTATCAAAGGTATCTTCAAAATATGTCCACCGTCAAAGAGTTACGCTCTTTAGCACGAAGCTATGGATTATCTGTAGGTTCTAAGATGCGAAAAGATGACCTCCTACGAGCGATCGGGGATGCTCGCGCCGCGGAGTGGAGGAAACGACTCCGGAGAGCGCTACAGACGGGGAGATACCCTGCTATAACCAGAGGGGATATAGAGAACCCCCACAAGAAGTGGCAGCGGGCTCGTGAACTCCGTCAACTTGCGAGAGAGGTTGACGCTGCGCTTCTCTCGGAGGGTGTCCGAAAGAAAACTACTCCAACGATGAGGGCAGAAGTTCGTAGAAAAATTGAAAACCGTCGAGCCCCATTAGCGCGATCTCTGGTTCGAGAAGGTGCGCGTATACTCGAAGAGTGGGATGGAGAGAGAGAGGGAGAGGAAGCTGGTCGCCGCTTTTGGAAGTGGTCTTTCTTCCGAGGCGTGGCCGGGTCTCTGGTGGATCGGATTATGGATAAGCTCCATGAGAAGGTCGCCACCAGCTTCTATCTGCGATACAGTTACACGTATCGACTCCGGAACCTCGAAACGGGAGAAATTATCTTGTTTCACAAAACAGTACAAGGCAGTCCTTGGATGCAGCGGCTCGAGACGCAAGCCAGAGACTGGGTGCAGGAGGAAGACGAGAAGCGCTTGATTGGTGACCAAATCGAGCGACCTAATACCAAGTGGGTCTTCATCCGATTTATCTCTGTGACTGTAAAAGCTGTCGTAGATAGGCAGATGCCTTTGTTGGGGACAGGACCACTACCCAGCTGGCTCAGAAGAAAGCCTGGGATGTATTCCTTGGATATATACGGAGATAACCTCTGTCTCTTTAGGTGTATCGCCGTTCATCGAGGTGCGCGTGCGGATTGTTGCACTCGCCAGGCTCGAGCTCTCGCTAGAGAGATATACAAATCACCCGAGACTTGTCCAGGGATCTCTCAGGACGAGCTTCGGAAAGTAGAGGCCCACTTCCGGCTCGGGATCCGGGTATACGAACCACAAGAGTCTGGAGATTGGCTGCATCGGAGACACCCGGCTCACTATGAAAAAGTAGGCACTCCACCAATGACGATCGCTGTCTACGAGGGGCACGCGTTTCTCATTCACGACATCCAGAAACTCGCGAAAAAGTTCGTGTGCGGGGAGTGCAATGCAAGGTTCACAAAGTCCTGCAATCTCCATCGCCATGCCGAGCGTTGCACCCAAGGTGAGACAAAAGTTGTCTGCAAAGGAGAGAAAGTGGAAGCTCCGCCGTCTGCCTTTGAGAAGGCCTTCTACCCACAAAAACGGGATAGCGTCCAAGCCGTCCAATGGCTCGAGTATGAAGCCCGCACCAGAGGGATCCATATCCATCACCAGCTATGTGGACATGGAGGCGAACGAGCGATAGAAGGTTTCGCCGTAGACGGTTATGATCCCATTTCAAAGACCGTCTTCCAATTCAACGGGTGCCTATGGCACGGGTGCAAACGCTGTTTCCCATCGCCGAAGCAACGCCAGGAGCAACTTCGGAATCTTTTCAAGAAAAAGGGCAGCCCTGTTACACGCGAGATAGCATACCAACAGACGCTCGAGCGAGAAGCCAAAATCCGAGCTGCAGGGTTTCGCCTTGTGGTTCGGTGGCAGCACGAGGAGCCTAAACCTTGGAGAAAAGATCGCATCCTCGAACAAAAAACCGAGACCTACCCCCACGCGATCGTGTATGACTTCGAGAGTTACCTCGACAAGTCCAGTGCGAAAAAACCGACCGCCGATTTGACTATAGAGGGAGACCACGTTCCTATCTCCGTCTCCATATCAGACACCCTGGATCCGACTCCCGAACACCTATGCGTACGAGATCCAGAGTTGTTGGTCGAAGAATTTGTTCGAGCGCTAGAACGACGGGCCCAGCGCTTGCGCACAGATGTTCGCGCGAGGTTCCTGCCCGACACCATCGAGCTCTTACCAAAAACGTATCTGGAAGCGATCGAAGAGTGGTGCGACCAAGTCCCTGTGCTTGGATTCAATTCGGGGAAGTACGATTTGAACTTGATCCGGAATCACTTCGTCCCAGAAATCTGCAAGACGACCGACCAGTCCATCAAAGTGGGGTCTAAGGAAAACCAGGTTGTGTTTATCACAACTCCGGGCTTCAAATTTCTGGACGTTTTGAACTACATCGGTCCTGGCAAAACCTACGATGCTTGGGTCAAAGCCTACGGTTGCACTCTCACGAAGTCTTGGTTTCCGTACGAATGGTTCGACTCGCCCGACAAGCTCGACTTCCCTGGCCTACCGGACTACCCACAGTGGTTTTCGAAACTGAAAGGCAAATATCTTCTTTCCCTTTCGGAATATCGAGACTGCAAGCGGGTATTCCGGGAGAAGGGGATGCAGACCTTCGCGGACTGGCTCCGCTACTACAACAATCTCGACGTGGGCCCCTTCGTCGAAGCACTGGCCAAAATGCGCGACTTCTACACCGCGTATGGAATCGACATCTTCAAAGATGCGGTAAGTCTCCCTGGGGTGTCGATGAGGTTCGTCTTGCGAGGCACACTTCGCAGCCCCAACCCGCCCGACCTGTATGCCCCCAACAAAGAAGCGTACGACATGCTCAAAGCGGCGGTTGTCGGAGGGCCTTCGATTGTATTTACCCGCTACCACGAGGTGGGGGTCTCGCGGATCCAGTCGCACCAATACGAGCCTACGGCCCAGGCCCACCAATGTCAACGCATCCTCGGCTACGACGCGAACGCGCTCTACCTCTCTACCATGGCAGCCCCTATGCCCTGTGGGGAGGGAACGGTGATCCACTACAGTAGTCCGAACGGGTTTGTGGAGGCTCTACGAGAAGGAAGGTGGTTCGGGTTCGCCGAGGTTGACATCGAGGTCCCCGAACACCTCTGGCCAAAGTTCGAAGAAATGCCCCCGCTCTTCTACAACAAGAAGATCCCCATCGAAGCGGTTCCCCAAGAGATGCTGGACTATCTCGAGCGAATGGGACGAACCCGCTCAAAAGAGCCGAAGCTTGTCGGAGCCCTATTGGCCAAGAAGATTCTGTTGTACGCCCCTCTGCTACGCTGGTACCTCGCCCACGGTTTAGTTGTCACCGCGGTGTACCGGACGATCAACTACAAACCGCAAAAGATCTTCGGCTGGTTCGTCGACCAGGTTACAGAAGCTCGACGAGAAGGGGATACCAACAAGGACAAAGCACTATTCGCTGACCTGTTTAAACTGCTGGGTAATAGTTGCTACGGCAAGTTTATCGAAGCGCTGGAGCGGCAGACATTGGTCTCCTACACAGATGACGAAGCGGTTGTCGATCGTGCTCTCCGCTCCTCCTGGTTCGAGGACCTCGACGAAATAGGTTCCGCCTACGAGATCCACAGGAGGAAGCAGAAGATCGAGATTACCCGCCCGTTCCAAATCGGAATCACAGTCTATCAGCTAGCCAAACTACGGATGCTCGAATTCTACTACGACTTCCTGGACCATTTCGTAGACCGAAGATCCTTCGAGCTCCTACAGATGGATACCGATAGCCTGTACATGGGAATCGCGGGGAAAAACCTGGACGACGTCGTCCGCCCCGAGCTCCGCGAAGAGTTCGAGGGCTGCAAAAAGAAATGGCTCGCGTGGGATAAATGGAGCGGTCGGACGCCGGGCCTTTTCAAACTCGAGTTCGAGGGAACCCGGGCCATCGCTCTATGCAGCAAGGCGTACTACGTCGACGATGGGACAGGAAAAAGTAAAACCTCGGCGAAGGGGATGTCGAAAAAAGACAACGACTTGACTTGGGGCCGATACAAAGCAGCCCTGTATGGAGCACTCGACCAGGCAGAAAACCGGGGATTCCGGATGGACCACGGGAAGATGACAACTTACCACCAGAAGAAACTCGGGCTTTCCGCCTACTACGACAAGAGACGAGTTCTACCCGACGGGATTCACACCGAACCCCTTGAGTACACCTTCAGGGGGTAATTCAGTATTCCAAGGCACTACCTGCAGCTCCTCGCGGACAAAGCCTCGTTTTGGCCCGTCTCTGAGATAGTAGACCACAGGCTCGCCAGGCCGAACAATCGCGCGTTCTTGCTCGAGAACCTCGAGACTCCAAATTGGGTCCGTTGCGCGCCTTCGCCCGCCCTCCTGTTCACCAGGCTGGTATAAATATCGTACGCTGGCGTCAGAGGAAAGTCTCTCCTCCTCCAAACCAACCGCCCTCCCCGGTACAACGGCGGAAGGTTTTTGTACCACCGATTTGGATTCGATGGCATCCTGCGGTTTTTTTCCGATCAACCGCGTTGGTTCGTTGTTCAAAGCCGCGACAACAGCAGGCAGCCGAGCCACCCACTGTACCGATCTTTCTCCTTCGGGAAGAAGCATCTCCTGGGCGTACTGGTAACCGAACAACCGCTCGGCTAGAGTCCTGTTGAACCTCTCAACGATCGCTTGGTCTCGGTGGATATCCACGCGGCCACGCCGGACTTCTGTATTGTGGCGAGCTAGTAGCGGCAAGACAGATCCCATGAACTCTTTTCCTGGATCGACTTGAAGTAGCTTGGGCCACTCGAGAGGGCTTCGCTTGTAGATGCGCTCCAACGCTCCTGCAACTTCTCTCGCTTCCTTTGAAGCCAACGGCTCAGCCTCCTTGTAGCGCGAGGCAACATCGACCACGGTGAGAGCATACTTGTAAAGCTTCCGTCCACGTCCCGGGCGGTCGTGGGGAAGAAATAGAAGATCGGCCTGATGAACCTCGTTTGGTGTTGAGACATTGAACCTCGGCCTTGGTATGCGCTGTAGAGGCGGGAGGTAGATCTGCCAAATTGCCTGTTTTTCTAGCCAAGCCAGGGCTGTATCTTCAGAGACGCCAGCGGCGTCCGCCAACTTCTTCGACGCGGCGTGCCCCTTCCAATAGCCCTGGGGGCTGTAGTAGATGCCAGACAGCTTGCTCCGGAGGCGGACCAAGTCCGTCGCAGACAGCGCCGAGCCTCCGGCGTCGTAGACAGGCTTCTCTTCCATTGGTCTATAGCTCCATCGCGAAAATAGCTATTGTGGTCTCACAACCATCGGCTAGCAGCATACCCAATGGCGAGCATCCCACCCCCTACATAGGCCAATTCACCTGTTCGTTGGGAACTCGAAGGACGGTAATAATCGCTCCATTGTGGGGCGTCGTGGTCATCAACCGCTGTGGGACGAGGATGGGTTTTAGCGTACAGGTCGAGAGCGCGGTTCGTTGCGGCTGTGTCTTGGTCAGCTCTATTGCGCAGGCGTTCCTGCTCTACTTCCCAATCTGCCAGCTTCTCGCGGCGTTTCTGAAAGGCAGCCCAGTCAGCCTGGTACTTCTCCAAGGCTTTGTCGTGGCGCTTTCGCTCAGCCGCCATTGCATCGGGACCTTTCCCAGAAAGCGCCCGAGCGAGATACGAACCACCAACGAAGGCCGTAGCGTTTAAGATAGCCCCACCCACCATAACTGCTATGCTTACCATCTCTACTCAGTTGGGATTATCTTTTTATCAACTAAGTATTGTCTAGCTGCTACCGCTCCTGAGAGAACTGCAACCCACTTCGCGTAGTTTTCAATCGACGAGGAAGGGTCCGAGATCATAGGCGTTTTGAGAACTTTTTTCCCCAACCAACCAATACCTGCAGCAATGCCTGTCAGAGTTGCCGCTTCGACAACAGTGGAGACGACTTTTTTGTCCATCAAGTCTATATCTAGCCAAAATTTATTCCATAATTGTACGAGAGGGTGTTGGCTGCTGCGGCGGATGCTCTGGAAGAGCGCCGAAGGCTTGCTGTCCCTCCGAACGGGCACGACGCTCCCGCGGCGAGCTTCCAGCGTGGGACACAGCCAGTGCGTCGCAGACTCGCATACTCGGCTGCTGCTGCTTCTGTTGCGCGAGATACAGACTATACAGACTGGCCAAGAGACTCCCTGCAGCAATCAGGAGCCCCCAATTGACAGAGCTCCAGCTTGTCGTAGCTCGGTGTGATTCCTCGCGCTCGCTATCTCTCTCGCGGTCCTGCTCTCGAGCCAGAGCTTGTCGAGCTGTTTTGTTTCTAGCCGCGAGGGCACGACCAGCTGCGACCTTCTTAGGATTCTTGTGTTTAGTCGGTTCTCGGGGAGCGGACGGTGCTGTAATACGATCTTCTTCTTCCATCCCTTTCAGACAAGATGCTGGTAATTACTATACAAATATCAAAAAAATTGCCAGCATCTGCCAGCAAACCTACTAGCATCTGCTAGCAGTCTTCGAGTCTACGACGCACTGGCTGTGTCCCACGCTGGAAGCTCGCCGCGGGAGCGTTGTGCCCGCTCTCCTACGGAGTCATCTGGGGTTGCGTCCGTCGAGCCTCCGGTGCTGCGCGTCGGTAGACCGTCGCAGAGTCTATCGACGCAGAGCGCAGACTCTGTGTGGCAGCCTACATGCGCCAGAGCAGCCATTAGCGCCACCAAGTGGCCTCCGCGGACCGCGATCCACCCCGCCCCATAGCTTAACTCACGCCTGATCAGGGCATCCTGCTGGAGGTCTTCTAACAGCGCCTGCTCGGAATCCAGCTGCTTACCTACGGCTCCCAACACACGGCTTACCACCTTGCACGCGACTTTTAAGAAGCCGCTAGAGAGACTGCGCTCGACCTGCTTTCCGAGGGTCGTCTGGTAACGAAGATGGAGCGAAGCAACCTCCTTCATCGAGAGCTTGTGGACGTCGCCCAGCGACAGCTCCTTCCCCAAGTACTCCTTGGTGTTGCCTGCGGCTGCCAGAATAGCAAGTGCCTCCCGTTCTTCCCGACAGTCGTCTACAGCGGCGTACGAGGTGATTCCTTCCTCGCGGAGAATTTCATCCAGCACGTTTCCTTCGGTTTCAGCCATTTTATATATATCTGCCGAAACAATTTTGCTGGGAGCTGGGATTTCCAACACGATATCGAATGGATGGCGGAGACGGAAGCAAAGTCTGGCGTACGGATGCTCCTTGAGCGCGGATAGCATTTGGTGGCGCTCCTCCTTGGGATGTCCTACCCCGTAGTTTTCCCAAAGTATTTTCCCATCGAGCTCGCTCGGACTGTAAAACGTCAACGTCGCGGCTACGTTCTCCCGGAAGGCTTTTGCCACGCTCGTGTACTGTTGGGTCAGGAGCCATACTGAAAAATTCTTGTGCCTGCCAGAGAAAGCCAGCTCTACGAGAGCGCTGCGTTGTTTTTTGACGTCTTCGCTGGCGGCGCAGTCGTCCAGAATAAGCAACACCTGGCCACGCCCTTCGAAGACCGCGGTGCAAAGTCGAAGACACTTTTCAATCTCACCGCCCGAGTTCCCTGGTGCCAGGGCTACGAAGCCGGGGTCTTTGTGGGCAAATCCCCGATATGTTTTATTGTGGACGTACGTCGGGCAAATCAAACACACGACGTGGAACTTCCCACGAAAAGGACCACGGAGAGCTTCGACGACCAGTCTCGACTTCCCCGAAGCGGTTGGACCGACGATAAGCAGGTGGCCGGGTATCAAGTCGGTGAGACAATCCATAGTATATAGGGAGGCGATTAATAGTAGGCGACTTGACTTCCAAGGTCGAATGCTGCGTCGCCTAGGAGGAAGACGTGGCAGTTGGCATTACCACCGCCGCCGGTCCTTCGATAGATCCGGAACTGAAGATTTTTTCCCGGACCGATAGCTGCTTGTCCGTCGCCGTGAACGAGGTGGTCGCGAGACGTGCGGAGATCGATGAAGATCCCGTATTTATCATGTGAGAACCCAGTAGGGCGGGTGACCACCGAGAGTGGAGCTGGGGGGTGCACCAACCATTCTGCGCCGGCTCGCGCCGTCTCCCAAATATCTGAGGGGAGCATACCGCTGGGGTAAAGCGTGTTGGGGACGCCGTTGAGGTCGAACTCAACCTTTGTCACGCCCGGATTCGGAAAGGCTTCGCTGTTTCGCGCTCCCGCGGGGAACTGGTCAACGAACAGGAACAGGACACCCACAAAGCTTTTGAGTTGCACGGGGATGTTGTCCGTGAGAATTGACTCGGTGGCCTTCGCAAAGGCGATCGCTTTGTAGTGCGAGATGTGGTTGTAAAGAACCACGCTCGGGAGGTGCTGCGCGTAACCGGGGGACTCAATCACTTGATACACAAGTTCTATGTTTTTTAGTGTGTAGCTCCCAATCTTGTTCGTATCCGAGCTTACGATGACATCTCTGGCGGCGGCGAGAGTGAGCTCCAACCGAATTGGCGGAAGACTCGCCGTATGGAGAACGCCGTGGGTGCGAAGGAGCTCAAAGTCAAGTGGGATCCTATATTTGGGGAAGGTCTCGGCAATTACTACGTCCTCTGCCACATCGCCTTTGTCTCCGGCCTCTGAGCGGATTTTGTTGACCGCGGTTGTCTGGATCCCTTGCTCGATACGGTTAGCTCGCTCTTCGGTGGGAAGCCACAGGTCGGAGAACGCTCCAACTAGGTCAGCGCGCTCCAGGTCCTCTAGGGTTTTATCGCCCATCTTGACGATCCTGCGCCGAATCAAACAGCGCCGCAGGTTGTCGACAACGCGATTGTTGGCGTGCTTCGACGATCCGCCTAGCGACACCTCGCCTACAAGGGCTAGGGTGTCTGGGACTAGGACGGTGTCGGCGGGAAGTCTGGGAATGTCAACGTAAAGAGTCTCTTTGTGGATCGCTGAGCTAGGGTTAAAGGTCAAGCGGTGGGTGACGCGTTTTCCTTTTGCGGCCATCAAAGCGCGCGGCTTCTCCCTTGGGTCAAGCTTCTTGGAGATGTACGCCATTTTATTTGTCTTGTATGTATAGGCAGAAACAAAAATGGATATCAACCCTGATGAGATGCCTTTGATACCCCCTGATGACGACCCTGATGACGACCCTGATGAGCCCGGTGGCGCTGAAGGTGGGAGGGTTAACCCCAGCTTCGACCCCGCCGATCTTCCGGAGGGTGGAGAACAATTCGGGATGTATGACTTAAGACCGCGAGGTCGTCCCCGTGAGCCTGCCACAGCAGAAACGTCGTTTTCGTCCTTATTGCAGGGGGCACGACCAAAAACGAAGATGGTGACCAACCCTGTTACTGGGAAGCCAATCGAAAAAAGATTACTGGAAGATGCGAAGCTCGAGGTGGATAGCGAGTTTCCCTTCCTTAACGGAGTCGAGATCGGCGTGAGCGATGATGGTCGTATTATGATTCGTAATGGGTTGGACGAAAACGCGAAGTGGCGCCAACTGAAAAACAAGGATGGAATTTTAACGAAGAACTTCTCTAAAGAATTGAAAGAACGTCTAGGTCCATCCACGGACGAGATCTTGGAACGGAATAACGCCAGAACTCAGGAGCTCGAGCAGCAAAACCGACAGGACGAGGAGATAAGAGACGCTCCCGATATTTCACCGGAAGATAGGCGTGCGGTGGAGGCCCGGATTGCAGCGCGCGAGGAAGAGATTCAAGAACTCGAGCGAGAAAGTGAAGCCGTTGAGGAGCGAATGTCTCTGCGGGACCGCGTTCGGGCTATTTTCAAGAAGTACGGAGTAGGGGTCCTGGGGGTTCTCGTAGCGGCTGGGACGGTCATTGGGATTATCTTGGGGGCTTTACAGCGGGGGCTCGCCGGCGTAGCGCAGGGGGTAGGGCGGGGGTTGAAGACCATCGGAAAAAAGATCGGGGAGCTACTACCTGGGGCCATAGGCGCCATTGTCTCGTTCCTCTTCCGCACGGCTGGAGAAGTTGTTGGTTTCTTAGCCAAAAACGCCTGGCTCTGGATCGTAGCCGTGGTCGTGTTTCTCATCGAGCGCTACAAGAAGAAGTCTACCTAAACAACCACCAAGTCGCCCCTGCGGCCACAACAGTGACTGCAGCTAAATTTCTCTCGTGCGCGGATGGCGCTACGGGGGCTTTAGTTTTCGGGACAAGTGGGACTGGGGGTTCTATTTTCAGCGTTGTTTCCGATACAAGGGGGACTGGGGCTTTTGTTTTCGGTGTTGTTTTCGGGACAAGGGGGACTGGGGCTTTTATTTTCGGCGTGCGCTTATGTGTCCGCTCGTTCACACGCGGATTGACCCCGAAAGTCATATCGCTGGTCGCTTTCTGGAGCTCATTGTTGTACCCGAGAACGCTTTCTGAATTAATAACAAGGCGGCTGGGGAGCAACCAGAGCCCTGGGGCGACAGCCAGATTCAGCTGCGCTCGAGCGTCGGACAAAGCCCTTTGATAGTTCTGGATGCCGGTGGAGATATCGTTTACTACGATTGTCTCCTCTAGAAGTTGTCTAAACATTTGGCGGGTCTCAACAGCACTGCCGCTCGCCCCCACGATAGTAGATCGGGTTTTGACTTGCGAGCCAAGAACACAATAAACTAAAGCCTCGATACTACGATTTAGACGCCCCATGCCAGCCTCCGTCAGACCTTCACCCTTTTTCGGTGAAAACCAGCTGTATTGCGCTCCGCCGTGGGCATCGTTTCGGATAAAGGCCAACAGATTACCTTGATTCTTTTTCCCACCCTCATCTGAGAAGAGATTCAGGCTATCAGGCCATGTGTTTGCTTCGGTGTCATAGCCACGGATGACGTGCAAGTTCCTTGGACCCTCGCTTGGGTACGTTATAAACACGTCTCCAAGCCCGTGGTTTCGTCCGCCCTTCCAACGAAAGTCGGGGGCTCTAGGTAGTCCGAATTCGATGCAGAGGCTTTCAAAGGCGGCCTTGCGAAGTGGGTTGTTTGTTTTTTGGAACGCCTTGTCTCCTGGGAGGGGGCAGCCGAGCTCGAATAGGATACGGCGGACGGTGAAGTATACGTGGAATCGAAGTAGCCCCTGAACTATGGGCGGGAAGGTTTTATTGCCCGGGTCGGTAATCGACACCCCACACCCTGCAGTTGCGCACCATGTGGCGAAGTTCAGCTGTTGAGGCCAATATTCATACGTCGGAGAAGAGAGCCATTGGTGCGCCTCCTTTGCCGAGCGATGTGTAATGGTCATTTCTTTCCATATGTCTCGGACTCCTGCTTTGAAAGAAATTTTTGGGTCAACAAAGATCTCGAGCTCTCTAAGAAGCGGTGTGATTTCAGAGCCTGTTTCAGCGAACGGAACGGCAGGCACGGGGTATTTGTCCGGGCTGCGGAGAAGGAGGGCATCTGGGAAATTGCTCTGTTTCGGAAATTTAATTTTTTCTAAGGTTTTACCGAAATGTTCTACGGTCTTTTTTGGAAACGCTGTTTTTATAACAGACCAAAGATCTATTTCGTGGGATTGATCCATGATGTATATATACGCGGTTAAATAAAATGTCCCTCAGCATAGCGGCAAGCGAGGGTGTAAACGAACTTCACCCTCCGGTCGTTGGTGAGCTCTCGAGTGTCGCAGCTCGAACCGTGAAGATCGCTGAAATAACGCTCACAGTACTTAAAACGATGGATATATATTTCTTCGCTCTCAACTCATTGGACAAATTGAACCTCATTCGCGAAGGACAAGCCGATTTTGCCACGATCAGGAAAGCGAAAGGGAACATTCTGGTCTCAATTCCGAAGGGGGAGTACAACCTCCACTGTCTACAACAGGCAATTGTCTATGGACATGGAAAGGATGTCGCCGCGGGCACTTGTGAACTTCGGATAACCGCTACTGGAGTGTATTTCTTCTCGAAAGTACAGGTGATCCTAGACAGCAAGCTAGCCGAATTGTTGGGGATATCCGAAGTCCCGCGCGTTCTGATTCATGTTCCTGTACAATGGGGTCCGCCCTCTGTTTCAATCTACTGCGATTTGGTGGACCCAAACAAGTCGTATGAAAGGGGCAAACCCTCCTATCTACTGGCGAAGGTCGAGTCTTTGAAACTTCAAGGACCTTCGGTGTGGCATTTGCGACCGTTTTATCTCCCCGTCGACCCCACAAAAAGAAATCTCTTCCGAGTTTGGACGGTACCGACGACCGGGGCAGAAGTTTTGTTGGAGCTCTGTATATAGGACATGGAATCTGATTGTTTGTACCCAAAGGTTCCCACCTCCCCCAACGATGAGGGGCATTCGTTTCGGCTTCAAAAGATTTGCGATATTCAGACCACCCTAAAAAACAGTATCGCCCATTACGAGGGGGTTCGGAAAAAATATACCCGCTCTCGGACAATTTTGAACGGGGTAGCTTTAACCGCTGGAAGCCTGAGCGTTATACTTTCGGCTTCGGGCCTAGCCGCCTCTTTGACCGGCCTTGGGCTTGTCGTTGGGGTTCCACTGGGTGCTATTGGTGGCATCTTCGGAATCGTTTCAGCCTCTATGGTCAAGGTCAGTAAACGTATTGCCGTAAAGATATCCAAGCATGAGCGAACCGTCGCGATTGGTGAGACGAAGTTGAGTACCATCGATGACTTGGTTTCGAAAGCCTTGCAGGATAACCAAATCAGCGCTACGGAATTTCAACTCATTCTCTCCGAGGTTGAAAAATATGAAACTCTCAAGCGCGAGATTAAACAAAAAGCTGTGACAAAAAACGAAAACCTCGATCTGACAAAGCTGCGGACCGAGATTCGCAGCGAACTGGTCGCAGAGATGCGAGAAAAACTCGCTTAAGTGGAGGTTGTTATTTCCATGTTGAGCGATGACTTCAGCTTGATCCATAAAGCATCGTATTTTCGAAGCGTCGTCGGTCGAATGTGTGAAATGTCGCACCTGGCGGCTCTTTCGTGGTCCTCTCGGAGTTCGAAGATTACTTTCAACAACCATATCAGCTTTGGAAGCCGGCGGTAGTCTGAGACAAAACTCAAGTTGGCCTCAATACGATTCACAAGGTTTACTATCGATTTTCTTTCGAATAAATCAAGCCCGAACTCTTTCATCAACAATTTTTGCAACGAGGGCCTTTTACTTTTTGATATTGGTCTTGGTCTATACCCCTCTTTTCGCCTGTTAGTTGGAAAATTCCATGTAAGATGATCAAACTCACCCGAAACCACACGCTGGCAAAGTCGAGGGCTGGCTGAAAGATACCCCTCGATGCTTTTTGGTGTGGGTTGGGGAGAAATTGGAGGGTCTTCTAAGAAAGAGGTTGCTAAGAGTTTTAACTGCGAGAGGTAAGTAGAGGAATAGTTTGCTTTTTTCAAGCTGTCAGCGACCATTACATCCATTTTTTGGGTCTATTGGTTGCTACTCTTTAATTACCTGCCCGAAAAAAGTGGGGATAGTAGGGTTAGTCGAGCCACAACGAGCTCAACCAATTCATGGTTGCTCCGAATTTAGGCGCGCCAAACTCTTCGACATCTTCCACCGGCCGCTCTAACCTGGCGAGGGCGTCGCTCACCAATTCAAAGAAACACTGTCTTGTTTCATAAAGAGGGAGAAATTCACCGCCCCTATTTTCCAACCATCGATTGTGGGCGAGCTGGCACTCGCGGTAAATCAGTTGGACCTCTGCGGCCCGGAACTCTGTATAATAGAAATACTTTGGATACAAGATGCCGTCAGCTAAATGCGCGTCACGAACTTCATCGCGAAGAGCTGCGAGTTTTTGCGGCAACCCGCGTTCCTGAAAGTTCCTCCGGAGTTGATCATCAACGGCATAGAAGGTACCGTCGCAAAGCTCTGCCCTCAGTGTCGCATCTCCACTCAACCACACGAGGGCAACATCGCGGGACGACAGATTGAAATTCGCCCGCCTATCAGCGAGCTCTATGTCCACGCGCGCTCGAGGGTGTGCCAATAAAGCACGACGCAATTGAGCTTTGACCATCTTAGACCTGCCGGGAATCTGGTATTTTGTTGCCAAAGCGCGTAACTCTTTGACTGAAAGCATGTTTATGGTGGCACGCCAACGTTTTTTCCGAAGATTTATAGTATGCATATTTGTCTAAATTGAAATTGCTCATTAATTTTCGGAAAACGCTCGGAAAATCTTCGGATCATCTTCGGGTCATCTTCGGGTCATCTTCGGAAATCTTCGGAAGTGGGAAACAAAGTCAAAACAAGCCAAAACAACGCTTTAATCGGAAAATAGAAAAAGAACGCTTCATTTCTAAAAAAACAGCTTATATACAAATCCGTATTTGATTGACTCCTCTTATACTACTAGATTCAATATTATTCAGATGTAATAAGAGATCGCTTACAGTATAGATTCCCGATTTAAAGTACTCCTTGTAAAAGACTGGTTTCCCATCAATTCTTATCTCCTTATGATTCCGAATTACCGTAATCCAATCTTTTTTGTTCGAGCAGAGATCACGAAATTCTGCAACCACTTCATCTACATCAAGGGTAACTGCTAATCTTTGCACTAAATCAAGTTTACCGATTATTGGTTGAAGGTCATTTGAGGGACCTCGAGTGACTTCAAGTCTGTCAAGATCACGGATGATATCTCTAATGGCATAACACAAGTACGATATGTCTGCCGACATCTGTTGAGTACAACATAATTTTAAAATGGTAACATTTTTGTAGGCAGTTGATAACATACGTTTTACAGAAAGATTTCTAATTTAATTATGTTAGTAAAAGTATTCAAATAAATCAATCACTTCATTTACGAATTAAACATGCTAATATCTCGGACGTTATCAAAATATCTAATTTATTTATCAACATTCCAATGCAGGTAAGCACAATGTATGACAATAAAAATAGTTACTTACGTCATTCCGTTACCATTACACCGTTGTAATGTTGTGTTGTGTTCGTTCCACAGTCTAGGAACCGCCACGTTGAAAAGATAAACATGCGACCGTCATGGGGTAGGATCATTCTCTCTACTCCACTCTACTGGAGGGCTTTTTGCCACAGTTACCGTGGGAATGGGGGTGGAGATTAGCTACGCCTGCGATGTCCTCTCTCAATGGATTGCGGAAGGATGTCGAAACAAGGCGAATACATGAACTTGGATGTTGAATACAAAACATCGAAAGTTGAAACTTGCATTGTTTACATTTTTATAAAAACAGAAGAAAATCGTCAATTTGGCAACACAAATAGGTGATATTGAATTTGAAAAAGAAAAAGTACCATGTACAATAGACACAGTTGGATGTCGCATTGTGTAAGGTAGCATAAAATACAGCAAGTCGAGTATAAAATACAAAGATCGAATTTTGGCGGAAATGGACCGCCATAAACATGGCCGCCCAGGGCGGCAGATGCTTAAATACGTAAGCCCGCGTGTCCGCTGACCCAACTACAGCGGCATAGCGCTGAACAACAAGCCTAGTAGCGTAGCTTCTCTTTTCCGTTTTCTCTACAAACAAGTGCGCTAATAAAGAAACACTACTTATGTGAAGGTCTTACAGTTATTGACTGTTGGGAACGAAGGAGTGTCACTGAAATGAGGGTAAATCAACACACTAACTGATAAACAAGGTGAGGGCTAGGGTCTACCACATAGTCATGAAGATGCTGTGGGAGGCATCGTAGTCTGGTTGAGCGTTTGCACTCTGTAGGGTTGTCATTGGGATTGTCGACTGATATACTTGGAATAATCGGTGAGGGTGGAGTAGATATCTCGGGTGGAATGTATGGGGACTGTGGAGGCAACAATGGGCTTTGTGGGATGTGCGGTACGGCGCTATGGGAGCCTTGGCCATAGTCGGTGATGGTGTCTTGTTCGTAGTCACTGGCATCTTCCTCATTGAGGTGATTGGATGTGTGGTCTTGGTAGGGAGGGACCTTGTAACGCTCATTTTTCCTGACACGACATGAGAGGTTCCGTAACTGTGAGCCAACGAACTTACGAACGTTGCACCATTGTCCGTCCTCTGAGATTACCAGGTACCTGTTACGACTGCGAGACTTGTTACGGTCACAGTAAAGGTAAACTAAATCTCTGACGGTTATTATTGGGGAACTACGCAGGTTAGTGAATGGAGCTTTGGACTTTTGGCTGTGGGCGTGGTTTGCTTGTCTCTGCTGATGTTGCTCATGTATTCGCTCTCGGTCAGTGAGGGGAATTTGTCAGTTGGTAAACTGATCTCTTTGCGTCCACATTTCTCTGGCAGATAGACCGTGAAAACGGATTCGTGAGTTTAGGTGAGCTGTGGCTACGGATAGAGTCGTTGGTGAGACAGGACCGCCTTCAGGTTGCTGTCGTAAGAGCTCGCTTTCCAGTTCCTGGATGGCTCTCTCTGCAACGGGGTTCTTGTTTGGATTTTTCACACGACCTATCCCAAGGCTGGTTTTGTTTTGTAGTAGAGGCCTGTCGTTCACGAGGGCAAGGAAGGCGGGTGCTGGGTCACAGCGAATATTTGCGTTAGGTCCATCAAGGGGTCGCAGGCCAACGCACAACTGGATTAACCCATCACGTAACGTTCCTTGCCTTTCATCTTCCACGATGAGAGTTACGGTGTAAGAGGTAACAGATTCTCGGAGGACCAGAATGAGCTGACAGGACTGCTTTAGGATATCTGCTGCATAGGATACTCCCACTGCCGCTGGAGGATTTGAAGTGGACTGCTCTATGGCGGTGTGGGGTGTGAGGCGAAGAGCGGCACAGGAATAGCAACCGAGACAAACACGTTCGATGGCTTTGTCTAAATCGAGGGCGTAAAAGTAGCGACTCACTACTTTCTTTAGTTGAAGACTCGAGGGGTGGGACAGCTTCAGGTGTAAAGCAGTTAGTAAACCGTCCAGGATCTGTCTGGCAATATGATGCAATCCCGAGGAGGAATTAGAGGCTCACTCCTCCTCACGACTAGGAGGCCATCATTACTCAGTGATGCCACAGACAAGTACCTTTTAAAATCCTTGATGTGGGTTAATTTTTGGACGGGCGTGTCCCTTGTTCGTCTTAGGTCCGCCTACTCAGACTGTATTGACAACCAGGCCTTGCGACTTGTGAAAGGGGGATTTCCACGGTCAGATAATATGTCCTCTGCAGACAGGTGTCGGACGACGAACTCTTCAGCCTCGGCGATGAACTTGCAAATCTGACATGAAGGATCCGTACACACTGGCGCATTGCGGCTTGCGAAATCAGAAGGTAAAATAGCGACTCCTGAAACATGGCTCACAGTGATTTGGAAGCGGCTAACGGTTGACAGATAGGTGGACACACGTGGACTAGCAGAAAATTCTCCCCTGTACATTTTTTCATATGCCTGTACACAGGGCCTTCTGTCAGTCAATACACAGGCTTTGTGCTTGGATTGTATTATGTAGGGGCAAACGTGTTTAATTGCAGCGCCAATAGCGAGTGCTTCCACTTCGCAAGGTAACCAGGATAACTGATGACTACGTAGCTTTGCACTGAAAAAACCGCCAAGGGCTAATCTGTCTCCACGGGAAACGTAGAGAGTGGCAGCGATTCCAAGTCTCTGAACAGCACCATCTGTCACGATCCATAATTGGTCATCAGAGTTTGGTAAGGTAATCGTATGGCTGGACACAAGGGCAGCTTGAGCAGACTTATAGGAATTGACAAGGTGGTCTGACCAGTTAATATCATCTTGTGACTGTTTATTAGCCACAGCCTCGTCAAGAGGCGCCAGTAGGGACGAACAGTGGGGTACTACTCGAGCAAGAACCTTGAGGGCGCCAATAAAGGACCTCATGCCAGCAACTTGGGAGGGCTACACGAAGTCAGGGTCGAGACACGATGGGGACTGGCACGAAGGGTACCTTGAGACCAGGTCCACCCTAAGATAGATGCAGTCTTGGGGTTGATGATGGTCTTTGATGCTGACAGGCGCAGGTTAGCTTTGTGGAGAGCTTGTAGTACGACAGTCCAATTTTGTAATGGAGGCCAACGTGCGGGAACGAAGCTCTGTACCATAGCGTTGCTTGATGGGTTTGGGTAAGGGCGGGTTTATCAGTCTAAGCCATGTTAAAACTCCAAAATTTTCTAAGGTTGGCGATAACTCCTCTTCCTTAGACATAGTACAACCGTGGTGAGATATGGTGTCAGGTTTTAGTAGACTGTCCTCCACAAATGCCATGAGACGCTGATAAAGATCTTCTGGACGTTCGTCAGGGTTTAAATGAATCTCACTAAAGTCAATGAAATGAGCCCCGTTGGTTTGAAAGCCAAAATGGAGTCTAATCGCTTGCGATATGTCTTCTATACAAGTGGTATTCTTAACAATTGTGCTAAAAGAGGTTATTGGACAATAATTGGCGATTTGGCCAAGCATAAGCTCAAGCCCGTTTACCTTCTGAACTGCTGTGCGCCGCGAAGTAACGGACTCGTCATTATCAGAAAAACCGCGTAGCGGATTCGCTTTGGTTTTCTAGACAACGAGGCACCTTCTGGCAGAAAGGGCGCGAAATTGGCATCTAAGGACAATGTATAGATGAGATTCTGCTTCCAGTTTTCGAAAGACGTAAGAGTTTCGTTTTTGAATAAGCACCACTGCTTCGGAGCTCGGTTTACAGACATCGCTTGCTTCTGGAGAAAATAACAGCCGTCGTTTGGCTGCTCGGCGTTCCCGACCAATTTGTCGTAAAGGATGTGATGCTACAGGAAAAATTCTGTTCCTCGAACGTGGGGATTCGAGTCTTTTATGCTGCCACCACGTCAGTTATTAATTTCACCACACCAGGACCCGATAATACTAAGTGTAACCTTTATCTATAATACGAATTAACTGTGAAGACAACAGAACTAACATGGCCGCCCAGGGCGGCAGATGCTTAAATACTTCAGCGTGCGTGTCCGCTGACCCAAGTACAGCGGCATACCGCTGAACAACAAGCCTAATGGCGTGTATTATTTGACCTATTTTGGGAGGATTTTCTTATGATTTACTTCTTTTATTTATGATAATTAAGCTCAGCTGTTAATTATCATAAATAACCATTTTTACTCAAATTGGTCATTTCATATAACCAATTTTGTTTCCATTGCTAATTTGATAAAATCGATCTAGTTTCCCACTGGTTATTTGATAAAACCAATATTGTGTTTTTGGTTATTTGATGAAACCATTTTTGTGTTTTTGGTTATATGATATAACCAACGGGGCCACATTTGGTTATTTGATAAAACCATTTTATGCGCCGTTTCATGAAACTGGTTATTTGAAACGTCATCCATTCTAAATGTTGACAAGCCTGCGCGACTGCCAAGTTCGTGTTTTAGCCATTCTCGCAGCTTTGCCCTTACGAGTATGTCTTGTAAAGAACGTCCTTTTTTAGATAATTAGAAATTTGTTTTAGCAATGGTTGGCATTCAGTCAAATGCCAATCTTTCACGCGGATGGTTGGCAAGATTTGTTTGTTTTTCTTTGTGTTTTTGTTGAAGGGCTTGCTCTCTGTTTTCAAACTTCACTTCATAAGGTGTTTTCTGTATCAAACTCTCTAGGTGATCTCTAAGGTGTTGTCTGAAGTTTCAGAATGATATCTGCACATGTACAGGTCCCTAATTCATTATGCATGCTGAAGTTTCGGAATGATTTCTGCAAAGGTCCCTAATTCGTTATGCATGCTGAAGATGTCTTGTCAGGTGTAATGCATGTGCAACTATTTCGAAGAACGAAATAGTACTGTTACAGAATGCATAATGAAGTACGGACCTGTGCGGAAATCTTACCAAAGTTTCTATCTCTCTCTTCAAATTGAATATTAGAGGAGTTTATTCTCAACAGCCTCAAGGCCCTCTCCCTTAATTTCGACACCTGGGGGATAACATGAAGAGTGATGCGTGTATTAGAATATTTCTGTGAGTTTGAAAGGAGTGCGTACATCACCGTACAGCGTCTTTTTTTAATCTTTCGCCTTTGTTCACATTAGTATCCAAGAATGTTGTCTCTGCATCTGATATTTCGGCCGTGAATTTGATTGTAGGGTGATGTTTGTTAACTTGTTCAATGAACTTTGTTATTTTTTCTCCGTTAAAGTCCCAGAGTGAGACTGAAACGCCGTCTTCAACGTGTCCAAACGAGTGCCGGATTTTGTTGCGCTTTGGCTTAGGATGTCTGTTTCAACTTTTGCCATAAAGATTTTGGCCGCGGCCCAATAGCAGTACCACGTATCCGTTAGAGATCTGTAGATAATTCTTTCCGTTGAGTTCAAATGAGTTTTCTGTAGGATTAGCCTTAGCTCTTGTTCGACTAGTGGTGTGGGGATAGGAGTTTTATTTTGGCTGTAGCCGGATATTGACCGAGCGAGGTCGTCGTTGTTGGCCACGGTAATACTAAAATGTGCTTGAAGCCGATACTGCAGTAACGATGCCGCCGAGAGCTATTTATGAAAACTAAGGAATTCCCGCCAAGTTCTTGAATAACACATTGTTTCAAAGTTGCGTGATCGGTATGCGGGTCAACAAAGTCACGAAACTGAAACTGAAACACTCAAACTGAAACTCAAACTGAAACTCAACCGAATTTATGACTCGGATACCTCATTAGGTATTCCGAGTAAAAATATCCTCTCCATTGACCAATCAGCGTTCAGTAATTTTGCCTTCTTTGTTATTAGGTTTCACAAATATAATAATAAATACATCACTAGGTATTACAAGTGGTAAAGGCAAGAAAGCGAAGCGGAGTGGATTGGAGCTGATAGAGTGACGTCAGCGTTTTCAAAAAGTTCTCTTTTTGTGGTGGATGGGGGAATCAGGATGTTACGCGTAAACAATAAAATATTCCAAACCCAATCGTCTCATGGTTGTCAAAAGGTTCTTATTAAGCGGCCAATCAAAATGTGGAATATGCCACGTGATCTTTGCGTGTTTGGCTCAAGTTCGGAAACGCGCAGCGGGATATGACACGTACTTCCTTTTTGCTTTTACGAGCTTACCATAGGATGCCATTGATTGGTTTGCTCGGTATGTCTAGCCTGACAGTCACGCCTTCTGCTTTTAGCATAAAGTTATAATACACTTGACAGGTTAACGGGAGACGCCTTTCACAAATAGAAAACGCGATAATACTAATCTGATCTACAAAATTCTAACCAAAATGCGCATTATGTCGCTTTTTCTTCTGGGGTGTGCTGTTTCATTAACAGGTAAGTACGTGTTCGCCATTGTACGAAAAGTGTAAATTGTTTGTATATTACTTGGGTTCACACTAGACCTCTAGCTAAGTCTGTCTTAGACGCTTCCTAAGTCGACTTCGTAACAATCATCGGCGTGAAGTCCGAAATGCTTGATTTCCGACTTAAGAGCGGCAAACTCAAAGGGGCTAAGACATTCTTCAGTCTTTTTCAAACACGACTTAACTCTTGCTTGGGTAACATGATCGGTTATGGTAAGAAAAACCTGTCAATGGGTCAGCAAATTTATTAGTCAAAGACTCTCGTTTTGGATGCTACAACGAGGAAAGCAAACATGTATCGCCGCCTGGAGGACCATCACTTCGATTTTTCGCCGTAGTCTGCGGACTTGTCCTCTTATTTTTATTCCAGAGGATGTCCAGCTGGCGGAATGCGAGAAGTACATCAAATTAAACCAATTCTTGTTTTTTTTAGGTCTTGGCCAGGCCTAAGCTCTACTTCTCGTAGGCCGTCGTTGTCTTCACCGAGTCCCCATCAGAAGGCCAGTAAGAAATAAGAAAGGGTGGCGAATGGTAAATGCGAGGCTTTGTGAGACGCGAGACTAGACATTTTGACTTTTTAGACTGCGAGACCGAGACTTAAAAGTGTTTTGAGTGCGAGACTTCAAAGTGTTTTGAGTGCGAGACTCTTTCGTTTAAAAACTGAGACCACTGCGAGACGCACATAACCGCTAAAAAACGAGACTGCGAGACCCGTGAAATTCGAAAGTAAAATTTTGAGAGATCCAGAGTTTTTGAAGGACCATTTTCCACCCCTATAAGAGGTTTTCACTCTCTTGTGAAAAATCTTCTATCATTCTTTCACAGAGAAACATGAGATTTCCCAGTGTTATTTCGTTGACTATCCTTTGGAAATAAAGCAAAAACACCACTGCGGAAATTATGGCGGTCTTATGACCTCTCGGTCTCATTTTCAATTGGATCTCTGCCAGTGTCTAAGTTTAGGCAAAACCAAAGCAAAGCTGGAAAAAAGATCTGTACAGGCCCGCAAATGATCCCGGGACCGCAAATGATCCCGAGATTGTACCGCAAATGATCCCAGGACCGGAAATGATTATTGCAAGTGACAGTGCAGAAAAATAGAATGCTTGGATTTGGACAGTACACGTAACTATACCTTTGGGGGTGTCTCGCGTCTAAACGATATAGCGCAGTCGGATCGGAATAAATTGTAAATAGCTAAAATCCTGTATCAAATTAAAGCTTATTGAGCTGGCTTTCAATCTATAAAAACCATTTTGTAGTGGAATGAAATGTAGATCTTTTAGGGACCTGGAAACACGAGCGCCTAACTCACCTTTTGAAGGCTACAAATTAAAGTGAGCGAATTTAGTATTTCGCTAATTTGATTTGTTCTTTGGTTTCCGGACCCCAAGCGCTAAAAAATCGTGTCGGCGTTTTGTCATATTCAATTGCAATAAAAAGATAGAAGACATTTTGCTCGTGATAATTTCCACGAAAACCGTCTCGGCTGAGTGCATTCACGTCATATGGGTGTCAATCAAAACAAGAATTTTTCCCTCCGGTCAAAGATGAATGAAAGATCACACTTGGACTATTAAGCCCTGGCAAAACGGTAACGTAAGTGGACGCAAGTAGTCGCAAGTTGAACTTCCGTACAAACTTGCACTGGGTGGCCAAACGGACTCGCAAGTTTACTCCCAACTGCACGCAAGTTGTCAAAAAAATGCTATTGCGCGCGCTGTAATTCAGCACTTGAAGTAAACAACAAGACTTGCGTTGACTTGAGTTGGGTAGCCAAAGGGCGAAAAACTTGCGTTGACTTTTTTCCATGCTGGAATATGGCGCAGTTAAGTTTGCTCTTTGCCCTTGTGCTTGCTTGCGTTTTGTTTCCTAGTTCTTGCGGTGTAGGGGATAATGAAAAGGAGGAGAATGTCGAAAAGAAAACAGAGGTATGTGTCAGAGACGTTTATAAGAGAGTCAATTGAAAAGCAAGTTTCACGTGGTGTAGAGATTCCCTTAGTTTATTTGTATTTCCCTGACGTTGGATGTAATTTAGGTTCAAATCGTTCAAATTTTGTAATTTTGTTTGCGTTACCGTTGTGTTGTTGTGTTGTAATAAAAATTGCCGGGGGGGGTGGGGGTGGGGGAGGTAAACAATTTTTGGTGCAGACATTTTTTTAAGTGCTACTTGTGTCCATGGATTTTTTACTCCGTTGCACGAATATTTTTAGGCATAACCGCTCGTAGGAATTTTCTTAGACAAGTCTCCCTAGCAGGAATTTCTTTTGGGGAAAACTCAAGTCCCCCCCCCCCCCGCTCTCCGGATATTTCTAATGGTCTTCCTTAAAGAAAATAAAATGGAATACGTCAATTTCAATCCACACTTTTCCATCTTTTATGGGAAGGCCATCATTTCCGGTCCGAGGATCATTTGCGGTACAATCTGGGGATAATTTCCGGTCCTGGGATCATTTGCGGTCCAATTTGGGGATCATTTCCGGTCCTGGGATCATTTGCGGTCCAATCTGGGGATCATTTGCGGGCCTGTACAGATCTCCTCGTGTTGCTTTTTGCAAATTAAAAGAAACCAAGGCATGCGTGACAATAAAACAAAATTTATCGCTTATCATAAAAACACTTGACAGGTTGGCATGGAAAGATTTTTTTTCCATCTAAACGATTAAGCGTATAGACTGACTTTGCTTGACTTGGGCTAATTAGTCTACTCAAGACCGACTCATGATCAGTGTCTAGTGTGAACCCAGCTAATGGTTTATCCACAAAGGTCCAGTTCGTTGTCTTGTAGCTCTCAGAATAAGGCGATTCTGAGGCGAAAATTCTCATATTTACCGCGAACTGGGAAGGCATTTATTAGCTAAGATCAGGAGCCCATTACCATGCGCCTACGATGGCGTATCCCCGTTTTGAGAGGTAATGGACTCCTGAACAAACGCGTTCGAATTTCACGTTGTACCAGCATTAAATTCCGATTGGCCCATAAACAGTAGCTGCTGTCAGTCCACATTGATTATTTAGAAATTGACTTCTGCCCACGTTTCGATGTCAATGACCAGACTATACCAGGGTCTTCCTCTCTCTCTCTCTCTCTCTCTCTCTCTCTCTCTCTCTCTCTCTCTCTCTCTCTCTCTCTCTCTCTCTCTCTCTCTCTCTCTCTCTCTCTCTCTCGCCTGTTGCATTTAACCGCTGTAAATTGTCCTCTTTAGTGGTTTGCTACCCTTGTCAAGCAGCCACGGTCAAAGCAGAGCAGAAAACGCTGGTCTTCGTGTTTGGAGCGGAGGGAATTTACGTCATAGAACCAGAAAGCAAGAAGATTTTATCTACTCTAGCTGCCGAAGGAATTTGTACTAAATCAAATAACCGGGTTTCCAGGTAATTGTTTTTGAAAAACAACTTTTCTTTTTACCATCTTCTTGTTCAAGTTTAGCTTGATCATTTTTCCATACCTAGGCGGTTTATTTTACCCTGGCTCCAGAGGCCAGTTGAGAAAATAACATCCCTGAAAAAAAAAAAATGGAAGGCGAGAAGACGGTTCTTTGGTCGTAGACTGTTCACAGCCCTCTATTTTTTCGTATTTTTCTTCGATCTTTGAACACGGGGACGGAATCGCCAGAGAACTGGACACCAGCGTAAAACGGGAGGAACAGAGGGCGGGTCGGCCGCGTAATTTCCCTCCAAACGAGAAAAATAACCTCTGGCACCCAGGGTAGGTTTCCTTGTGCCTAAAACGAAAGCAGCAATTGCTTACTCGGCTTTCTTCCGTTTGTCTTTAATAAGCCGCTGTGTGTCTTTATTAACCAGTTTCTGAGAAGCGATGAAATGCCTCTGAATGCTAATGCATAGGTTTTCCCATACTACAAATGTCGTAGTTTGTGAAAGCTTAAGGTAAAAAGGACATAACGTGCCGTTGGCCAAATCAAAAAAGGGAGTGCGGCAATAAATAATGCTATCTTTCTTCTTCAAAATCCCGCTGTGTGTCTTTATACTTCGTATTCGGGAAAGCAAGTAAAAGGCAAATCTCTTCGATCATTTCAGCAAAATGGCGTTCTTCCTTTGTAATTGGGGGCCCTGACAATGTCTCCGTGATTTGAATATCCCGCGCGAGTGCTCTATGAATAACTGACGATGTCTGGCCATTCTGCACGTGGCATTAGAATTGAGCTGAAGTCACACGCACGTCAAATTGTTTTACCACCATAGACATTTCTCTTTTACTCTCTTGACAAACAGCCAATATATAACGTCACGGCTTGAATCACAACGTTGGACGGATACCACCACCTGACGACACATAGATCACTTGACTCTGATGACGACGTCCACTCAGGTTGTCGAAACGTCACTCAGCATCATCAACAGTTTCTTTCAGAACCTCCTGTAAGCGAACACCCCCGGGGCCAATGGTAAGGGACAGACCATTAGAAAAGTGATGGGGGAGTGGGGAATTTTCAGCTTGCACGAATTTTTTTTTCGCTCACTGCTTTTGCAGGAATTTTTTTTTTCAGGTGAACCTCTCTGCATTTTTTTTTTTTACTACGTGTGAAAAAGTCACAATTGGACCTTCCTTCTGCATGAATTTTTTTTTTTACCTTCTTCTTTGCATGAATTTTTTTTTTGGCATTTTGCCTTGCATGAATTTTTTTTGGGTTTCCCCCCATCCCCCCGCCCCCCCCCCATCACTTTTCTAATGGTCCGTCCCTAAGTGGCCGCTTATAGGAGGTGTCCACCTAAGGAAGGGTGAAAAAAATGCACCCCAAATACGTGTCCGTGTACGCTTTCGAGAGGTGTCCGCTTACGGCAGGTTAAAAATATAGTGTCTGAGAAGAGAAATCGCCGGGAACGCGGTTTGATGTCCGCTAACGGAGGTGTCCGCTTAAGAGAGGTGTCCGTTAGTGGAGGTTTGACTGTACCAACAGCGGCACGATCGAACTCTACGTACATTTCTATTCGATCAATTTTAATTCAATCGTGAATATTGTAGTTAAATACAGAACTTTAGGAGTCGTAAACTTTTCTTATAAGGAAATTAAATAGTCCATGGGCCAGACCCCTAAAAATGGGGTCATCAGGCTCACTTGGAAGGACAAGCGCTATCATACATTTTTAGAAACCTTGAAACCTGTAGTTTACGAAAATGATTGATAGCAATCCCAAATGAGTAGCTTTATAAGCAATATCACGTGACAAAGTGACGTCATTGCTTGACTTATAAAATGTAAGACTACATATTAGAATACTGCGCCTTTCGAGAAATCGTTCTTGAAAAAACTTCTTTAAACATATATTCATCGATAAGATACTTCTGAATTATAAATTTAGTCTTGATAGCATTGGAATCTCAAATAAAGTATTTTTTAAGGTGGTTTCTATAGCAACTAGCCTAAAGTTGCGTGATTATTAACAAAATGTTATGTTTTTGGCAAATTTGAGTCATCTTCGCCCTTTTTTTATCGCCAAATGTAAAATTTCTTTACATTTGAGCAGTTAAATTGACATAGCGCCAAGGGATTTATTGATCAACGAAAAATAAAACCAGCGAGCCATCCCAAAATGGCCGCCATCTTGGATCCGCCATCTTGGATCCGCCATCTTGATTTTCCATGTTGCCACTTTTTGATAATAACTTGACGGAAATGAGATTTTCATATCTGTGAGTCAAAAAAGGACACAATAGACAATTAAGATCTCGAGCAGGTTTAAAGTTCCTGTCCAATAGTGAGCGAAAACTTCAACAAAAATCATCATCTCTCATAGTTTACCTGAATATATCACCAATTCACTAATCCTCTGCTTCCTCATCTGAAGTTTCTTCTTGGTTATCAGCAGGATCTTGTTCCTCCTCTTCCTCATCCTCCGGTGGCCGGCTCTCGCAGTTAAGGAGTCGGCACATGTCGGTGCACTTTAATCCGTTGGTGATGCAAGTGCAGTTGGGAGCGCTGCATGTCTTAGTGCAGGTACAAGACAAAAAGTCTAGAAGGGCTGTTGGAGCTGGATCCCCTGTCATCCATTTGATTGACAAGCCACCTTCACCATCGGGAAGCCATCCGTGGTCCACTGGGGTGGGAACTTTAGGACAAGGCTGTAGGCTTCTCCTCTATATTGCGGCTTGGTAGTTAGCGCGTTGCGCATGCAGCTTAAGGCAGTCTACACATGGGGGGAGTTGATGCGAGTTGATCTTCCCCTGTCTTGCACAGAAAAGCCTATCGATGGTCTAAACCCTTTCCAAACCAGCCTCATCAACGCCTCATACATTAGCTTGTGGAACTGCACGCCACGGTTATATCTGCGACCATCCATTACTCCAGATAACGATCCCCCCGCTACTACGCCAGATTCAATTGCCATGTCTCTAAGACCAGCGTCTTGAAAGCGTTTTCCAATGATTGTGAGCAATGTGCAGCATGTGTGGAATACACCCATTCTTGATGCAATGTTGCTGAATTTGTCAGAATGCTTCCAATGTATCTCTATTGCCTTAGCATAAAGCGCTTGATCAAGAACAAGGACGATATGGTCTTGAGCTTCAGAGTGTCCCTTATCTTCAGAGACCTTACTAGGATCTCGTGCACTGTTGACATATCAGTGGCTGGGGCGTCAATTGTTGGGAGATATCCTATGCTATCCTGTGATACATCGACCTCATCTCGCACGAGAATGTTAAAGCCTGTCCAGCCACTTGCACGTTGCTTCTGTTTTGCGTGGAGGCGCACCAAGACCCAATGCAGATTTTTCTTCCGCACTTCTTCAAGGATCACTGTGGACGTAACTTCGATGTATGCCCTTGAGGGAGGACCATGGCGTTCCCCGGCGTTGTAAGGCGTGACCTCTGTACGGGGAAGATAATCTGTACTCCTCCTTTTCGTTTTGCTTATCTCCATGTTTGCTTTGGGTTTGGGAAAGGGACCAAAATGTCGTTCCTGCACGGCTATCCCGTTCACTCTGTGTGACGTTTCAGCCCCAGACAACGTCTCCTCCAAACGATCAATATTGTACCATGCGAGAGTGGTGTTTATGTGAGGCTGAATAGATTCTGGCAGTGGGACGTCATTATCAGGGGTCTGAGCCAATTTTTCCATGCAGAGTTCCGTGTTAATTTCCTCAATTTGCGAGTATGCAATGCCATGTCCGCATTGGTTGAGCAGCTGGATCAGTTCAACGTTGTTTGTCAGAGTCTTTACTGCATATGGCAGTAATACTTGTTTAGGGGGTTTTTGCTTCCCTGCAGTTACGGTATGTACGATGTCTTGACCGAAAGAATTTACTAGGCGTTGAATTCGCAATGGGTATTCTACTGGTGGTTGCGGGTTTCCAGTTAATAAGATGTAGAGGAAAGTCCCAAGTTTCTCAGGAAGGCTGACTGCATTTTCACAGAGGTCGCTTGGTTTTGGGGGCCAATGACTCTCTATTTTGTGGTTTCTAACCGCTTCACGGATACTTAGGCCGGCTTCTTTGATCTTCGCATCGCTAGAACTACTCTTCTTTTCCAATTGCTTAGTTAACGCAAGACACTCTTTTGCGAGATGCACTTTCGACAAAGTCGATGGAATAATTATAAGTTTGTTGTTATCCAATAGATCTTCAAATTGGAGGACCTCTCCAAATTCTGACTTGAGCTTTCGTTTAAGGTTTTTGGCGGGTGCCTTACTGATACCCTTGGCGCGCATAAACGAAAGTAGCATTTCTTTTAACTTGACCATCGAGATTAACCGCGGATTTTTGAGCAAGTCTGACCGGATATATGCAAATAGCTCCTCGAATGCTTCGTTCCTTAAATCTTCGGTTTCTTCTTCAGAAGCGGCACCGGTCGTATTTACTGTACTCGTTTCGTTTGGGGGCCTGGTATATTCACGGTAGCAAGACCTGTGATACCATGCTTCGGCAGCCACCAACTCCCGTGACACTACCGCGAGTAACCTAGTATCATGCTTCGTAATGGCGGCTTCTCTTATTGACTGATCAGCTCGCAGATCCCGGCATTGGCTGAGATTCTCTCTATTTCTCGATCCTTTTTTGTATTTATCCTTTTGGCAGAAAATGCATACTATTTCATATACCCCACTTTTTGTGCCGGAGCTTTGCCGAACCGATTTTTCGCTTCCATCGATTTGGTTGGCTTGCTGGGGTTGTTCTATCGACGAAAGTTTATCTAGATCGCGCTTCATGGTAAAAACACTTCGGCATTGCCGATGGTAGCTTATCGGAGGGATTTCCCCTTCGCCATAAGAATTCTCTAAATCCAGCAATGGCTTAAATTGGCGGATTTTTGCTTCGTTAAGAAGGGATTTCCAAGATGCTTCATCCTTGGGCGAGCAGAGTTTCTGATCAAACTGATCACAACAATGGATTATGCAAGTGTCAAGTCGGGGGCGCTTTTCCTCAAAATCTGTATTTTTTGAAAAGAAATATTTGAAAAAAAGCTCAGAATTAAGTAAAAAGGCAGGGAGAAATAGGTGGAATATTTCTATAGGCGGTGAAGATTGGAGTTGACTCTCTCGAACGTTTTGCAGATGTGATACAGATCGTTACATACCTGTAAGTCGGCTGCAAATATTTTGGTAAAAATCGATCAAATATTAAGGATTTTACCTTATTTTAGTTCTATATTAAAGAATAACCCTTTCTGGATCAATTTCTTTGCTTATTTACTTAAAAACAAGATTCAAATCACCATTTCTATACGACAATGCCGAAGTACTCACCATGTATAGCAGCCGCCATCTTGGATTTTACCCATGATGCATTTCACAATGTCAATATTAATTTTCTTTGAAATTTGAATTCTTTAAAGCTTATATTCGAAGATTTCTCGATTGTATTATAAAGTTTATATCTTTATTAGTCATAAATGTTCGACACACGCAGGTTTGAATTATAGAAAGCACGTTTGAATTAATTTGTAAATTGGAGCCTTCTTTCAATGTAAGAGCACGTTTTATTAAATTTTCAATTAGCAAAAAAACCATTAAAGCTACTCATTTGGGATTGCTATCAAGTGAATTTGGTAACTCCTCTGGATGATCTTTCATGTTATATCACTCAGTCTTTGTCCCTCTAAGTGAGCCTGAGCACCCCCTCTGGCCCATGGACTAAAAACCTGAATTAACCTCGGAAACGGGAATGATATCCTGTCTTTCTTTAACAATTTCAGCGGAACTTGGTGAATATCTTTAGAGGCAATTTAATAATAAACAACGAAAGTGTTTAATTCTGCGAGCAGTTACAATGCCTTCAATCAAAGCTTAACTATTCCCTTCAGTAACCTGTCAGTGATTTACAGTACGGACCGATCGAGAAAACGAGGTTGGTAAGCCTATTTATTATATCCCTGGATCATGCGAAGAATTGATCGAGTAGATTTGCTCTGGTGTTAAGAGCAAACACGCAAATTTTCTTGTATTTCTTTGTTTCCAACTTGTTCGGCGTGAAAAACAGACACGCAGTCAGTCAGGCTATTGTTGGGTTTGGAGCCATTCGCAATGACAAGCTAATGAAAAGATATCACAGCAAACACTTTTATTTATTTTTTAACTGACAAATTTATAAATAAGTTTAAGAACTTTCCTTAAAAAATTCAAGCTTAAAACTGCTCTCGTAGCTCATGGATGCATAAAACCTCTACAAACCTTTGTTCATTGGGTTTACTTTCTTGCCTTCGAATTTTGTTGTAAGTTCCTTTTGTTGTTGAAACCATAAGCAATACACAGAGTTTGTCTCGATTGTTTTTTATTACTCGTATTGAGTTTCCATTGGAAATTTAACGAGTTTACTTGATTTTATACGCAAAAAATTGACATCTTACATTTAAAAAGTGTGGAGCAGAACTGTAGGCCATATTTTGTGGTCTTCGGATGTAAGTTTTCTTTCCTGTCTTCCTGGCATCGACATAACTGGAGGCAGCCATTTTAAAATTTAGTGCCCACCCGCGTAAGGAGGTTTAGGCGGCAAATGACGTAAGCTTCAACCAATCAGAACACGAGAATCTCTAATAGGGTAAGGTGAGGAACTGAACAACGAGCGGGGTGGACTTGAGTGATTTCGTCAAGGCGACAAAAAACAATTTGCTCAAGCCAGTTTTCTTTCCTAACGCCTCCTTGAAGACATGTGTTTCCATTTTTATGCCTGATCGTGTCTGCCTAGGCCTGCTTGCGGGAATTGTTTTCCGAAATCACTCTTACGCCTTGCAGACCCTGCGTGACAGTGAGCTTGTCACGCAAGTTTCTGTATTTGACTTGATTAGTGGAATCAAGCTGCCAGTTTATGAGTTTTTTCCGTTTGAATGACAGGTCTAAATGCTCGATCGGTGGAGCCGCAGTTGTTAAGGATGAGTTGATTTTCTTTACCGACAGTCCAGGAAATCGAGTGCAAGTCCTAGACGTTGAAACAATCAAGGTTGGTTCTGTTATTACCATGAGCGGTCCTCTTCCCGATTAAAATTTTACCCTAGACAGTTCATAGCAGATGATATTATTTTTAGACTTCTCTTTCATGGGAACAAAGCGAAATAAAATATTAGAGTTTCTACCAAGGCTTCTAAGTCTTGTCTGGAAGAGAGTTTCGCGGTAAAAGTGAGTTATTTGCGTCTTTGCCAGGGACACCACCCAACACATAGGAACACTCCTGGCTATGGGCTTCTAGTTTTCAAAATATCCTCATTTGCTACTGTGCTGGGGACACCACCCAAGACGTAGGAACGTTCCTGGTAAGGAGCGCCTGGAGGACAATAATACTCTTACCTTTTGTGCTTGACTGTTTGTTAGAAAACTACTGATAAAAGTGGCGGTCTGTACATATTGAGAACCCGGGCGACACTGTTTATATCGGCGAAAAATGCCTTTTAGTGAGCACTCTTGGAACTCCGAATTACATTTTCGAAAATAACTCACTATTAAGGATTTTTGGCAATATTATTACAGACCGCAGCTCATAAAAGCTCGGGGTTCGTCGTTATATAGAGGTTGCTTGCCAATACAGCTCAAGGTTTAAGGTCGCTTGTCATGACTTTTGTACTGTGGTTTAAATTTCCAAGGAGCAGAGAAAAATACGTAGTTAGAAATACTGGAATGGAATCAAGGAGGAATACGATTCCAGCAATAGGCTGAGGACGCGTTAATTACACCCAAACAGTGTAGGAAGTTGATATTGAGGGCAGAAATTTGAAATCAAATTTTGGCATGTATATTATTAACAAGTAATCAAATGATTTGGAGTGAAATTTTGTAAATTCCTTTCGTTTCGCTTTCGTAAATTTTTCAAAGACAACAATCCGCACCCGCTGTACAGGCTGGTGCAATGTAAAATGTGCCGTGCTTAATTTTTGCGGACCGCCCCTTTACTTTAACGTGAGTTTTGCTGACCTCCCCCCCCCCCAATTCCCCCTGTCCTCAGGCATGCATGAAAAGTTGTTTTTATAAAGTTATTTTAATAGGCTGTATTTTTTGATGGCATCCAGATGCAGCTTTTAACATTTTTGCTGGCAAAACGTTTGCATATTGTTAATGCTCCCCTCCCGTTTTAAGCCATGCATAAAAAATGGTGTCCCACCCCATATTTGCACCAGCCCCTCCCCCCCCACTCCCGATAAATAATGACTAGTCCCTAAGAGGAATTGAACATGTAAGGTACGTTTGTTAGAACATTTTGTGGTCTATCTGTGATTCGGCATCGACAAGAGAAAATGAGGTAAGAGAATGTATCTTCTTTACTGGGTTCTCTTAGGGACGGACCATTAGAAAAGGGATGGGGGGGGGGGGTGGGGAAAAAACCAAAAAAAAATTCATGCAAGGCAAAATGCCAAAAAAAAATTCATGCAAAGAAGAAGGTAAAAAAAAATTCATGCAGAAGGAAGGTCCAATTGTGACTTTATCACACGTAGTAAAAAAAATTCGTGCAGAGAGGTTCACCTGAAAAAAAAAAATTCCTGCAAGCTGAAAATTCCCCACCCCCTCCATCACTTTTCTAATGGTCCGTCCCTTACTATGATAAGGACACAGAAACTATTTTTAGATCCAGGAACTAGTTTAACTGACCAATGGCTGATGTCCTTCTCATCAAGTGGTTGTAATTTCAATGCGCCATGTGGAAACCGCGCAGCCATGGAAAGAGATGCAAATAGATTCCGCGATAAAAATAGGTGCTGTCCCTTATCATATCTTATGGGGTTATGTTCTCTTTCCTCATCTTGTCTTGGCATCGATTGCTCATTGATCATCGGATAAAATCAATGACTAACAAACTGAATGATTGACCATAAACTACCAATTGATACTCAGTGATCATCATTTCATTGATGTCATCGACTTATTATGTCTGGCTATTTATATTCCTACAGATCACGGAGACAATTCCTACTGAAGGTTATCCGCTTGACTTGTATTACCTGCCCTGGCTGGAGGAGGTCTGGGTTCACGCTTGGAACGGCTCTACATTTGATATTATCAGCACTGCCGGGGGACTGAAGAAAACGCACAAAGCTATTAAGGCGCATGTGCAGCCAGGTACCCTCAAGGGCTGCGCATACTCATGCCCAGTGCCCTTCTCAGGATAACATTCCTTTGGGAACGAATACAGTTAAACATTTATTCGTTCTGTTGATAAATAAACATGACAAAACGTTTCTCTTAGCTTAAATCTTAATCCAATACAGTGTTTTAGACTATCCAAGGCAGATGTTTATCGATACCTGTTCCGTTGATCTATGGAAAAAGAGTGGCCCTGCCGGCGTTTAAAGAGGGGGATGGAGGAAGAGGCGAGTTCGACTCCAAGGAGTTCCAGCATGGAACGTGGGGAAAACATACTCTTCACGCTCGAACTCCACACATTCGAACTCCCAGGGCTTCAAAGAGCACAATCGGCAGGCCATAAGTAAATATTTCGAGCAATGACACTGTCTAGGTTATTTTCATGAGTGAACATTAACTGCGGGTCTCTAGACACTGAATCTGATTGTGTTGAAAGAAAACGACGGTTTTATAGAGGATATTACACAGTGGCGCGAAGTTATGAATTTTATTTTCGAGTGGCAAAACAATATTTTACGAACTAGCGCAGCGAGAAAATAAAAATTCATATCTTCAAGCCGCCGTGTAATGTTCTTTTTATTATATAGACAAAAAGAATTTCGGAGGGAAATTACCGAAATTACGTCATCGCTAAACTCACGTGTGAGATTATGGAAAATAAACCAGTCGGGTCCCGGATGTAGTTTTTATGAATTTTTCGAGCGGTGTATTTTCCAATACAACACTCGTGTCTATATAATAAAATAGATAAATTCTCTTCAAACTGCCTGAGGATGTGATCATAATTACACGCCAAACCATTCTGACTGTAATCATTAGAACAATGGTATTGTAAGACAGACAAACGTTTCCTTTTTTCTCCTTAGGCTGGACACATGGCTATTTGTACGCTGACCAGCAATTAAAGGATGGCAAAGTTGGTTACGTCACACACCTATTCAACCCAGGCCTCCACCAGCTCGATTTAACAACGAAATCATACAAAGGTTTTGTCAACATGTCTTCTTACGGCTGCACGGGGACTTTTCATTTCGCTTACAGCACTGTAAATAAACACGCCTTTTTTGAGTGTAGAGGAACTGATGAGCTGATAGAACTGAATTTAGCCACTGACCAGCATTTGATCGTCGGCAAGTGGAATTTGACTGGTGTTCCTTACGTGTCCCCCGATGGCAGCTACATTGTCGCTCTCTACAAAAAAGTCAACGAAACCCTGAACCTGTTGTTGGATAGCAAAGTGCATGTACTCGCTATAACCAGCGAGGATTCCCGTACTTTAAAAGCAGAGATGAATATCCCTGGCGGAGTAAGCGACCTGGTTTTCATACCTAAAGAAAACCAACCTGGTCATTATTTTGTGTTGATTAGTCTCATCTACAGTGACAAAGTAGCCGTGTTAGACCTGGATCATCTCGAGTCTGACGGCAGGCTGACTTATATCGAAGGTGTGGGAAGCGTGAAGTCACGTCCGATGATGCACGCTGTTCAACGTCCAATCGTTGCAGTAGGTGACTGGATCGTTTCACCAGCAACTGCCAACGACTCGGTGGCCATCATCAAGGCTAAAACGCGTACGATGCATGGAATGGTGTCAGGGGTCGTTGGAGGAAAACGCTTTGCCGTTGTGAATACGTCACCACCAGATTCGTCCGGACACCACTCTTCCCCAGCAGGGTTGTTGGTCGCTGTCATTGCTTTTGAACTTATAAATGTCTTAATCCAATAAGAATGCAAATGGAAATGTTGTATGGCTAATGTTTGTCAAATGAGAGGTGTATATAATTCGCCTTTGTAAAGACGTCCATTTTTGTCCATGATTATTACGTGTATATGTCGTCATAGTATTCCTTTATCTGTTCACTTTATGTATTGCTCGCAACTATATGTCAAATTAAAAGTTTTAGAGGACGCTGCAGAATAGTCGTCGTTTAAGAGTCGTCTTAGGACAAGTTAAGCTGTTTTCGTTTCGTCGTTTTCCTTGGCTAGATCCGACACAGTTATCTGAGTACGCTTACTCTGTTGTTTCTGGTGGTAAGGTCGTTAGTTTTCTCATAACCACTTAGAGGTGGAACGCAGCATGTTGATCTCACTTTCCAGTTCAGTCCCTCGACATACAAATTATTCTAATGTAGTCCTACATCATGGTTAAACGGTACACTAGTTACACAGGTTGACCACAAATACATAAACATGTTGAGATGCGCAAGATGCTTGTTGAATTAGAACGTATAATTAGTAAACTACTGTTTAACGCAGTATGACCTTTGGTTAAAATTTGCTCTACTATTCGTTTTGACCATCGTCGCCGTTGTATCAAGTCCATTACCAAGATGTTGAGCTATTAAACGTTGTGTTTAACTTTGCAACTGTTTTATGACACTGCCTGAAAGCAGTAAGTACTATCTATTAAATTCCAGAAATGTTAAGATGATTGTTTTACTGACGACCGTTAATGAAAGCGGTTCTATCGAGAAGCTCTCTTATGCTTCTTTCTTGCTTAGCAGCTTCGCGCGTGCGTCCATAACTCGATGGTTGCACGCTGCACGTTCACCATTTCTTCAGTTCATGTGAGCATCTAATCGATGCCTGGTTTAATCACGTGCAGTGCTCGTGTTATCACGGTCAGTTTGTGTAATTTTGCTAAAACGCAACGTCGATTCCAACATAGCACCATGCGTCTTTCTGGAACGCTCCACATCGTTGGTAGAGAAAACAATAAATCCCACTTTAAGAAAAAAACAATTGAACAATTTTAAATTTTAAATTGTAGCCTCAATTTTAAAATTGAGGTTACAAGGGCTACTTGTCAGTCGGAGATAAACAAGGAAATCGTTCACAGGTCTGACAAAAAGATAGTCAACGTGAGGTGTAGCTACCGACTGCTACCTTTTTTCAGTAGCTCATTGCATGAGATTTGACAGTTTGTCACAGAGTAATTATGAAGAATTGATGGAGGTATTTTTTATATTGCCTTAGTGCCGCCGGAAATCAAATTTAAAACCAGAACAATTACTGAGAAACGTTTCTCACTGAATTGATGAATCTGAGCAAATATAATTACAATCTTTTAACCTTTTCTTTGAATAATACTAACGTCATTGTAACTACATGAACGAAGCAATTTGACTTGGTCCGCACCGAGTCGAATATATTTATAAATACAAAATGATCCCCAGGGATATGATATAAGAGTCTTATGCCAAATAGTTCCCTGTTATTTAAAAAAGAAAAACACTTGAGTACTTTACAGTCCGCAATTCAGTGCACCGATAAACTGACTTGAATTTAAGGTAAATATGTTTTTAACTGTCTTACTTTCGCCGAACGCAAACAAGAATTATTATTCATTTTTTGCTATGCATCCGAATACTGAAGAATCACCACTGCATGTACGTTTTTTAAATCCATTAATGTCTGACAACCGTTTGTTAATGAAAACGGTACAAGGTTAGTAACATGAAGGCTATGGCACTCCCATGATAAACCTTTTAACAAATCCATTTTAAAGCCATGCAATTCTTCAGTGAACACAACAAGTACCGCATAAGAAATCTAGCTGTACTTTACTCGAAGCGTGGTTTACCCACTTAAAGTTCCATTTTTACCTCATGGTATGTACTTCATACCATGAGGTATAGTGATGGATGGATTTGTCACTCCATTCCCGTTAGACAATTAATTTATGCATTAAATCTGCATTAAATGTGAATTAAACAGATTCTCCCCTGTCTCCCCTACTAGGTTTGGTTTTGTCCACAAAGTCGTGCTATTGTTTTATGTTCACATATGTGGGGGGAGGGGGTGAGACAAAGTAGCAAAACATGTTTACAAAATGGCGTCAGTTGTGTCGAGCCCGACGTAAAGATTGTCAAGGCGGGTTTTCGTTCCTTTTGCTCCATCTTTGATCAAAATACACTAATAGGAAATGTGTTTAAGAATGCTCGAGGGGAAAGAAATGGGTTTTAAAGTCTTAAACGTGACGATGTCTCCAATTTGGACGACGAGTAATCGATCAGTTGTAGCAAGAGTGCACAACACGAACTATTCGGAATGAACGCTTTGTTGTCTGGGGAAAGGACAGCACTTCATGGAATAATTACCACAGACCATGAGGTAGCTCGAAGGAGCCTTTGATTCAATTCTGTTCGAGTGTAGTAGCAACATAAGTAGATGGCATAGACGATTGCACCGCAAGTACAAGCAAATATTTCGTTACTTCTAATACCTTCCTTTATACAAATTGCTCAGTACGGAAAAGATTTTGAAAGCAGTTCTGTTTAAGATATTCTTCTTGCAATTCAGTCGTCTATTTTTGCCTGAAAATCTATCCGCACACTCAACATACGTAGTTCTAGTTCGAGAATTGCTTTAACATACTGCGAGTTATGCACCTATCAATGTAAACCCCGTGGGGGGGGGGGGGCGGAGTGCGAGCCTAGGGGTGGGGATTTGACCAAGGACCAGTGGGAGGTTTGATCGTGCACCTTTGCTCGGGGGTCGGGACATTTGATTTGTTCGGCAGAGAGACTGGCGCCAAGACAAAGCGTGGCTACCTGGCATCGTCTTTCTTATCTTTGGAATGGCGTGGGTTTCGGAGAAGGTGAGTTTTTTTTACCGATATTTATCTTCATACTTCAAGTTTAAGTCACAAGTTGTTAAAGGTATGTTTATACCGTTCTATCACAAATGCCGTGATACAATTAGGAATTTTGTGATATTGGTTGGAATTCAATATAAAACTATTTACAAAAATCAGAATTAATTAGCTCCTGCAAATGACAAAAAAAAAGAGAGGGAGAGAGATTTTGCTCCTGAAAACCGAAGCTAGTCACAGGGTTTTCCTTCGTTATTTTTTGTGCCAAATCTTAAATGTATTCATGCATACCTTTCAGCCGGTCCAAAGAACAAAATGGGACAATGGCTACCAAGAAGCTTTGGAATTCCAGAATTCTCGCTGCGTTAAACCAAAGAGATTTTAAGTTTTATTTGTTCGCATTACAGTGCTTGAGAATGTTCAAGGCACGCGCAATATGCGTTACAGCTTTGAAGCATTCTCATCAAATACCTCTCCTAAGATAACTTTTTTTAGTATGCTGGTGATTTCGTTCGAAAACAGACGGATAATTAATTTGCTACGTATCATTTTTGGAACCTTAGTAAAAGTTAACTGTCACGAATTCATACGGCGAGCTTTTGTACACAAGATTATAAGGCAAATTTGTTTAGGGGGTTACTAAATTCATATGGTGCACCAAACTGAGAGGCTATACCACCCTAACGTATTCAACACACACACACGCATTGCATGATCTACATCTGATAAAATCTAATTGATTATGGTTGTGCTAACTTTCTGTCATGTTCGTGGACTTTCTGAAGGCATACCTACAAATCGTTAAGAGAGCGAGAAGGGGGTTGGAGTGCTAGCGGTCCGAGAGTGAAGGGCGAGGGCGGGAAGAGTAAGGATGAAAAGAAAGGGACCCATCAGGAGGGTGATTCGCTCCTGGACCTATCCTTCCCTCCTACTCTCGCGTTTTTCACTCGAACTCCCCTCCTCATCCCATGCTCCTTATGGACAAAACCACAACGGAAGCGTTATTAACTTAGCTAGTGCGCCATGGAACAATGGCGTTAATGAGGAAAAACAATGAATATACACGTCCAAAATACAATCTCGTAGGTTTCCTTGCCGTCGTCTGCAAAACAACAACGTGAAGTTTAATGGCATTTTCCAAATTTTGTAGAGAACGTTAGCGAAAGAGGTTAAATTTGCTTTGAAGAATTTCGGGATAAGTATAAAAGCAGTAGACACTTTTAATTTGTAGGAGGGAGCATTACGCAATTTCTTTGAATTTTTTCATCCAATATTTTCTTAATTGGACAGCATGGAGTCCTATTATATATACTAATAGTGGTCATTATTGTTGCAGAATGTGGAGAACAAAAGCGTTCCTGCTAATTAGTCCAATACAACAGTGGTGCGACCTTAGAAATCGAGAGCGAATAATCTAATTGTTTTAGTATAAATCTACTAGTCGTTTAAAACTTTGTCTTTTCTGGAACAGCTTCGACCAGTAAACTGTCTAAATCTTCTTCACGGACACTTCGAAAACTTGAAGAACCGGCCGCCATTTTGTTAGCAAGGGCACACTGCTTCGCTACTCACTATCTATCACAGATTATAGTTTACCACTAAATTTTCTCAGATTCTTATTGGTTTAAATTCATCACGTGACGCGATAGTGTTCGTCCGCGGAGACACACTATCAGCGCATAGTGCCCTTCCGAGGAAAATACCCGGATGGATAGTACCCGTCCGTGAAAATGTGAATTTTCTGACAGTTGTACCGTATTTTTTAATCAATGCACGTTGCGAATGATTGAAATTTCAGGCTGTGCGTACGGATAAATATTTGATTGACCTGCATATAGTGGGTTTTGACTGTTTTTCAACTGGCGCGCGGAAGAAAATTTAGTGGTGAACAATAAAGACAATAGAGTGTTCGCTTCTCGGGCAAATATTTGTTTTAAGAACATCAAATTTCCGCGGGGCAACTATCAGCCAATAGTTCCTCGACAGAAACACTCTATTGTTTAAATAGATAGTGGGTAGCGTAGCCAATCAGAGCCCGGCATTTGTGATAGAACGCTAGTAGATTTATACTAAAACTCGATAGAAACACAAAAACGTTGTTCTAGGCTATTTTTTAAAAGAAATAGAAAGCATTTTCTTCGTGTTTATATCGAGTTATAGAAACACTCGTGAAAGTTTGCAAGAACTCAAAAAAGCTGTGGAAACACAGGCCTATCTAGATCTGCTCGTGTTTCCACAGCATATCTCGTTCTCCTAAACTTCGACTCGTGTTTCTATTAAACAATTAGATTATGAGCTCGAGATTTCTATCGCGTGATAGTTGACGAGGGCGCAGCCCTCGTCAACTATCACGCATAGAAATCGAGAGCGAATAATCTAATTGTTTTAGTATAAATCTACTAGTCGTTCAAAACTTTGTCTTTTCTGGAACAGCCTCGACCAGTAAACTGTCTAAATCTTCTTCACGGACACTTCGAAAACGCGAAGAAGCGGCCGCCATTACGCTACTCACTATCTATCACAGAATAGATAGTGGGTAGCGTAACCAATCAGAGCGCGGCATTTGTGATAGAACGCTAGTAGATTTCTACTAAAACCCGATAGAAACACGGAAAATGTTTTCTATTTCTTAATTAAAGAAACTTGGTTTTGTTCATATCCATAGGTCATATTCTACTGCTTGACTGAACTAACGAGGAATGGGGCGGCGTAACTCCGCTGGTCAGAAACATTGACGTGTTCTCTTAGCTTGATCCGGAAGTGGTAGAGAAATTGGAACGAAAACGAATTCGTTACAAGCGCTATCTGGCTGACGAGAAGCATAAACCCTATGCATCCTGGCAACAGTCGTTCATGACTAACGATCGAAAGGTTTGATTTGCGGGTTGGCGTTTGTGACTTCGTCCATGCTCATGTGTATTTATTTGAAGACATTCAGTTGAGAACAATTTTGTTCATTTTTTTCCACTTTAGAAAGAGGAAGAGTTCTTAAAAAGAGAAGGATTTAACTACGAATGGGAAAAGGGCACCGGAAATCTGATCTACTGGTATTCACTTCCGCCTCTGGCCACTCATCTAATCTAATCAAATGCAGTTCGCAGAACTGTACTACTATGTAAGCGTGTTTTGAAGTACGTTTTTAGGTTAAGTGGGGGGTCCCCCAGTCATTTTTAGGTTACTGGATATTTCAAGAATTGATTTAAGGATGGGTGATGTAAATGAATATTTCAAGAATTGATTAAAGGATAGGTGAGGGGGGTAAAGATTTCAAAAAAAGATTGATTTTTTGAAAAAAATATACTAAAGGATTAGAAAGAAATAATCATATAGAGCAACTATGGATAAATTAAATGTTGATCAACTAAAAAAAATAGCCAAGGAAAATGGTGTTACAAAACCCTACTTAATGGTTAGGTCTCAACTTATCGAGGCCTTGAATAATATTCCGGGTTTAAGAATTAACGTGACGGAAATACTTACTGATAGACAATTAAAAAATGTAGCAAGAGATTTTGGTATTAAAGATTATAAAAGCATGACCAGAAATCAACTCATTTTCGCTTTAGGTAATAGACCAGAACTTGTTTTTGAAACTCCCAATGAAAGAAATTATGAAAAAGAAGGCGCAAAACCTAAAAGGAAAAGAAAATTAGCACCTACTTTTATAAAACCCAATAAAAGATCAAGACAAAATTTTGATTGGGGGAATTATTCATTTGAGGTAATGGATAAAGATAAGTTTCTCAAAATGCTTGAAGAATTAACAAATGAAAATATCATAAAAATTAACAATACCACCACTAAAACTCAAACTAAAAGAAAAGTATCCATATCTGATAGTGTGAGAGATGAATTGAAGGAGAAAACTAAAAGGAGAAGAACAATAATCCTCAAAATATTTTCAACAAATCCACCTCCAATTCGTAATATAGAAGAGATAAATAGAAATATTTTTCGGATTAGGAGAAATCTAAATAATGATTTGACAGAAACAATTTATAATGAATTGGAACCCCAAATAGAAATGGGGGTAAGAATTGTTTTTAGTTTTATTGCTTTGATTCAAAGAGGAAATGGAGAAATAGCTTACCACGCGCATACATTTAGAAGCGGAGGAACTTTTAACTCCCTTTCAGAAATAAAAAAATATATAGAGAGGTGTGAGGGTGAGAGATTGAGTTTAGAAGGAGATGCTTGGATGAGAGCATATTTACCCCCAGAAAAGAAAATTAATAAACCAGGTGTTAATGAGGGCGGAGTTGAGTTTAGAGAAGTACAAATAAAAATTATTAACACTAGACAACCTTTAGTTGGGTGTGGAAGATTACCCGATGAATTACGAAAGAAAAGATGTATTTATTCCGTAGATGATAAAGATGATAATCTCTGTGTATGGAGGTGTTTAGCTATTCTCATGAATATCAATTCTGGTAAACAAAACCCTGAAAAACGCATAGAGAAACAAGCTTTAATTTTAGCTCGAACTTTTTACGGCAAAAAACTAAAAAAAGAAGATGTTAGATCAACAAAATTGGTTGATTTTGAGAAAATTTCAAAGGTTTTCTCCATAAACATCCGGGTTTATGAGCAGAAAGATATATCAAATTTTAAAGTTTGGAAACTTGCGTTTGGGAAAAATAATTTCAAAGATAATTTACCAACTTTAAATTTAGGTCTTTATAATAATCATGGTTTTTTCATTAAAGATTTAGACCTTCTTGCCCAAAACTGGGTATGCCAAGGATGTAAACAAAAATTTACCAGACACGAAGATTTAAAAAGGCATTTTACCAATGAAACATGTACGGGAGGAAAGACAAAAATATTATGCACAGGAGAAAAGATAAAATACATTAGGAATGAATCTGACAATGTTTTTTATGGGGGTAAAATCAATTTTAGTTATAAAGCGTGTAGGTGGATAGAAAACCAATCTAAAATTATAGGTAAACATATTCATCATGGGCTTTGTGGTCATGGTGGTGAAAGGTGTTATAGGGATGAAGAGGGGAATGAGATTTTGTTTGATGGATACGAACCCGAGACAAACACTGTTTTTGAGTTTTATGGTTGTAAATGGCATGGGTGTCCGTGTTCAGCAACCGACAAAATTAAATATAATGAAACTATTGAAAGAGAAAATAGGATAAAAAGCTTGGGATATAATGTAGTATCGGTTTGGGAGTGCGAAAATCCTGAATTACCCAATATATGGTTCAAAAAGAAATTTAATCCATACCCCTATTTTATTGATTACGATTTTGAGGGGCTATTACAAAAAGAAGATAAACAGATTACCGATGATTTAATTTTCACCCATACCCATATTCCAGTTAGTGTTGCAATAATCGATAATTTAACAAACAAAAGCGTTTTTCTTTACAACCAAAATCCTGATGAGCTTATAAAAGAATTCGTTGAAAAATTGGAGGAAATAAGAAAAATTATAGTAGAAAAGGTTAGAGAAGAATATCCGCTACCTGATCAAGATTCTTTACAAAAACATGTTTTACAAAAATATGAAGAATGGTGTAATCAAGTACCTGTTTTGGGATTTAATAGTGGAAAATATGATATCAATTTGATTAAAAGACATTTTATAAAACACATGACCGATAAAACTAAGGAGATTTTTATTGCAAAGAAACAGAATAGGTATATGTTTTTATCAACACCTCATTTCAAATTCTTGGATATAATGTCCTACCTTGCGCCTGGAGTTTCTTTTGATAATTGGTGTAAAGCAAACAATTGTGAAGCCAAAAAACTTAAACTTCCTTATGAAAAATTGGACGGTTATGATAAGCTTTCCTTAGTTGGACCTGTGAAACATGAAGATTTTTACTCTAGTTTGAAAAAGAAAAACATTTCCAAAGAAGAATATGAAGAATATTTGCTCGAATTCGAAAAGAGGGGCTGTGTTACAATGTTAGACTGGTTGAAAGAGTATAATTTGAATGATGTTATTCCCTTTCTAGAAGCCCTTGAAAAAACAAGGCGTTTATATTATCCAGATGAAATTGATATATTAAAAGATGCCGTTTCCATCCCAGGCGTATCAATGAGGGCTGTTCTAAATAAATACCAAAAAATGAAGAAGAAAGGTGATCCTGAATTGTACGCCCCAGGACAATACTGTATTCATAGATGCAATAAAATTTGTAATAACGAGTTTTGCAAAAAATGCTACAAAATAAGAAAAGATTGTAAAATATGCGATAAAAACAAGAGTTATAAACTATTGAAAACGGGTATGGTTGGAGGTCCTAGTATTTTATTTATGAGATATGCGGAGGCAGAAAAAACAATGATTCGCCCTCATAAATATAAAAGCCCGAAAAAATGTTTGCGAATTAAGGGGTATGACGCAAATGGTTTATATCTATCCTGTTCTGGACAAGAAATGCCATGCGGAAAAGAAAAATGCATTGAGATTGAAAATCCATCAGATCCTAAATTTATTAAGAAGATTTGCAAAGCGATTCTTGCTGGTAATCTTTTCGGGTTTTGTCAAGTTGATATCCATGTACCTGATCACCTAAAAGAAAAGTTTGAAGAGTTCTCCCCCTTATTTATTGTAGACTCCGTTCCTGAATATTTAGTACCAGAGCACATGAAAGAATATCAAAGAGCGACAGGTAGAAAACATCTAAAAGACAATAAAAAATTGCTTGGTGTTACCAAGGCAAAAAAGATATTTTTATATACACCTATGATAAAATGGTATCTTAATCATGGTTTGGAGATTACCGCCATCCATAATATTTTAAAGTATGAATCGGGAAGGCCCTTTGGATTTTTTCCAAAAGAGGTGGCAGACGCAAGAAGAGATGGAGATATTGAGCTTTTGTTGGAAAAATTAAGTAAAGCTTTTGAAGAAAACAAAATTGATGATGTAGTAAAAATTACCAATGAATTAAACCAATTTCCTGATATATTTAAAGTTATTGAAGAAAATAAAGATATCAAAGTATTGATTGAAAAGTTAAAACCAAAGTACAAAGGTTGTAAAGAATTAGCCGACACTAATAAACTTAGGGGAAATTCTTTCTACGGAAAAATGATAGAAGATAAAGAAAAACATAATATTACAAGGTATACAAAAGATGAGGAAGAGGTTGAAAAAGCCCTAAGATCTGCTTTCTTTGAGGATCTTAATGAAATAAATGACACATATGAAATAGTAAAACGAAAAAGATTAATAAAAATAGACAGACCCTATCAATGCGGTATCGCGGTGTATCAGCTAGCAAAATTAAGAATGCTGGAATTCTATTACGATTTTCTAGAAAAATATGTTGATAGAAAGGATTTTGAGTTGATTCAAATGGATACAGATTCAATGTACATGGCAATTTCAGACGAAAATTTGGATGATATTATAAAACCCGAAATGAGAGAAGAATACTTTAGTGGCGGAAAAGAAAAATTCTTATCAACTTCTAAATATCATGACAAGACTCCGGGTTTGTTCAAAAAAGAGTTTGATGGCATTAGAATGATTGCTCTTTCATCAAAATGTTATTACGCGGAGGATGAGAAAGGAAAGGCAAAGTATAGTTGTAAAGGAACAATTCATAGACAAAACGAAATGAACTGGGATAGATACATGTCAGCTTTGAAAGGGTCAATTGATATGTCACAAAATACAGGATTTAGAGTCAATGACAACCAAATTGTGACATATACACAAATTAAAAAGGGATTGAATGCATATTATGATAAAAGATGGGTTTATGAGGATGGAATTCACACAAAACCATTATATTAGATCATTTTAAAACAGAATTAGGGGGTAACTCTGTATCATACGGAATAACCTGTAATTCTTCACGCACAAAACCCCGTCTTGGGCCATCTTGTAAAAAGTATAAAACCGGTTGATTAGGAGAAATTCTACTTCCAGAAATATAATAAACTTTTATGCTCCAAATGGGATCTGTGGCTCTTCTTTTTTCACCACCTTCAAGTTCACCCGGAGATAATAAATATCTAACCCTAACTTCAGTTGGTAGTCTAACCTCATCAAGACCCACCACACGTTTGTAATTTTTAGTTTCAATATTCACCTCTTTCATTTTTATAGCCTCATCAGGCTCTTTACCGGTTATTCTCTTTTTTGTATTATTCAAAGTTTTTAGAATAGCTGGTAATCTTTTCACCCATACACGCGATCGATCATCACTGATCATTTCTTGCGCATATTGATGGCTAAATAATCTTTCTCCTAATATTCTATTTGCGTTTTCCACAAATGCTTGGGCTCTATGATTACCAGCTTCACTTCTTTGTATCCTCACATTATGGTAATTCATGAGTTTACTAACTTTACCCATAAATTCTTTCCCAGGATCAACCATTAATGTTTTGGGATATTTCAATCTTCTAGAATATATTTTTGTAAAGGCTTCTGATATCTCTCGACTTTCTTTTGAGGTTAATGGCTCCGCATCTTTATATCTCGAGGCGATATCAACCACAACTAACGCATATTTATATGTTTTTCTTCCAACTCTATCATGCGGTAAAAATAATAAATCTGCTTGGTGAATCTGATTAGGTTTATCCACAGTCCAGTGCGGTCTAGGTATATATTTAGGAGCCGGTAGATAGATTTGCCATATTGCTTGTTTCTCTAACCACCGTTTTGCCTCATTTTCACTTACTCTAGCCTTCTCAGCTAATTTAGGAATTGCAGAATATCCTTTCCAATATCCCTCGGTTGAATAATATATTTTTGAGAAAGTAGAACTCATTTTTTAAGATTAAAAAAAGTATCTTATAAATTAAAATGGTGGAGGAAGAAAAAACAAAATTTAGCGAATACCAAATTAATCTTATGAAAAAAATTATTAGAAAAAAAATTCTATATATGGAAGATGGCGATAAAATTTTTAATATTATGATTTTAATTCCCGAGGCGAGAGAAGGTTTATTAAAACATATTGGCAAGTTAAAAAATAGAGCAACACAGGTTTAAAGATTAACCAAAGTATCTTATAAATTACAATGACGTCTGAAAAAATTAATCCAAACAGAATTCCAAAAGAACCCTTTGGTTTGAAAGCAGAATCAACATTGAATCGAATTACGCTCAATCCATCCACAGCAAGCCCAGGAGAAACATTATATATAAATATTCCAAAACTTTCTGAGAATTTAGTTATTGTGCCAGGGAGTGTATCTCTTCTATTTGATTTAGATGTTGAGGGTCATGCAAATAATACGGTTGTTAATAATTTGTCGGCTAATCTTGTAACCAGACTGAAAGTTCTTTTTGGAGGAGAAACATTGCAAGATACCCAAAGATATGATTTATTTCAAACATATTCCGATTTATTTTTAACTGTGGAAGAGCGAGAAGATAAATTAAAACATGGCATTACTTCTTCTCTAAATATGAGAAAACTCAGAACAAAAGCTGGCGATGCAAAAACACAAGATGTAAAAGAAGTTGCTCTCGCTAATGTTCATGGTTCAAAGTATAGAATACCAATAAACCACCCTATTTTAAATGATCATGGTGTTTTTTATCCGAAAGCGTTGGAAAATCATCTAATATTTGAGCTTACTCTTGCACCAATCAATAATATTATTATTTATTCTGATACAACTAAAGCACCATCATATTCAATCAAAAACTTGGAGTTAGAATATTCTTCAATTTCAAGCGAATACTTGGCGCGCGAGGCGCAATCAACATATCAAGTTGGTAAAGGATTTTTTTATGAAAATATTACCTTACACAAAACTTTTACATTTTCAATTGGTGGTGATGGTGTTATTAATCAGCATATTAATTTACCGAGAAGATCAATGACAGGAATATTGTTTTTGTTTTTATTGCCTCAAACTGCAGGGGCAAGGGATTCTGAAAATTTTTATAATCCTGGTATATCTTCCGTTGAAATTGATGTTGATGGGGTACCAAATAGAATATATTCTAGGGGAATGATTCCGTCTGATCTTTGGGAATCCGTGAAAAAACGCTTTCATAGGGATGATGGTTTACAAATTTCATTGAAAGAAAAAGAATTTTACGCGGATAAGTTTGCTCTTTGGGTTGATACTAGATCTCATCCAGATAATCGCATTCATGGCGGCGGACTTGCTCTAAATAATACGCATGATGGTGTAAAAATAGAAATTAAAAGGAAACAAAGCGGTTCAGGAACAATAACTTGTCATATGTTTGTTGTAGCAGATGCAATGATGGAAATAATTAATTCAAGTTTGAGATCAATTAAGTACTGAGAATCTAAAAACATAATGTTATGATACAAAAATTATGGAAGATTTACGAGATAAAATACCATTCCATTGTATTATAACAGGACCAACAAATTGTGGAAAAACAAAGTACTTAATTGAACAGCTCCGCGGCCCATTCCGAAAAGTTTTTGAATATATTGTTTTAATATGCCCAACTTATTCTAAGAATAAAACTTATCATAATTTTGCTAATAAGGATGAGCGTTTTTATGTATTATCTCCAGATGCTAGTAACATTGATGAGATTAATGAGTTACTAACTGTTTGCCAAACTTTATTCTCTGGAACAAATACATTAATAATTTTAGATGATTGTGCTGTTTCTAATGATCTGAAGAAACGATCAAACAAGTTTATAGATTTAGCATTCTCTGGAAGACATCATGGATTATCAGTTTGGGTTCTCACTCAGCAATTAACATCAATAGCAAAACCATTTCGGGAAAATGTGGCCTGCGTTGTTACTTTCCATAATCCATCGCAGAAAGGTATGAAAATGTTTTTTGAAGATTATGGGGGTGATTTGGATTATGAATTAGGTAAAAAGTTTATGCATCTACTGAAAACTGAAAAATATTCTAGGTTATGTTTATCTTTGCGATACCCATTTAATTGCTATTTAGAGATTCCCGAAGTGATTTAACAAATATGACAAACGTTGAAGATTACATTGAAGAAAAAAATGATACCGATCAAAGTGAGGATCTTGAAATAAAACAAGAATCAATTGCCATTCTCGCAGCCTTAGGAACAACAAAGGAATATTTGGGGGTTGAAATGAGTCTGGGTGATATAAAGAAATTATCAGAACGTGATGTAGAAAAATATTTTAATCGATATCAAGCGGTAATGGGTAAAAAAATTAACGGAGGATTGGTAGATTCATCCCTTCAATTAGTTTCCAAACTTATTTCTTATTTAGTTCCGGTTGATGATATAGAATCTCTTTGTAATGATCTGAAAAATGATGATTTGGTTAATCGCGAACTATCAAACATTGTGGGTCTGTTAGCATTGAAAGCAGGAAGATTGGCAGCACTTGCTAGCGGATTATTCCAGATTGTTAAGCACGTTAAATTCAACAAAAATCAACAATTTTCAAGAGAAGAAACAGTAAATTCTAACACAACTGATCAGGAAACTAAGCAATCTACTGAAGGTGTTGATACCGTATATTAAACAGATCTAAAAACTTATTTGTAGCATCTAAATAACAATGTCTGAACAAACTGAACAAATTACAGCTGATCCCAAACCTGAAACCCTATGGGCGAAAGATATTAAAAAAAGGGAAAAAGATCCTAAAAAGGTTGCGGCTGGAAAGAAATTAGCAGAATATAATAAAAAAGCAAAAGAAGCATTAGATAGGGAGATGAAACGTGAAAGGGAACAAGCGGTGCAAAATGAAAATACAGAAAGAGAGTATAATCAAGAAAAGTCAAACAATGAAGCGAAATCATGGCTTCCAGAGTTATCTTTTACTACTGTTTTATCCGTTATTGGATTAGGGTTTACAGCATTTGATCTTTTTATGAGATATCGGGAAAAAGCTAGAGATGGATACACTGAATATAAAAATAGGATACCTGACTTATCACAAGTTCCGCAATTACCAAAACCTGCAGATAAACCCAAAATTGGAATGGCGTAATTATTTTTTTTCAACATAAAGTCATTTAAAAGTTTCTTAATGGTGTAGTAAAAAATCATGTCAAGCGAAAACAAACTTGTGAAAACTGTAACTGATTCGGCGGTGCTTATTGGATTAGGGGCTGGAGTTGGATATGTAGCCAAAAAAGTAATGAAAGAATCATTTTTGAGCGATCCATCTTCAAGTATTACAAATTATGCAAAGTGGGTAGCTGTATTATCCGGAAGTATGTATCTTAAAACATATTTAGAGGATCAAAAGATTTTACCAAAATAAAATGGCAGCAATAGCGATGATGATTGGTGGGGCTATATTGAATGCAACTGCATTTGTTGGCGGGAATGCTCTTGCAAAATATTTATCAGGACGTAATGAGGATACAGAAAAAATACGACACGATAAAGCAATGGAAAAATATCAAAGAGATTACGCAGAATATCAGGAAAAAAGACAAGAAATGCTTGATTGGAAAATGAAAAGAAAAGATGAAAAATATCAAGCATCAAAAAATATTTCGACTACAAATCAGGCTTTTGAATTGTACGGACAAATTACTGAACCAAAATTCTCTGATTATTACAAACCAAGCGATAGTCAAAAGACAGGAGAAATGGTATATGTTGGGGCTGGAATGTTAGGTTTAGGTTACGCGGTCAGTAAAATTTTATAAAATTATTATTTTGTTATGTAACCAGTAATTTGGTTATATAACACAAGTATATTTATTATTGTTTACATGAGACTTCCAACATCAGAATCTTCATCTTCATATTCAGATTTTTCCATTTCTTCAGCCGCAGATTTACTATCTGAAATAGTTAAGCATCTAAATTTAGTTAATCTTTTCATTTCTCTGTTTGGTTCTATAACTGCCTCATAAAGTTTTACTTGAAGCGCAATACAAGAACCAATAAATATTGATTCAATTTTTATTACACCTTCTTCAACCCGACAACCTTTATTTAATAATTTTAATGGATCAATTAGCTTGTCATTTTTTGCGTTATAAAACTTGGTTAAAATTTGGTCACTTTTTTTATCCCAAATTAATTTTGCATATAAAGTTGGACCTCTATCTGGAACTCTGGCCATTGAAGATTTTTCCAACTTCCAATATAGAGGATTTAAACCTCCTTTTTGTTTTTCAAGCTCATTTCTTTCCAACTCAAATTTGCCAATTTTTGATCTATTAATAAGCAAATGATCAATGCAATTGTCAACTATTTCATCGAATAAATCAATCCATTTTTCTTCTTCTGGTGTTGGGCTGCTTCCACTCCATAAACATAATGGAAACACATATCCTGTAATTGCACCTGTTTCTTGACTTGTGTTTGAAGAAACACCAAAAGAATATAAATTACCGGTTGGAATAACAAGTTCTCCTTCTGTTCCATCATCATTTTTTGTAAAAATTTTAATTCTTTTAAATTCAACCTTGGGTTTACTTCCAGGAATTTCACCAATAATTGGTTTAGAAAAGATCATGCTTACTTTAGGTTTATAAGTATTAATATCTATTAATTGTGTAGTTTCGTTCATCATTTTTACTTTGTATTTTAGTTTTTTCTCTTTTTTAAATCAATTTTACTCTTATTTTCAAATCTAGTCAATCTAAAGATTTCTTACTGATGAGTAAAAAAATCATGGCAGAAGGAGGATATTTACCAGAAGATTTAGATCCAACTGAACTAAATGAACAAAAAGATAATGATAATGATAATAATGATACATTTTATTTATCACCAACTACAAACACATCTAACACTTTTCAAAATCCAGATTATGATGATGATGAAGAAGAAACTTCATTTGGTGGTGTTGGTGAAAAAGAACGTTTGTTAGGAGATAAGATTAAAGAACAAGAAGAAGCTGAAGATGAAATTAAAATAATCTACCCACGAACAAAATTTAATAAGTTTGTAACATTTTTAAAAGATATAGGAAAAGGAATAAAAGTCCCAACTATTTCATTAGGTAGAAAGGGAGCAGCTGAATATGTTCTTATAGAAGGCGAATTTAGAAATTTTAAAACTAACTCTAAAAAACTTCCCGATCAATTAAAAAATGCTTTGGGAAAAAGAGCAGAAGATGTTGTTGAAGACATAAATAATGAAGTTACAAAGAAAAAAGAAAAACTAAATGAAAAAATTAAGGAGAAAAAATTCCTTGAGGAAAAACCACTTAAGACTCCCGAGGAAAGGAACCGAATAGATGATTTAGATAGAGAAATTATTGAGGATGATGAAGATATAGCAAACGATCAGAGTGAGATAGAAAGAATACAAAATAGAATGTCATTGCGTGATCGTATGAAGGCTATATTCAAAAAGTATGGGTTTACAGTCTTTGCTGTTGTAAGTGCTGTTGGTTTAGTAATTGGTGTTATAATTTCTAATCTTTCTAAAGGACTATCAACTTTGGGAAAAGGTATTGGTAATGGTTTGAAAACTATAGGTAAAAAATTAGGTGAAATATTACCAGGAATGATTGGTGCAATAGTTAGCTTTCTTTTCAAAACAGCTGGCGAGGTTATTGGATTTTTAGGTAAAAATGCTTGGCTTTTGATAATGGCTGTGGTTTTATATTTTGTGGAAAGTATAAAAAATAAGAGAAAGTAGGTCTAAAGATATCATGTTGAGTAGTAAAATACAATATGGATGAATACAATAGAATTTATCCCCAATTACCCAATAATCCAGATCCTATTAATTTCAGACTGCAAAAATCAAGCGAAGTATTACAAAATCTTGAGAAAGAAATTAAACATTACGAAGAAGTAAGGAAAAAATATAATAGGGCGAGAGGAATATGTACAAAAATTAGTGTTTCTGGTGGTTTGATTTCAGTTATTCTATCAGCAAGCGGTCTCGGAACTTCTCTCACAGGTTTTGGTGCTATTGTTGGTGTTCCTTTAGGTGTTGTAGGCGGTGTTTTTGGTGGTTTGTCGATTGGATTTGGTTTTGCTTCTAAAAAACTTTCTGTTGAAGTTAGTAAACACGAACAAACCGCTGCAATTGCAAAATCAAAATTAAACACAATTAACGATTTAGTTTCAAAAGCTTTAAAAGATAATGTTATATCCGATCAAGAATTTTCCATAATTTTGGCAGAGTTGGAAAAGTTTCAAAAACTAAAACAAGAAATACGACAAAAATTTAGAAAAGATACAGAAAAAAACTTGGACATGAGTATTATAAGGAGGGAAGTTCGCGAAGATCTATTAAAAGAACTTACAGGAGGGAAAGGACATTAAAAATTTCATATGAGAGAACTGATGTTGGTTTTAATTGTTTTGCAGGCATTAATTGATTTTACATCTTATTCTTAAAAGGTCTAAAGATCACATTATTTGTAACACAAAGAATAAGATGTTATTGGATGATTTCAAAAATCGTTACCCAAACGCGAACCTTGATAAATTTACATTTATTAATGACTCATTTGGAGGATATATTAAATGGAAAGTTAATGGAACAACAATTATGTCCAATGATGATCCTTCTGGAAAAACATGGACTGAAAATCTTTCTAATGATTTGAAAACATTATTATGGAAAGATTTAGGCTTAGAAAATAAAGTTAAGGTAAGTTCATTTCCAAAAAGTTTAACATTTACAAAACAAACATATCCAATACCTGGAGTTAAATTTGATGAATTTGCTAATGATGTGACAATAATGTTAACTAATTTAGATATATATGTTTCAGAAAAAGATCATTTCACTGCGGCAATGACAAATGTATTTAAAAATCAGACTGTAGAACTTACTAGTGGGAAAGAAGCTAGAGCCTGGTTAAATAAACCAAATATTAATCACTGGCCTCAACAATTAAACATGGCGGTTTGGTGCGCAACATCTGGTTGCGGTGTTAGTTTAATTGAAATTTTAAATTACCCAAGAGTTATTAGAAGTTTTTTTATATTTCACATATACTTTACAATAAGAAGAATAATATATGAATTAAATGTGCCATTACCCGGCGAAAAAACTTTTTCTTCAAAAAATAATCCATACAACAAAAATGTTTATAATAGATTGTGCGCAGAATTTGGTTTAAGTAATAATCAAGATTTTAAAGGATGGAATAAACCTTTAGCTGATTTTAGATGGAAAGGGGGTGCAAATCATGGTGTTGGAGATGTATTCATTGATTATGGAAAAGGATACGTAGATCCCGGAAAAGTTCCTGGAAGCGCTAGTGCTCAAGCAATGGGTGGGAGAAATCAAAATGTCAAAATTATAAGGAGCTACGATCCTGATGCAAATATTTGGCCAAGCAGCGCAAATAGATTTTCTGATGATGGGGGTAAAAAAATAGATGGAAATTTAATATCTATGCTTCGAAATGATTACTTTGTTGATTTTCAATATGCATGGTTTATACCAGAATCTGGATATGGATTAACAAAAGCCGGATTGGGAAGAATAAATAGATCAGTTGAGGCTTTTGTTTATTGTATATTGGGGTCTCAAGTTAATACTAGAAATTCTATTGTGGGAAATGGTGGTGGGGCAATAGAAACACAAAATGAATTCAAAGACTTATTTGAAAGTTCTATTAAGGTAAATGATATTTCTAAATCCGTTCAAAATTACCAACAATCTGTGCAGGACACTAAATTACGACTTGATTTGGCTGTTGCTCCGGGTGTTTGGTTGCTGCCAAGTAATTTAATTATAAATACAGAAACCGTTATTGGATACAATAATAATCTGAAAATAGCAACAGAAGATATGAAATTTGGGGTAAATAATTCAATAAATGTGAAAACAAAAAATGTTGGAATACCTAATAGTTTAGGAACATCAAAGGTTTTATTAAATACCAATCCTCAACCAAAGAAACCTAAATTAATCAACGACGATAAATCTGACAAAACATATGAATTTAGTAATATAGAAACATCTTCTCATCAAAATAATCTTATAATTTTAATGTTTGCTGGGGGATTATTATCTTGGTTCCTATTTCGTTAATGTTTTGATTATATAAATCTAAAGATGAATATGATGTAATCAAAACAAAAATGTTCAGTATTACAATGTATGATTCAGAAACTAGAATTTATTTAGATCCGCCTCTGAAAAATCTTCGTGAGATACAGCTCCTGGATTGTAATATACAAACCAAAAGATTGATTAATTTCAAGGACCGACAGACAATATTAGATGAAAAAAATAAGGGTTTCATAATTCTACCCGGCACATATTCTCTTCGTGGCATTCAATCGATCTTTATTAATGATCCTGAAGTGGAAAAAATAACAATAATTGAGACTGATACTGTTGACTATCTTTATTCAAATAAGAACACCAAAGTTAAACTTACGAGAGGGTTAGCGGTTGGTTTAGGAGTGCCTGAAGTTATAAATCCTGGTAAATTATACCCCATAAATATAAAGATTAGGGAACCTTTGAGACTTATGTGTAGTATAGTGGATAATAAGTCGTCATATATGAATAACACCAAATATGGAGAACTTGTGAAACTCACACCATCAAACCTACTTGCAAACATACCCTCAAAGGATTATCCTACAATTCCGATTCAAAAATATGAGAGCCTCATAAACCACTTTGATTTAACTATCTTAGACAATGAATGGAAAAAACTTAATTTAAGGGGATTGCCAATAACTTTTAGTTTAAGATTTAGATAAATTTTTTGTTATGTAACCAGTAATTAGGTTATATAACATAATTATGCCCATCTTTCTACCATTTTTTATATTTTACTTTAAATCAATTTCTTATGCATACGACATTTTTTACAATAAGTTTTTTGTTTATGGTGTTCACATATTTGTGATCCTCCACATTCTGTACATTGTTGTTTTTGTTTATTATGTTCACATATTTGTGATCCCCCACATTCCTTACATCGATATTTATATTTATTATGCATACAATTATGTCCATTACATTCACTACAAAATTTTTTATTTTTTTCATGATCACAAATAATTCTGCTAATAGAAATAACTTTTTCAATTAAATGAGTAATTTCCTCATCTTTGAAATTTTTAATCTCGCTAATTAGCTCTTTTTTACTCATTTTTGCTCTTCCTTTGATTTCTAGATCTTTCGCTAATATTTTTAGTTCATAAGTATATAAATCTCTTAATTTATCCATAACTAATCTTTTATGTATATTACCTATCCTTATAAATCAATACCCCATCTTTTTTTCAAATCTCTCAACTCTTCAAAATCAATACACCAATCTAAAACTCTAATGGGATTCCATGCTACTTCCATTAAATCATTATGCAAATCATTATAAAATTTCTTTTTGTGTAATACCTTATGTGCATCTTTGTATAATGTGATTTTAATTGAATCAATAATAAAATCATTCATACTATTTGCATAATAATCATCATCTTCATCATTATAAATGTCCATAAAATATTTTTGTTTTTGATACCTTTCATAACTAGCATTTGCATTATCTATTAATAACTCAGAAATTTCATCAAATATTATAAAACCCTTATCAAAATCTATTTCATCATCTTCCCAATAGTAGATAAACATTTCGCCGTCGTTCTTACCAAAATATTTAATTTTAATATCGACCAGACTATCTTTATCTAAAAAACCATAATTTTTTGATATTACTTTTAACAAATCCTTATTCATTGAATCAATGAAATCACCAATTTCCAATTCTTTTTCATTAAAATACTTAAATTTAAGTATACCATTTTCAATAAATTCTTGAATTGTTAGACCTTCCATTTCTTTCTAATCCTTTAGTATATTTTTTTCAAAAAATCAATCTTTTTTTGAAATCTTTACCCCCCTCACCTATCCTTTAATCAATTCTTGAAATATTCATTTACATCACCCATCCTTAAATCAATTCTTGAAATATCCAGTAACCTAAAAATGACTGGGGGACCCCCCACTTAACCTAAAAACGTACTTCAAAACACGCTTACATAGTAGTACTGTGATCTTCGAATTCTAACTGTTGATAACTTTTTACAAAAGAGAGCGTGCTGCTTTGTATTTGACTGCCTTAATGGAACTGCATGCTTTCCATTTAAAGACTATTTTCACCGATTACATCATAACGCTTTAAACACCCGCAACAATGGGAAAACTGCAAAACTACCAAAAGTCAGACTGGATTTTGCGCGCCGTAGCTTTTATTTTTTAGGTGTCTCGATTTTTAATTTATTTCCTTTAAGTTTAAGAAACATTAATTCTAGAGTCTTATTTAGGAAAGCCTTAGACGATTATTAATTGTAAATTCTATTCTATTTTTAACGGTTTTTAATATGTATCTTATTTTATATATCTTAATATTTTTAATTCTTAGTAGGACCCCGTTGATAACAGTACTATGTACTGAAGGGTTATCCTGAGAAAATGTTCGATTATTATTATTACCGGGCAAAAGATCTGGTTTACACAACCCAACGTTCATCACAACACATACTATAAAGAATCTCCCATGTTTGAAGGAACATCGCTTCCTGATCACATGTATCCTACCCATACCACCTACGGTGATGGAAGTGAAATAGAACCAGAAGTGATTCAACACATCCGGTCTATCGGATGGCACAATGCAGTCGGGTTTCCCTGGAGGAAGAGCGATGTCTTGGTGCTGGACAACTTGACAATTCAACATGGCCGGCTTAGCTTCAAGGGGAAAAGAGAGATTTTGGCTTATCTCACAGCTAACTGAACTGCATATTAACGGCTGTGTTGAAACAGGAGCTTTGCCTTCAAATGAGAAGATAGAGAATATTACGCGGCTGCGCGGAGATATGAATTCTCACCTCGAGAAACTAAATCCCATTTATTTTTTTCTCAGTTCGTGAGCGGGCGGTATTCTACAAATCCTGCAATCTGATTGGTTCCGGGAGCGGGCGGTATTCTCCCATCCGGCCCGCTCACAGCGGGCGGTATCCGTTGCGTGATGAGACGTCGATACATCGCTTGCTTCGTTGCAATGTTTTTTCAAACTATTAATTAAGATACTTATCATGTAAAGCCTAAACTTTTTTTAATGGCAAGTACTAATTTCGACATGGATTCAGACGAGAGCTATCACAGCGAAAGCGAATTTTACTACCCCGACGAGATGGAAAGTGATAAAGAAAACATCGGTTTACAACGCTTAATTGTTCGGGGTTTTTTTGCAAGCATTTCGTTAGGTTTTAGGAAAAAATAAAAACGTTATTCACCAGCCTAGGTCGGTCCGTATTGGGAAAAACTGTGCCCTCGGTCTTCGAACCGCCCTCGGCCACAGTTTTTCCCAATACGGACCTCCCGGCTGGTGAATAACCTATATGTATGTACGTAAGCAAGTCGCGTATGAAACCATACTACCGATAAAAGACAGTGAACGACTATACCATGTTTTAGATTGACAGTTAGGCACCTATTTATGTTAAGCCCGAGGGGGGTACCCCGGACATATGTGGTGCATTTGACTCCTGTTGCCTTCCCTGCTCGTGTTCCCCCTCCCTCGGGCTTAAAATTGATAGGTGCATTACAATTCCTTAGCAAGTTTTCCGTGAGCAATAAAAATAAAATTGTTCGTGAAGAGATTTTCTGTATTGTTATAGCGTTACAGTGCATTTGTATCCTTACAATAAAGCCAGTTATTCTGAAGAATTAAGGCTGTCGTTTTCTCTTCTTAAAGTTACTATTTGTTACATCGCATTTTAATCACCGGCTTTCGAGTTAAGCTAAATATAAAAATCGAAAAAAAAGTTATTGCGTAACTGCGCTCAAACTGGCAAATAAGAAGGCGGAGGTGCATTTCGATCCCAAACAATTCGATCAAAAGTCAAAATAAACATTTCCGTAGGTACTTGGCCTTACAAATACAAAATGAACGCAAAATACATTAATCAACAGGGAAATTGACTGACGGCATTGCACATGCTTTCCTAAGAATACAAGGGGAGGGTAGCTGCCAAGTATCTGTTTGAATTCTTGCTGAATGGCGACATTCGCCTCGCCCTCTTGAACGGCTTGACGTTTGTAGTTGAAAAATTTGTTATTTATCTGGGGGCGGTTTTTCGAAGGTCGATTAGCGCTAATCCAAGGTTAAATTTTACGACGGGTTTCTTGTCCTCTTTTTAGAAAGCGTTTTCTCCGATACCTTTCTCTATTTTATTCAGAGCATACAATCATCAAATTGTATTCAAAAAGAATTATACTGAATGCGCTTTTTAAGCTCTCATATCTGCATCTAAATTTCGCACTGACCCTGGGTTACCTTAACCCTGCTTCCAACAACCCAGCCTTGGTCCTAATATGGAAAAAAAAAGATAGAAAGACAATTTAGACGGGAAAAAGAAGATCAAAATGACATCAAACGATCTCCATTTGGCTTGGATTTGCTTTCCTTTTCTTCCTTTATTTGATATAATACAAAAAAACACGCAGACCGAGTTTGATAGTTTCTCAAACGAAAGGAAGCAAAAACTGACGATTTAAAACCTAACATCACCACCAAAATACATAACAACAAAGGTGCTTGACTTGTGTTTTCCTTAATGACTTTGAGAAGCATGTCTGCGAAACGCAAACAAAAAAACTAACCAAAACAAAACGACAATACAAACAAAACAAAAATGCTGTATCGTTACATATAAAACACATCAAAGGTGCTTTATTTGTTTTGTTTTAAGCAATGAATTTGAGAAGCATAAGTCTGTGTAATGCAAGTTCATGCAACATCCAAACTCCTCGAAGTGAATCTGGAAACAGACTGGCGATGGTTAACGACAATTTATTACAGCATCACGGTTGACAAGTTGCAGCTATCGCAGACATCAAATTACTATTTTCTCGCAACAATAAGAGAATAGATCGCCAATATTTCAGTTTATAGCGCTGGAAAAAAACTCCAAAGCTTTACAATTTTCCCTGGACCAAAATGTCTCAACGATATGTACAACCTTGAAAATCGGACAGCCGTCCGCAATACATATCTACAAATTCGTAATTGATTGCCGCTACAAATATGAAAATTATTTGACGGATATTTGACTTAGAATGAAATCTTTGTAGATAACCAGGCATAGTTTACTCCCACAGTCCTTTAAAACAATTGCTAAATATTACCCACCCCCTGCCCCCAATTTTACCCACTCCAGTTTACCAACTACTGTAGAAACGTTTTGTATTTTAACCATTTCACTCTTTACGAGCCCAATAGATCACAGTTTTCTAAATAATATATGAATTCAATGTATTGCATTATACAACAATTGCACCACGAGTTCCAGTTTCCTACGAGTTAATAACCAACGAGACGCCAAGAGCCGAGTTGACCATTTAACTCGTACAAAACGATAACGTCTACTCCAATTGTTCTAGAAGAAACTAACTAAAATACTAACATCGATTTGATGCCAATATTCACCGACGTTTCAACTTATTAAAATGAATTCTTCCAAGCGCGAGCGTTTTCGATACTCGCTATCTATAGAGAATGGATAGAGTGCGTCAGCCAATCAGATTGTAGAATTCCTGATAGTATGCGAGTTAGTTTTTACGAATACTTATTCCACGACTGATCAGTAATGTGTTTACGGTATTAAGTCTTGCAGCGTGTCTAATGTTTTCAAGGCACTCCAATTGGAGCAAGCATTTTGAATTCAATATTGTTATTTTGTTTCAAAGTACGCATGCGCTTCATGGTGCTACAGACCCTTCAAACTGACAGGAGATTAAAATTGTAAAATATATACATATACATATCAATAAATTATATAACCAGAAAAATTTCTCTTGTACTGGATTCGGTTTCGGGTTGCCCTGGCTGAAGTGCTACAAAACGCTGCGAGTTATTACTACGGATGGTGTGGGGAAAAAATGAAAAGATACACGAAACAACGTATGCGATGGGATAGAATGCGCTCGCATCTTGCCCGCACGGGGTGCATTCCTACAACGTTACTATCACACCATCCATTGCTAAGCTTTATAGGTATTTGTAAAGGAGATTCAGTGATCTGGGAAGGCCCACTTGTTGGACCCAAATATAAACCAGGAACAGAATAAAATCGGCAAAAATTTGGTACAAAAAACATCGATCGGGGGGGGGGGGATAGTTTAGATAAAAAGAAAATGAAACAAACTACGATAATGTTACTGAGAATAGTATAATAATAATAATGATAATAATAATACAGCACTATCTTAGTAAAAACAAATTTTAGAAAACAAAAATCTGTTTGAATCTTGGCTACAACTTTTCCTGAACCTTCCACTCGGACAGTTACTCTAAGGTGTGGCATTTTGCTTTCCCACGGACATCAATAAGTTTTGATTAAAGATTTTTTGTTTTGAATATTGGCTGTAAAGGATGCTCATAGCAAAAGCTAAACTAAAAACGATTCGTGTTGCTCAAGACTCATCCCCAGGGCAACCACTGCCAAATGACAATTTTCAAATCAACGCATTATGAATAACGGGAAATTAGGAATGTAAAATATAGTCAACACAACGCGCTTTTCGTATTGGTCCATTACTGTGTACGCATCCCGTCTGCACGTCATGACCAAAAGTTAATTATTAACGCAATATTATACGAGAATGAAAACAATTGTGTGCCCTATATATTGTAACAAAATGCTAAGGACTTTGGTAGTATCTGAAAACTCCCCGTAAATCCTCGCAGAGACAGAAACTTTCAAATTCTTTCAAACTCCTGCGCCAAGATATGAAAATTTCCAGAGTAAAATTTATCTTTTAAATAATCCCTCGCCGCCTCCTCGGCCAACGGTGCACGGCTGAGACGGACTTCTGTGTAACCTCTGCTTATGTTTGGGTAGCCGCTCTAATGTTCTGAGTAAATCGCTAAATGAAGGGCGCCTTTCGGGTTCAAAGGCCCAGCAGACAGTCAAGGTGTCCTAAACAAGGAAGACAGACGATTACTACCGAGGCTATTAGTAAACAATGACTCAGCAACCTTCTGATATATCTGATAGGTTCACTATCTCGGGATATTCAACATTAGTATATACAAACTCGGCAACCTTGGCATTTTGAGTTATCTGATTGGCTTGCTATCTCGGAATATGTAACATTGTTATATGCCTAGACTTTCACTCAATAAAACGAGAACTGTGATTGGTTGATTCTTGGTCACGTGCCTCTGATCAAATTTAAATGCATCCCGATCGGGATACAATCGGGCACTTGTTGCCAGGGCGCCAGTTTTGCCGTCACTGTTTGTTTGTTTTTGCTATATTTTGTTTAAGGGAAAGTCTAAATATGAACGTATGGTCTCTAGGGAAAACAAAACTAACTGTTTCCCTCGGGACCATACATTCAGTGTATACTATTCACTTTCTACGAAGCAAATAATGCAGGGGGTTCTGGGAAAGCCCGGTGCAAGTTAGTTTTGCTAATTGTTAGTTAGTTTTGCTAATAATTGTTAGTTTTGCTAATAATTGTTAGTTAGTTTTGCTAATAATTGTTAGTTAGTTTTGCTAATAATTGTTAGTTTTCTGGCTAATTGTTAGGTAGTTTTGCTAATAATTCTTAGTTAGTTTTTTTGCTCATTGTTAGTTAGTTTTGCTAAAAATTGTTAGTTTTGCTAATAATTGTTAGTTAGTTTTGCTAATAATTGTTAGTTAGTTTTGCTAATAATTGTTAGTTTTCTGGCTAATTGTTAGGTAGTTTTGCTAATAATTCTTAGTTAGTTTTTTTGCTCATTGTTAGTTAGTTTTGCTAATAATTTTAGTTTTGCCTGTTTTTGAAATAAACTTTCACAGTCACTTTGATGTGACTGAGGTTGCTACATTGGTATATACTAAAACAAATATTATCTTATTAAATATTAAATTATTATCGATATCTATGAATAGTAGCTTTAGAAATTTTCTTTCCACAACTCAGCGCGATTTCAGAGAATAATTGTTCATTGTAGTGAAATATTGCACTGTTCTAAAAACTCATCAGCACAATTGGAGGCATGAACGTAACCACAGTGAATATTCTCTTTAACCTGGAGTTACGCTGATCGGCCACTGAAAAGCCTAAGTACAGGGAATAGGCTTTTGCAGTGGGCAAAGCGTAGAATTCCCTGGGATCCAATACTCATTCTCGCTTCCTGTAACAATTCCCCTTTACTTTTATCACTTACTTTATCGTTACCTGTGCAACCTGTGTCACTTGCCTTATTTTAACAGAGTAACCTTTGCCACTAGCTACAGTCTAAGTAAGGGAATAGGTTTTTACAGTGGGCAAGGCGAAAACGTAACTCTGTAAAAAATTCCCTGAGATCTTCTACTCATTAAAGGTTACTTCCTGGAACTATTCCCTTTTGTTGTTACCACTTACTATATCGTTACCTGTGCCACCTTTGTCACTTACTATACTCTGCTCTCCCTGGGCAACCTGTGCCACCAGCTGCATTACAGCATAAGTAAGGGAAGGGGTCTCTGCAGTGGGCAAGGCGCAAACGTAACTCTGCAACCAGCTCTCTATGATTCAATACTTACCCTCACTTCCTGTGGTGTGTCTAGACCTATATGATCCAACGATTGCTTTAGTCCTTTTCCAACCTTCCAAATGATAGACTCGGGAATTTCTCCTTTGAACGGCCACATCCCTGAGCACATTTCAAACCAAATTGTCCTGTGAAGCAGGTACGAACAAACTTGAGTAAGCTGAAGTTAAACCAAGAACCTTTCCACTATCAGACGGCGACAGTACAACCGTGCGTGTGTTGTTGTTTTTGGAAAACATGCAAATGGGGTACTATTGTGGATACTTTCAAACCATGGTCACAGGAAATGCCGCCTGGTTGTAGAATGAAACAGTGCTAAAGAAATCTACTGTTCAGTAGCATTTTAAGACTAGTCAATCTGCATAGTTTTCTCGACGGACGGCAAAGTTAGAAAAACACTAAAGAAAAACCGAGCAATATTTCAATACAGTGTTGCTTAGTGAATTTTGAACATAAAACATTGCAGAAGTTTACCCAAAGATAAATAAAGCAAAGAGAGGGACCGACTTAATAAATAGTTTTGCTGAACTAGAGATAATCGACAGACCAATTATATCTTTCTACTAGGTTTGTATTACTTTTCATTGTATATAGTTTCATATCCTATATTTAAAGCAGAGTTTTCTTTTTTTAAGATTGTGATTGATTTCTTTGAAAAACCATTTCATGGATAGAACAAGAAATTCGTCCGAGCGAAGATAGTTTACAGCAATGGCTGTTAATTGGCAGTTTTTAGAGGGGGAATACCATTCGACAATTCTGTGAAGCAAATTAAAGTCATTGTGACGAAATATGTTGTTAGTCATCGTGGATGATACATTTTTTTAGTACACAGGATCGAATAACTGGATGTGGATGCAATCCACATCCAGGTGACCACATCGGTGTGACAGATGAAAACGGTTATACAAGTTACAGTCACCTACCCAAACGCGTACATATCGGTGGCTTTGGTGAATTTTGAGGACTCAGGGGCATCCTGCTGTGTAGTAAGTGAGCGTAGGATTTCGGGAGCTAGATACGGTAACCATCCACGAGGAATCATCAGTGAGCCGGGTCGGGCCGACTTAGCAGTCAAACCCGCCACACTGAACAAACCAAAATCTGTTATCACTACGCGGTTATTCATCTCCAGGAAAACGTTTTTGGAACGAAGATCTGTGTGTACAATCCCCCGGGCGTGAAGGTAGCCCATTCCCTATGAAGAAAACAGGAAAGAGATTGAAGCGCAAATCTAAAGCACCACCTTGTACATAATCACAACGCCGGACGTCAAAGCATGTATTACTTGTCACATTTTCCCTGGGCAACCTGTGTTACTTGTCACATTTTCCCTGGGCAACCTGTGTTACTTGTCACATTTTTCCTGGGCAACCAGTGTTACTTGCCACAATTTCCCTGGGCAACTTGTGTTACTTGTCACATTTTCCCTGGGCAACCTGTGTTACTTGTCACATTTTCCCTGGGCAACCTGTGTTACTTGCCACATTTTCCTTGGGCAACCAGTGTTACTTGCCACATTTTCCTTGGGCAACCAGTGTTACTTGCCACATTTTCCCTGGGCAATCTGTGTTACTTGTCACATTTTCCCTGGGCAACCTGTGTTACTTGTCACATTTTTCCTGGGCAACCTGTGTTACTTGCCACAATTTCCCTGGGCAACTTGTGTTACTTGCCACATTTTCCCTGGGCAACCTGGGTTACTTGCCACATTTTACCTGGGCAACCTGTGTTACTTGCCACATTTTCCCTGGGCAACCTGTGTTACTTGCCACATTTTCCCTGGACAACCTGTGTCACTAGCCACATTTTCCCTGGGCAACCTGTGTCACTAGCCACATTTTCCCTGGGCAACCTGTGTTACTTGTCACATTTTCCCTGGGCAACCTGTGTTACTTGCCACATTTTCCTTGGGCAACCAGTGTTACTTGCCACATTTTCCTTGGGCAACCAGTGTTACTTGTCACATTTTCCCTGGGCAACCTGTGTTACTTGCCACAATTTCCCTGGGCAACTTTTTTTACTTGCCACATTTTCCCTGGGCAACCTGGGTTACTTGCCACATTTTACCTGGGCAACCTGTGTTACTTGCCACATTTTCCCTGGGCAACCTGTGTTACTTGCCACATTTTCCCTGGACAACCTGTGTCACTAGCCACATTTTCCCTGGGCAACCTGTGTTACTTGTCACATTTTCCCTGGGTAACCTGTGTTACTTGTCACATTTTTTCCTGACCAACTGTGTTGCGAGCCATATTTTCCCTGGATAAACAGTATCACTTCATACATTTTTCCCTGGACAACCTGTAGTAGCTTGCTTTATCTTTTCCAGGGCAACCTGTGCCACTTACTATACTAGAAATACGACTCTCGCAAAAACCTCGCGAAGCTAGTTTTTGAATAAGTCACAATACTTTTATATTTTATTTTATTTTGTATTTTATTTTTTATATCAGCGTTATCCCCATTTTTAAATTTGTTATGCTGTGTTTGGTACACAATTAGTGACACCTGGTGCAAATTACATGATCAGTATACCGCTCAGCACAGGGCTTAAAAATTGACCTTCATTTAGCTCTTTCACTGCCACTGAGATTGCACGAAAGGGAATAGTAAAATTATTTGTTTTCTTGACGGGGAATACAGAGTCAATGAAGTATCACAATAATATTCAGTTAACACAAATTGAAAATTATTGTAAATCTTTTGAAGGTGAAATATTGAAGAGTTGATATGAATGCTTGTGTTTACCACAGTGTAAAAACCTGGTTTCTTTTTGGAGTTGTATTTTCTTAGTCTCTACTGCTTTGTCTTCTTTGTTGTACATCACTTTTAAACACAATATGTTCTTACACCGAGGATGAGTTGAATGCTCCAATTATTTTTTGTTTATGTTTTTTTCTAATAATTGCATGAGATTCATTGTAAGAAGAATCTTCTGATTAGATATTTTATTGTCTACTGCAGTCATTATTTCATTCCTAGGTAACCACAAATGAGAGCATTATGAATAGTGCATGTTTCAATTTGTGTACTCTCTTCAGTTGCAATGGTACCCCTAGTGGTAGATAGAAAAATTCCTCTTCCCTCAAAAGAGATGCCATGTCAACAGAAGTGTGAGATACAATGTCATTACATAAAAAAAATGGGGGTAAAACAGTTGGATTCTACAAAAACTTCGAATAAAGGTTTGGTAATAGTGAGTGCCAACTGTATAGTATGTGGTTGTGCTATTTTTAGGTCATATCATAAAAACAATACATGTAAGAAAGAGTTATTGAAATCTTAACATGTTGAAAAAGATTGCTCCACTATGATGTACTCCTGTAAGAATATAATGTGAAATCAACATCAATCAGTCACAAGTATATACCACATGAAAGTTTAATTGTGCTGTTACAGAAACAGGCAAAATATCCATACCCAACCAGAGAATAGTATATTATTTTGAATATATGAAAATTTCTATTATAAAAACTGCAGAAGAAAGATTTATGATAAGGATGGTATTTCATCGAAAAAGTCATGGCAGCCAGAGGTATTGAACTTGTAACCAATGACATATAGTAACGAGAAGAACTATCATTATAATTATTATCATTATTATTATTACTATTATTATTATTACTGGTATTGATATTATTATTATTATTATTGTTATATTTTTTATGTTAAACATAATATATTTTTATGGGGTGGGATGCATGTGCTAATCTTGGTAAAGGTATTGTTACTCTACTACTACAAGCAATACAAAAATCTTCTTAATAGGCTTTCCATCAGAGGTGGTAGTAATCAAAACAGCTCCAAAGAATACCATTTCTTCTTTAATGCTTAGAATCTAGTGCAGTCATTTGTCTAAAAAGTTTGTGTGGAAAATCATTATTGAAAGCATACTTTAGGGCATTTAGGAAACTTGAAACACTTGTTACTACATACAGCACACTTGCAATGAATATATGAGAAAGATTATAAACATTTTGGCATTACAAAATTTATTTTCTTCTTTATGAAGTTCTTTCAATGTAAAAGGTTAACTGTATGTTGTGGTTGTTATTAAAGATTGATATTTGACATCATAAAAATGAAGTAAACAGCAGAAAGTAACAAGGTTATTATGTTATGTCTAACTTTGCAAATTAAGGCTTGAATTAACATTTCATTTGTGGGAAAAGGGCAAGGGTTCTAGATAGCAATATTATCAGGGGGGTCATTGAACTCTAAGGTAAAACTTACCCATTGTGAAAAGGCTATGAAACTTGTTGTCTCTATGCAATATTATTGAAATCTTTCAATCAGAGAATACATACATATATATATATATAGCAAAGAGAAATACTACTCAGAAGTAAGTAATAACATTTGCTTTATTTTCAAATGATGGCATTGATCACTGATAAAATTGCAGAACCAGTACTTTATAGTGACACTGGGTATATATTCTGTTGAAAATTCTAAACACAACTGCTAGATCAAGAAAATTTACAATATTTTCACTGTTTCAATGATATCAGATCACATCGTTATAAATGATTGCTATAACAACTGCAAGTCTCTGTGTTGGGAATTTCTTCAAAATGGAAACACTATCGTTTTATTATGACAAATACCAACTTACATTCTTTTGTAATCTGTTGGTCGTCTTGCGATTCCGTTTTTAGACTAACAGAATTATTTTCCAGAGACATCTTCAATCGTTGAAGTCGTTCCTACTCGGTTTCCCTTCTAAGTCGTTTTGCTAAATTTAGTACGCCAATATATTTCGTTATGTAATCGTTCACTCACGTCCTGTATTTCTATCAATAACACATTCAAATTCAAAACTAACTTGGTTGAATTCCTGGTCCTTTTCCCTGCTGTTTCGTTTGCCTTTTTCTGAAGCGAGCGGTTGTTGTCTTTGCTGCGATTTCTGTTGTTATTCTCCCTGCTGTCGTTTCTCTATCCCTGCTTTGAGTCGTGCTTTCCTTGTGTTGATTTTCACGGTATTCGAACTTACTCGGCGACGATCTCGGGCTAATCTTTCTTGAATATCTCGGAGATCATCTTGCTGGGATGTACCTCCAGGACGAGTGAAATCGGTTTCCACAAAATTTACATTACCTTCAAAAAGGCATCACCGAATTCTCAATGGCGGAAATTCAGCAGTTCCCAAGTGCGCTACTATTGCCAGGTAACCTGGCCTGCGAACGGACACCTTTAAAATATAGATATATATATATATATATACATATATAAAAACTCTCGGCTCGATTTACTCGGGCTTGCGAGCCACGTGGTCTGACCGGAACCGACACGATTAGTAACCTCGCTACGCTCGGCCTTCGGCCTCGCTTCGCGAGGAATAATCATTACCTGGGCACCCTGTATCACTTTATACCTTTTCTCCTGGGCAACCTGTGTCACTTGTTATATCTTACCCTGGGCAACATGGGTAAATTGTTTAAGTCTTACCATGGTAACTTGTACCACCTCCTATACTGATATTCTCATATTGGTATCACCCAACTAGTGGACTAATGCAAATGCCACAATCTGATTGGCTACGCTACTAGAGGACTATTAGTAATAGTCCTCGAGTAGCGAAATTCGTGGCGCTTTCTTTTGTTTTATTCCCAAATAAATCTTTCTTCAACTTGCATTTGCTAACTTTATTATTGCTTTTTCTGTCCCACTAGTTGGGCGATACTAAAACAATTAGACCCTTCGCCCTCAAGGGATACGGGTCTAATGGTTAATTATTACCCAGGCAAAGTGGCTTAATTGTTATATCATTACCTGAGCAACTTGCGTGCAGATGTGAGCAATTCTTTCTGGAGGAAAGTTGTCTTTCCGAACGTGTACATGCGCGTAGAGAGACTGCCCACGGCACATACTGAGGAGGAAAGGCAACCACATTTTACCATCTCTGTCTACTACTTTACAACTCATTCACTTTGACATTTAAAGTGGTAACTACTTGGTGTAGGCACTCACACAGTGGTTCGAGAGGTTCACCCTTTAATAGAGTGGTCTGTGTTAGTCTACCAATACGCAGGCCCTGCTCCCACGAGTCTCCTATATCTCGGTGGTAGAGCCTTTAAACTATTAATCAGAAGGTCGTAGGTTCGACTCCTATTGCGGGAAATCGGATTTCCCTATTCCAAGTTTGCCTGTGACATACAAAACATTTGATGAATCCCAAAACACCAAATCAAATCGTGCAGTGGCGGGTGAAGTAAAACACGGAGACGCTTGTGTTTGGCTAGTTCGGACCATTTGTTTCTGGAAGAAACAGAGGGTTAGGCAACCTCAGTTCTACTCAAAAAGTTCCTTCTTCAGTGAAATCTACGCGGTGTTTCTAACTAAATGGAAAGCAAGTTCTACTCTAGTAGCTAACGTCCCTAACCTATGGAGCAATGAATATTCTGAATTATTATATGGCAAAGCCAGTCTTAGGCAAATCCGTGTGCTCTGATTGGTTCTTTCTCGGTCAGGATTTTGCAGTACGGACCATTTCCATGGAAACGGTCCAACCCGTGTATTTTTGTTTTGGAGCGAAGCCGGCAAATTTAAAATTTGCAACAAAACAGCGAAAAAAACTGTGAATATTGTCATTCTTCACAGTGAAACTACCAGAAGAAGCTAAAAAGATTGAAATTTTTCCGAAATTTCAAAGATGGACGAAGAAGACGAACATTTACTATCAGAAATAGAGTGCCATATAATACACTTACTAACCGAGCTTGCTCGGGCCGTACTGGGGAATATTGGCCCTCGGTAGTGGCAGTACTGCCACGACCTCGGGCCAATATTCCCCAGTACGGCCCTCGCGCTCGGTTAGTAAGCGGTTATTACTGGAAAGCTACGAGAGATGTTTTACTCTTCCTCCTCTAAGATTTTAGAAGTCATTCTCGTTAGTGAGTGCTGTACACTTCCTTCTATGTTAGTGCTGAGAATTTGGTAGCTGAGTAGTAATTCTCGTTGGTGAGTTCTATACACTTCCTTATAGGTTAGTTTGGAGAATTTATTGAAGACCAGTTCAATATCCTCGCCTTAGACTACTTTTTTCTAAATTCTCATTATGTGTTTGTTTGAAAATGCAGTCCCACATTTAGGAGAGGTTGGATACTCATCATTTTGGAAAGTAAAAAGGTAAAGGGCGTTAGGGACTAGGGGCATATTCTCGAAAGACCAGGTAACTCTACCGACCCAGAGCTTCAACACTCGTTCGGACGCTAAGTTCTGAGTGAACAGACCGGCCTAATATACAAGCTAACCTACAATTTCGCTGTTTAACCTTGAAAACTAATGAAATGTAATTCTTGCGCTGAACATTGTAATAAAAAAATAAGGATCAATGTCAGTATCTGCACAACTGTGCACCTACCCCTCCCCTAATCCAACATTAACGCTAATTTTTTAACTTAATATAACTTGTTGGCTTAGGGGAGGGGTAGGTGCACAATTGCCCAGATACTTACACTGATTCAAGAATGGATCAGGGGAGCAGGGTTGGCGCAGTGGTGAGAGCGCTCGCCCTCCACCAATGTGGCCCGGGTTCGATTCCCAGCCCCAGTGTCATATGTGGGCTGAGTTTGTTGGTTCTCTACTCTGCTCCGATAGGTTTTTCTTCGGGTACTCCGGTTTTACCCTCTCCACAAAAACCAACATTTGATTTGATTTGATTTAATTTAATTAAATATGATTTGATTTGATTTGATTTGATTTGATTTGTGCTTTACAGTGTCCCCAATTAGTACGTCAGTGCTAGATACAGTTGACACTCGAATAAAGTTCATTATTATAATTAGCGGAGCTCCACAGCGGCTCGAAGAGCCGCAGAGCGGAGCCACATAACTACCGTGCGAGGATAGAAATTGAGAAAACCATGCGTTTGAGTTTTCACGTTCATCGTGGCTAGCGGCATGGCTCGCGGGCGCGTGCGCCTAGCGACGACGACGACGACGACCTTGCCCCACATGGCGGCCATAGTCATCCGGGATATTTAGAAGGTCTTAAACCGAAACGAGGCTTTGTTTTCCGCCTCAGGTGAGTTACCACGCACTTCAGACAATGGGCCCAGGGTTTTCTGGTAGACTTTACCTGGTTATGATGGCGAGTTTTGGGGGGTCCATGCACGCCCCCATGAAGAGCACAACATTCTCGTGTCGCGTTTTCCTGAACGTCATGACTTGAAATTTGAAGGCGTTCAGTTGCTGTTCGGTTGGATTTTCAATTTCAATCATCTTTACTGCAACTTCGCCATGCCAATGACCCCTGCCAAGTATAATAATTGGTATTACACATACATAACAAGGTAGTAACTCCCAATTTAGGGAGCAGGGTTGACGCAGTGGTGAGAGCACTCGTCTTCCCGGCCACGGCGTCAAATGTGGGCAGAATTTGTTGGTTCTAAGCTCTGTTCCGAAGGGTTTTTTTCCGGGTATTCCTGTTTTCCCTTCTCCACAAAATCCAGCATCTGATTTGAATCGATTTGATTTAATTTAATATGATTTGATATGATTTCAATGGTGCTTTACAGTATCCCCAATTAGTGCATTAGTGCTTGATAAATGTAATGACCTTGATTGATCATCGCAGTTATGTACACAACTTAAGCAGCTGTGAAATTAAAGCCTGAAAAAAATCCAGGCCTGAACGGGATTCGAACCCATGACCTCAGCGGTACCGGTGCAATGTTCTACCAACTGAGCTATCAAGCCAACTGGGAGCTGGTCATGTTGTGACTTCGTAATATACCCGTAGATGGAGAAGAATGCAAGTGAACATATATCGGAGAGACCATATATTTGAAGTGCGGAGTGCTTAATACAGTTGACATCCATATAAAGTTTATTACTCTTATTTAATCATTAACAGCAATGCCTTACCATGCGAACTAGTAACCTGAAGGCCGTAGGTTCGACTCCTATTAACAGGGCCGAAAAATACATATTTGACAAATTCACCAGCCTCAAAATATCATCTTCATTATTTGACATCCACCTTCATTACTTGACATACAGAAATCGGGTGCTTCTCCAGGTACCGGCACAGATGACGTAAAACAGGGCCATACAATAAGAAATATGTTACTGAATAATTTACACACAATGGTGAAACAATGCGCTACGTCATCTGCGCCGGTACCTGGAGAAGGAGCCCAGAAATCACTTCACGGAAAACGCGTGCATGCATACGATATTAAGCAAGGAGTTGAAAAGTGTTAGAAGACGAAAAAGTGAGAACAGCGAACGAGTGATTTTCTGACACACCTCAAACAAAAAATCTCAAAAAAGAAATTTTCATGTTCCGTGTAAATGAAAGAGAATTAGACGAATGAAAGCGCTCGTTAATGACGTGGGTATTAAGAGCGCCTTTTGGGAAATGAGCTTTTTCGCGATTTTTTCGGTTTCCTGTGTTACCCTAATGTACGGAGAGCCCGCAGATTGCCATGTTCTAAGTGGAACGGCCAGAGGATAGCAGTTGAGAACTTGACAGAGGTATTATTTACATCGGCTGGACGATTTGGACTCGAAAAAAGGCCTCTAATGTCAAGTTTATTCAAAGGTTTCACTAAAGCCTACGCACAGAAGAAAATTGCAGGCTGTAAAGGCAACTTTGCCCGGCTGCTTCCAACTTCTCAAACAAAAGAACAAGAGGTCATTCCTCTTAAAGTGTAACGTTGACTAACATGGGCCAAGTTGCCAAATTCAGATAACCTCCTGCTCCAAAATTTAATAAAACCCTTGTTATTGGGCAGGGTTTTCAATAAGAATTGTCGTAGCAGGAGAATTGTGTAAAGTAACAGGAGAATATTCTGAAAGCTCTCCACGACTAAATTTTTAAAAAACTAGCGCAGGCCATCTAAATTCGGCCGGGGAATTCTTCGTAGTAGCCGGAGAATTCTTCGCAGTAGCCGAAGAATTTTCCGTTCTCCGATGCCTAATGAACACCCTGTTGGGTAATAAAGACTTGCCAAAGAATGCCAACCATTTTACGAGCTAAGGGACCGTTCACTTTTTAAGGGATGGGGGGGGGGGCGCTGGTGGGATTTGGGGGAGTGTCAGTGCGAAATTGAGTGACCCCCCCTCAGCTTGCCAATTTTTTCACATGACCCCCCCGCAAAAGGAATTTTTTTGGGATGACACCCCCCCCCCCCTTGGCCACTTCGAAAAGATGTTTATATTTCGTGAATAAAGCAGGAGAATTTCTCATCAATTTATGAAAACTTCATGCCACTTTTTTTCGCTTTTTTTCGCGTGGCCCCCACTCAAATCCCACCAGCCCCCTCTATCCCTTAAAAAATGAATGGTCCCTAATTACACTCCTCACCTGTACACTTTGCCAAATCTGCCTGAACCAAGAGGATTTCCCATGATTTCCAGCTCTTCAAACGGAATAACCCACTCTGACATTAGGCTTCCTCGTTCCTGTTCCACAAACACAGAAATAAAAAGTTGAGCTAATAAAACACATACAGACTATCTTTCTGTCTTAACTCTTTCTGTCACTATAGTAAACATTTCAACATGCTGATTCGCTAATTAAACCAAAACAGTGCAGAAAGTTGAAATTAGGTGCAAAAAATTTAAATTGGGAGCAGCAATCTGAAATTAAATTCTCGACTGTACATCATAAACAAGTAATCAGACAATATCTAACATTTGCAAATTGAATGAATAACTGACATTAATAAATTTCTCAAATCATTCGATTATCTATACTTAAAGTTTACTTATTTCACAGCGGTTAATGATTTAATAGGTTATTAGCAGATAGAGAGGACATTATTTCTACCAGCGTGTTTAATCCTATCGCTTTATCCTAATCTTTAACAGAAAAAAGGTTATAGTTCACATGAAAAGAAACCCGATGTGTTAAACAGTAATGTGCGCAGAATCTAATTCCTCATAAATTCTGGATGCCGAAAAGAGCTTTGAAGAAACTTTTTGCAACAGCATCGATTTCCGAGGTTGTCGCCGTCATAGCGGCGGCAAGGTTGGAAGAAGAAGGCATAACATATTAAACTTACAAAACTTGAGCAGAAATGGAAAAAAATACTGGAATCATTTTGCAGGACGTTTTGAACAAATTTCCAGTATCAAGAGTACAACGAAGAGCGGGGAGAGACCACAACAAAACGACTCATAGACCTTGTTTAAATACTAACAAAAATGTCTTTACTGGAGTAAATAAATAACATTTTACCAGGAATAAACTTTACCCTGAGGTAATAAACAGAAAGGTCCTTGAATCCTGACGGAATTGGAATTTGATTACGTCCAGTGTACATGGTGTGAGCCCATGCAGGAGTCTCGGTACCAGTTTGTCGAGTTCGATCGTCTGTTTATTGGTAGTTCAAAAAGAACTGTTGTTTGCTTTGAATGACGTTTTGACAACCTGGGTGGAAGTCATCATTAGAGTTGCGTGTCCTCGGGGGTTGGTATCTACGTCTCTGTTCAACGTCACGGTTTGAAATATTTTAACAGAAATTTATTCTACGAGACAAAAACTCTGGGCAAATATGGAGCCATACACTGTGGGTATAACACGTCGAATTTCTTTTAACGCATTGACAACAGTTTATATTTAGCGTATTTACTTGTTTTAAGATGTACTTACATGCAAATCCCACAGCATATGTTTTTTTCCAACCTTTTATCAGAGGTACACAAATACCTAGTTAGCCTTGTGCATAAGAGCGGTTTTCACATCAATCTCGTAAAACCAAAACTAAGGAAAATGGTATGGCCAATCACAACAGATGCACAAAGTCGAATAAACCAATCAGCATCAAAGGAGAGGATAACAGCAAAAAGCGCGGGAAAACGCGTGCAAGCCGCGATTTGTTTTAGTTTTACTTCTGATGGGTTGAGAAAGTGGCGCGAGATTCTTACGTTAATATCATGGGTGATAAATTAGTCCTTGATTTTGGCGCTAAATTTCAGCGTTAATTTATCATTTCACATGTGCAATTACAATGTTATTATGGCAACTTCTCCTACAGTGCCAAAATGGTGTGTAGATTTGAAAATTAGAGTAATTTGCCACCCATGATATTAATAATAATCAAATGATATACTCGTGAAATTAAGGAATAATTTTACTAGCAAAGGCGCGAGAAATTATTAGATTTTGGACAAAACGCGAGTGAAACTATTCCCTAATTTCACTTGTCACTATTTTATTACACATAGTACTCGCTTTTCGAGGCAATGCCGAACTAAAGCAATCGAACAAGTTTATTTCGTTGGTAAAATGAAAACCACTCTACTATGCATTACGTTATTGCTAACAATTTTAACTTTGACAGTGGAGTGAGTTACGTGAAAAAACGTTACGAAATTCTTTATTTTAATGACAAGTGCAATATGTTTAAAAACATGTACTGTGCAGATATTAAAATTATCAATGACGTTATTGGTCAATGTTATGAGAGGTTTAGTACTCATGTTCTGATGTTAATGTCTCAGTTTAATATATGATCATCACACACGCAAAATTCGTGTTATTACGTGTTTCCAGCAATCTGGAACCAATGTAAATCACGCATGCAATAGTGCTCAAGAACTCAGTTATTCTTAATTGGGTTACGACAGATGACAAACGAAGTAAAAACTAAATTTATACATGGAATTTTTAAATCTGTGCAGTGATACACAGTAATTATATTAGGATGTGTTTAGTGTTTTAGTGAGGAATGTTATGGTTAATATGTGCCACTTTTATTTGTATTCAAACACTTTACAACATAGCGTTCAACTTTCTTTAGAATTCAAGTAGTAGACTGTTGGGAAAAGTACTTGTTTTTCATTTCCAAATTGTCTTCTTTTTTTATGTGTGTGTGTATAACAACTAGACTACTGGTTTGAGTTGCGAGAGTTGATTGCCGAGGAAACGCAAGGCGTCGAGTTGTAATTCAAAGGCTAAAAAAGTGCAAAGAGCATAAGCAAGCGTCTTCTAATGCAAAAATATTTCAAAGATAACAACGAAACAAAGACAATACCGATCGTTTTACTTTGAGAAAAACTGCACTCGTCATTGGAAGTTATATATGTTCCAAAAAGTTCAAAATTTTCCTCAAGCTTCGCTATCGGAAAACGGGTCGCTTACGGATCGCTTATGGAGCAGACAACGTCCTTGGATAAAAATTGATGCATATTCAACCAACTCCGACCTCCCCCCCACCCGGCAAAAAAACATATATATATTGATGCCTGGCTGTTATCTTAAGTAAGGTGAAATAGGGGTAGTGAATCATGTAAGCCTTTACAAAATATCCCGAGATCTTCTGATTACCCCCTATCCCCGCCGAGGAGATCCCAGGATATTTTGTAAAGGCTTACATGATTCACTACCATGAAATAGTCTTCTGTACTCACTCTTCGTCCCCAGGTCCTTGTTTCAGGATCCACGTCTGATATTTGCATGTCGAGTGATTCAACTCCAGGAACATCCCCCCCTGACAGCGTCTGAGGAACACAAGCATTTTTTCCCAACAATGAACTAAATTCGACTCTAACTCGGCGGATCAATGTAAGTATCTGGGCAACTGTTCACCCACCCCTCCCCTAACCCAACAAGTTATAATAAGTTAAAACGTTAGTGCTACTGTTGGGTTAGGGGAGGGGTAGGTGCACAGTTGTCCAGATACTGACATTGATCCAACCCGGCTAGGGTAATTTGGGAATTCTCGAAGTTACCAAAGAATTTTGAAAAAAAAAATCTGAATTTCAAGGGGTTAGTCTTTAAAGAAACCGGTGCTGCGTTGGTGGGAAATTGAAACAAGCCATTGGTTTATCAAACGAGTTGACACTGTACACTTAATGTATGGTGCCGAGTGAACAGTTAGTTTTGTTTTGCCGAGAGTCCTGATGTTTCCCGAGACGAAGACTCAGGACTCTTGGTAAAAAAAAAGCTAACTAGTTTCCCGAGGGACCATACATTAAGTGCTTTGTTATATATTTAGACTTTCCCTTAAACAATCCTTTGGCAAAAATAAACAAAGACGGCCCAACGTGCGCGAGGACAACAATTGCGCAATTGTATCCCGGTCGGGATACATTTTAATTTGATCAGGGGCACGTGACCTACAATCGATCAATGACAGTACTCGTTTTGTTGCGTGACAGTCTAGGTATATAACAAAAGTGAGTTGTATCATCGTAAGATAAACGGCGTTTCGAGCGTTAACCCTTCACCAGAGGGAAAGGTAGGATTATGGTTTGTGTGAAATCCGAATTTAACGAGCCAGTGCAGGAAAAGGGAAACTTTTTCAGCAGAGCAGGAAAACAAGGCGTTTAAATTACCTTGCAGCGGTGTTGCTAGCAACGTTGCCATGAGGGCAACAATACTCCAGAAATGTGGGGCAAAAGAAGGGTCATAGAGAAAGTGTTTATCAAGATGGCGCGCAGTTCCAGAAATGTGGGGCAAAAGAAGGGTCATAGAGAAAGTGTTTATCAAGATGGCGCGCAGTTCCAGAAATGTGGGGCAAAAGAAGGCTCATAGAGAAAGTGTTTATCAAGATGGCGCGCAGTTCTTAAAACCGCTTGTAGATTTTTCATGACTGACGAATTTAAATTTTGAAAACAAAATCTCCGTACAGGTTGCGTTAAAGAAAAAATCCGGGAAAACGCGTCGTTCAGGTGATAGGAAACGAAACATTTTAAATAACGTTAGAGGTAATTAACAATTGTTCTCAGAAATCGAGGTGAATAGTAGCCACTATATTTCTTAAGCCACTATTCACCGAGATTGAAGGGGGGGGGGGGGGGGCGTTGGGCAATTTTGTCTTAACAAATTTTTTCCCCTTTGGGCTGTGCAATAATTTTTTAGCTTCTTAACATACAAATTTTTTTTTACTATATTTTTGCAGTGCAGGAATTTTTTTTTTGGTAATTAACAAACCCTCAAAAATAAAATAGTCCATCCCCAAAGGGAAACATTCCGTGTACTCACTGAGTCATTGCTATTCGTTGTATTGTTACTCTGACGGGACTTAACGCTCTCTGTTCGAACCAAGGTACTGGTGGAGTCGATCATTTCATCGCTGAAAAAAAAAAACGACTGCGTGACTTGATGTGATAATAATGACCTGAAGACAATGCACTTGACCTGGGCTGTGTAACATTCGTTCCCTTCCAATGGGCATAAATGGTCCAGAGAAGGTTGGAGAGAAGAGATAGGAGGGAGAGACGTTCAGTGGAGAAAAAGGAAGCGAAAAAAAATTGGAAAGGAACGGGAGGGAAAAGGATGGAGAGAAGAGAAGGAGAAAGTGGATGGAGGTGGAGGCAAGGGAAAAGAAAATGAAATAGACAAAGGGGAAGGGAAGGACGAAAGACTGAGGGAAGAGGGGAAAGCAGGGAACAAGATCCCCTGAATACGTACGAACTTAACCAGATAATTACAGCGTAAAAAGAACAGGAAGTTACATAATACCTCTTAATGGATGACGTCATTTTAGACACATCTGGAACAAGGTATAAAAATCACAGATATCAGTTTGACTTGTTGCCTTAACCTATGATTTGTCTACAAAGTCTAGGGAAGGAAGAGATTTTGAACGTCCTAGTAGCTTCGGGTTTCTTCAGTTCAATCAGTAGATCAAACAATGATGCTTCTTTTCTACTCGCAGAACTCGGGTTTCTTTTTCCGCGTTTGTCTACGTTGTCTATGATATGCTGAAAAACTGCATCCTTGACGTCTTCGCTAGGGTCACCTTGTACCAACTAGTGTTACGCGGCATAAATTCAATGTATCCAATTACTCTCTCCACCACCCTCAACACTCACGACTTCCTCTCGTCTGACCTCGCAGCTCAGTCGGGAGAAAAACGCTAGATCTCATTTGGTGGTCGTGGGTTCGATTCCCACCAAGGTCAAAAAAATTTTGTCTTTGCCTTGTTTAGTTCTTTTTCAGGAGTAATTTGTGCCACCAAAATTTTCACTGAATTGACTCCCCGTTCCACCATTTACATGCGAAAGGTTGGTTTTCTTGAGTAGCAATTCAAAGGCTTAGAAATCAACATAAGAATATGGTTCTTCTAATTCCCAGTACTTGGGTGAATGCTCAGGGAGAATTTCCGGAATTGATTTGTAGAACTTGAATTTACATTCATGGTTAAATCTCTCTTTACCATAATGTACCAACTTCCTTGCTTCAAAGACAGTTCCTTCTCACCTGGCGGAAATGAAAAATGACTCGTGACTGGAAAATGATCGTCCAGCTCTTCCTGCGCGGACAGGCTGATTCCGTTGTCTCCCGCAGACGGTGACGACGGCGCCGACGACGTTGATGAAGACGCCGAACAGGAGTCCGTGCCCACTTCTTTCCGGGTGTCGTCCTTAACAGACCAGTTGCGTTTGATGGAGTGTACGTACAAGTCACCGTGGCTCCGGTTGGTGTGAATGCCAGCCTGACGGTCACGCAGCATTCCTTCCACCTGTAGCGCAATGCTGGATGGTTCAGAGTTGGATGGGCGAATCATAGGAAGGGAGCGATACTCAAACGCTGTGAAAAAGGTGAAAAAAGTCAAACGTTGCCCTGACGAAGAGCCAACGCTCGAAATGTTAGCACCCTTTTTTTACCTTACGGTGGTATAACTTACTTTATCAACTTGTTTGATAATTCCAATTTCCCAGCTTGTTTGATAATCCCAATTTCAAGTCAAAAGCCAAAAGAGGCATGAGTTTTGCCCAGACATTTTGACCTGGCTAAGGAGAGCCTGACAAGGACCTGCTTCGCTAACTCAATTCCGGTTCGAAAGTTGAAGGCCTCAACACCCAAAATTTCACAAAAGGAAAAACTGGAAATTCTTACTAAAACTTACAAATTTCATAGGACGAGAGTGACACTAAAAGCTGCGAAAAAGACAACAAGAAGTCAAACGGGGCAAGTGCTACCCTAGACATTAGACCTTACTAATAAAAGCCTGATAAATGGTGTTATACTGACACAATTCCGGTTCGAAAGGCACAAAATGCCGCAAAAAGAAAATTTAAATTCTCACAAAAACTTGGAAATTTCATTTTTACAGAAACCGAAACAAAACGGCAACAAACTGCTGTGATTTCGCGAGATTCAAAAAGAGCGAACAGCTCTGAATACCGGCGTAGCAAAATATATCATCAACAGCAGCAAAATTAGGGTTCCAAATTTTTTTCCCTCCAGAGATTTAATTGTCTCAAACAGTATTGCAATGAAGTGTTGCTTGGCTTTAACTTGCATGCCGAGCGAGCAATCAATTTTTTTTATACTCTCCTTACAACTTCATGCAGTTATTGATGGAAAGCACGTTTGAACGCTTTCATATATACAACTGCATTCAATCTAGGACTTAATCAGGTATGCAACAAACCTATTGTTACAACATCGTCGCGAACAAAAATCTGGAGTCCCACTCGCGAACGTCACGCGTGAGTGAAACGCGAGTTGGGTTTCCTCGCTGACTTTGCCTTTTACCGCGCACAATCAGAAATTACATCCTTTGTAAAATCTGCCTTTCACCCCAGGAAGGGTGAGCAAATTTGTTGAATCCATTATAGCACATAAGTAAAGCGAATGTGTCATTGATAGAAAAAAAAATTTTTTTGATGTTACTCGCCTTACAGAATTTTGAAACTATCGATTTATATATTCTTATTTATGCTTAAATCGTAGAATATATGGCGTACCTCTCCGTAAACGATCTTTGAAAAAGTCACTGCAGCCTTTGGGAAGACCACAAGAAGGAGGGACAAGCTTGGCGCACTTCTTGTGGCATTTAAACCTAAAAATAATTCATTCCTTCTTTATTTCGTAGTAGAGCGGTTTTCAAATGGCTGTCTTAAACGGGCAATTACTATGACCAATAACAACAGATGCATGCAGTCAAATGAACCAATCAGAACCCAGAGCAAGTACAATGTGCATGTCATTGACAAGAAAACGCAAGAGACCTCGCCGCAATTGGTTTTAGTTTTATTTCTGATTGATTGTGAAAGCTGCGCGCAATTTTTCAGCCTATCATATAATATCAGAGAAATTGAGCTGCTAAGTTAAATAAAGTTAATCAACTACTAAGTTTATTAACTACCAATATGAGAGACTTCAAGAGAGTTGTAAAGTAAGCTTTCAAAAAGTTGGGGTTATCGAAAAGGGGTTGATAAAAGATTAAAACCACGAAAAATTACCAAACAAAAATTTGGTTTCAAACGTTTGCAATTCGTCACTCGCTCCAGTGAAAGAGCACATTCGTTGAACTCTCCACTGATGGTCAGTTTTTCCTAGCCATCTAAAACCAAATTTGCCAAACACATACATACATGTGTAAGAGTGTGTGGAACTCACTAAGGAGAATTTAACACTAAGATTTTGGGAGCAAAGCAAGCAAATTAAACTAATGCATATTCTCCTGATCTACATCCTGACCTCAGCATAATACCAATAATCATTAAACAATAATAAATTATTAATTTATTAATTATGTTACTACTATTATTATACACTGATTACTTATATTACTAATTAATTAATACATAGTAATTCATTAGTACTAAAATTATTATAAAATAATCAATTATATTAATAATTACTGATACAATTATTATATAATAAACATTACTATTAATTTCTTTTAACGTTTTGACCTCATCTCTTAATAATTTATTTTTCTGTATTTCATGCTACCACACAACACTGCATTGCATTGTAACAACTGCATAACAATCACATTTCATGACCTACTTGCATTCCTTGCACCTTACACCAACTAGAAGAAGTTTACGGCAAAAATCGCATGCTAAGCTGACTACAAATGTCTTCTGAGAGAACCTGTTTGATTAAGCAAAACAAAAAAAAACATGGGGATACCAATAATTTTAACACTTTCATTTCAGAAGTGATCAGTGTGTAAACTTCTCTTTATAAACCCAATACACTGTCATTAAACAGTAGTCAACATCATTCATTCAAGGATAGTGAGTAGATCTAGTTCTAGATTCTTCAAACTAACATAAAAGAAGCTGGGGTTAGAAAGTTACTTTAGTTTAAATATTGAAATTTTAAATAACTATATATCTACTTAGTGAAAACCAGTCTTTTTCTTACTTAAAAGCAACCATTTCCACATTATTTATGCTGCAGATAATCACAATGTGTGAAAAACACCTTTCTATGTACTTGATAAAACATTACATTCTCTTGGATTTATCAACACACTGCTGTTAATGTTTGTGACAGGTACATGAAGTGCATTGAACACAATAGCTGAACAGCAAAAAGTACTACATTTGTATTACTAACTGGATGCCAAACATTAATTGCTAATATCAAAATTAGTTGCTCAGAAAAATGTTCACCCCATCCCTAATATCTTTAAGGATCCATACATCAAAATACAGTACAAGGTAAAGACTTTTGAATTCTCTCAAAGTGCAATTGGAACATGCTTCATAAATAGGCATTGATAGACATACTGTAACATCCCTTTACTGTTTTTTACTGTTAATATCAAACAATATCCTTCACAAACCTGTGATTAATTGTGTGACCCACACCATAATGTCTTATCACTGGGCTCCTGGTTTGTGAGCCTTAAGAATTAAGCATTCAGTTAGCTTCCATCTCAGTGGGATTCAGATTAACTCCTCTTAACCCGTACATGATCAATACCGTAAATGCAACTTCTAACAAAACAATACAGGATTAAGGGCAAATTTGTATGGGGGTTCTCTAAAGCTAACTGCAGAACAGCCAAAGAGTGGAGGTTGACACTGAGTTCAGATCTGGAGATCACTTGTTCTATTCCAGATGGTAAAAATTGAATTGTCTCTTACACTACACTGTAGGAACTTAAAGGACCCTAGTCAACTGCAATGTAATGCATGGGTAAACGGTGGAATTGGCCATTTTCGATGTCACTGAAATTCACGTTTGACAGGGTCATCACTACAAGTCGCCTTGTACGGTCCCAGGTATAAGAGTTTCCGGTATGTGATTGACTAGGCTTCTTTAGCTCCACACTTTCTCCACCCAGAGCTGTAATTGTGTCTAGTATCCCAACACAGCACAAACACTGCAAGAGAAGCCTGCAGAACACTTATTGAAAATTGATCACACCAGGCAACCATGTTGGAAGCACAGCAAGGAGAACCGAGACTAGTGGAGAAAGGGCAGAGAGGGAGCTTGGGGACAAGATAATACAATTTTTTCCATTCACCACCCCCCTTTCCCCTTTACATGTACTATATGTATTGCCGCTTAAGACAGCTACATGTTTTTTTTTTTTACAATAATGACCATCTACCACTACCATGGTAACTAGTATAGTGGTTAGCATCACGAACTTCCATGCAGGAGGTCCCAAGATCAAGCCCTGGTGATAGTACTGTGTTGTTACCTTGGACAAGAAACTTAACATCAGTCTCTCTCTACCAAGGTGTAAAAATGGGTAGCAACAATATAATGCCGGAGGTGACCATGAATTGGACTACCATCTCATCCAGTGTGCCACGCTACAGAAACCGGGATAAGCTGGGCCTCAAGTGGTACCAGTGGGTCTCCAGTGGTACCTACCACAAAGTGCTGGAGTGACCCTGTGATTAATTAGCATTCCATCCAGGGAGAGTAGCAATAGTCTGAGGTGCTTCATACTACTGAAACTGGGATGAGGTCTGGCCATGTGAGCTTTAAGGTTTGTGTATGCCTTTACCTTGTGGTACCATTGTCACACATGTAATACTGTAAGTGACCTACCTGCAGTATGATCAGATTCAGAATCAGATTGTGATATGTCACCACTGGTGCTCTTCGGAATCTCGATATGAAGAGGGATGACAGGAGCAAGCCTCTTTCCTTGCGCTTTCCCCACTGTGGCACTTGCATTTTCAACAGGGGGATGGATTCTGTTACCTGGATGGCAGGAATATATAATTCTTAGGCTGTAAAACTGGTTTAAATTAATCCAAGGCACCGCTGCATCATTGCACATAAATGACCAAACACTGAAACAATGGAATATAAATTTTGAAAGCAACAATATGAAAGCTTGTTGCCTTATTTGAAAGCTTTAAGGTTACACAATACCTTCGCGGGTGTCCTTCGGAAAAAAATTCGTACGCGCGTTGTTTTAAAGTAAACTACCACAAACTATATATCAATAGAAAGGTAAAGAACTGTAGAATTCGAAAAAAAATATCCGTTGTTTGGCAGAGCCATTATTGAGAAGAAAGAAGCCAATAAACCGAAAACGACCGAGTGCCATTCCGCCAAATTAATCGGGTATCAAACGCAGCCACTACTGCAAAAGAACTGCACAATGTAAATCAGCAAGCATCAATCTCTAAAAGGGTGTCGGGGATTAGCTTTAATTTAGATATTTCTCATTTTACGGCCGCGAACGCAACAGGGTCGGCAAATTATTCGCTACTACAACTTTACGGGTCTATAAAAAGATCATCAATAAGAATTACGAAAAAGCCTGACACCCTTTTAGAGATTGATGCTTGCTGATTTACATTGTGCAGTTCTTTTGCAGTAGTGGCTGCGTTTGATACCCGATTAATTCGGCGGAGTGCAACTCGGTCATTTTCGGTTTATTGGCTTCTTTCTTCTCAATAATGGCTCTGCCAAACAACGGATATTTTTTTTTGAATTCTACAGTTCTTTACCTTTCTATTGATATATAGTTTGTGGTAGTTTACTTTAAAACAACGCGCGTACGAATTTTTTTTCCGAAGGACACCCGCGAAGGTATTGTGTAACCTTAAGTGCTTATAATTAGGAACATAGCAACTTTAATAGCAATTTCGTTTTTGCACTGCTACAAAAAGTAATTGGCTGGCAACCTTTAGGAGATTAGTCTATTTAATCCTGTTGTCTTAACAGTAGTCAATTCAAAGTACTGTTAGAATCTCCACTAAGTCAGAATAATTCATTTTAAAAATCTTAAGGAGGAAGCTGAATCAAAATTTTCTCCTTTTATCTCCTGTTATCTTCAAAGTAGTCAATCACCTGAACTGATACAGTGTCTATATTGTGCTTCAGTTTTTTCCTTGGTTTAAATTTTATTTTCCTTTGTTTCAAACTCATTATAATAAATTACCATACCAAAAAGCAAGAATATTTATATGGCCAACAGGGTTTTTATGGTTTTGGTATTTCTCTATAAGGTGTAGCTAAATGTCCCATAAACTTTTTTTCAATTCCACCACTGTTTGACCCCGAAATTAATCTTGAAAGTTCCCAATTCACCCGCACAATCAAGTTGACCAGGAGACAGAACCAGAAAGAGACTTAGTTCCAAAATCGTCATGTCAGAAACTGCGTGCCAAATTCAATGTGATTTGTGAATTTGAAGAAGGAAATTGTCAGCAAACTATGCCTGATACTGTGATGGTTGTTGCGGGTTGCTCAAATACTCCTGATGCAGAAGACCATAGCAATTACACATAAAATTCCATTTTAAGGTGACAATCCAAGTGAAGCAAAGGCCAGGAAGGAAAAAAGGGACAGACTTTGTGAAGTTAAAGCATGACACGTGGACACAAAGTGCACCATCGGCTCTTTGTTCTCGTCACTTTGCCCCTGAGGACATCAGGTGATGGCTTTGGTTTGCAAATATTAGATGCCAACAAACACTTATAATGATGACATCACTGTTCCTCCAGTGAAAAAGAAGATTTATCTAAACAAAGTCATCGCCAGGTTGGTCAAGCTAGATGTACATTATATTAGCATACAATCAGTTGTTTTACAGATGCTGTGTGAAAATCAGGCATTTCGCTTCTTTTTTTAAAAAAAATACTTGTTGCTGATTATTGGCATTATATTTCTCCCCCAATCAGATATAATATTATTATCTGTACAAGCATGTTCCTCACCTAAATTCACTTCATCAGATGCACTTCTCTTCAGTCTAGGTAAATGCCCTGGAGACATCCTTCCATAGTCTGGCCGCAGGCTGGGCTTTGGACTGAAGGCATTATCACTATCACTGGCAGCCCCTGTCGACAGCCGTGAACCTTCAGTGTCAGCATCTGAGCCAGGTGATGAAAGAGGCATGTCATTATCCAAGACAACTGATGAACGTGAGGACCGTTGAGAAGGTGTTGCTGGTTGGCTTTTCTCTCTCATTTTTCCCGTGTCCCATGAGTCCCAGTAGATGTCTGAGGTGCTGTCTTTGTGGCCTTGTTTCTGACGTTCTTTGTAGGGAAACCAGAAAACATAAAGGGAATTTCTACTTAGGTCCAACTGGTAATACAGTGAAACCTTTATTAGACAAGATGATTTATTTAACTCAGCTCAGTTTCACATCATATATAGGTTAAATTTACATAGGCAACTAAACAGAGTACAGCCAAGGAATAAAAGAAGAAAATATAACAACAAAATAGGGAGCGAGTTGGGATCATCCAAATAGCAAAGGCTAATCTAGTGGAACACCCCTACAATAAAATACAGTTACAGACAGAATTAAAAATATATTTTTTATAAAAAGTATTTCTTCATACGCTAAGGTAGATAATTAAATTGAATAACAATTAAGCATAGAGTTCTTAAGGGTTTTACGAAATATTCTGAGAGAATTAAAATTAGTTATACTTGTGGGCAAGGAATTCCAAAGACGAGGACCAGTGAATTTTAGGGAGTGTAAGCCATATTGGGTGGTATTAAGTGAGGCTACATAAAGATTTCTATTACATGATTGCCTTGTTGGATAGGAATGAACAGAAGATGTAAATTTGAAATATTCACTGAAACAGGGGGGTAACAGTCTGCATGACCACTGATAAACAAAAGAGAGAATCTGTGATTCAATGATATCATCAAGCTTAAGTAGATTGAGAGATTTGAACAGAGGCTCAGAATGGGATTTTGGTTCAGAAAAAGATATTATTCTGATTGCTTTTTTTGGATAATAAACAATTGGTTTAGAAATGATGGAAAGGTTTAACCCCAGACATGGACACCATAAGTGAGGAAAGGATAGATAAGAGAGTAATAAAGCACGACAAGAATATGTTTGTTGACAAAATGTCTCACTATTGACAAGATACCTCCTGTTTTTGATAGTTTCAAACAAAGCTCATTAATATGACTTTTCCATGTCAAGTTGGAATCAAATGTTATGCCTAGGTACTTAGTAGATTCTTAATGACTTATTAGGTTTAAGTTTACTGGAATGAAAAAGAATAAAATTAGTTTTAGAGATACTAAGTGCTAATCGATTACATTTCATCCATTCGGCAACAGGTTTTAGTTCATGATTTAGGATTCCCTCAAGGTGACTATGGTTTTTGCGAGAAAAATAAACGTTAGTATCATCAGCAAATAGATGAAATGTTAGTAAGCTAGAAGTCTTTGGCAAATCACTTACATATAATAAGAATAAAAGGAGTCCTAGAATAGATCCCTGTGGAACACCACAAGTTACTGGTAAGGAAAGTGAGTTATGACCATTAACATTCATTAAACTTGGTTCTTCTCATTCCTTAAACTTTTAAGTAAACCGACACCTTCAGGGGCTTCCCAAGTGACTGCCTAATAGAGGGCATCTGCTTAACCCTTTAAGCCCCGAGGGGTCTCCCTGTGACGAGTAAAATCGTCTGGCATTAGCCAGAGTAAAATCTGTAAAGACACTATCGGGGCTTAAAGGGTTAATAGGGGTTTGCAAACATTGCACAGTGTTTGTTTAAAATTACAGAAATAATGGTTTCTCAATAATGTAACAGGAATTACTGTATTTACCTGTGTATAATATGCACTTTTTTTACCAAGATGCGTATTATACACAGAACCCATTGTTTAGGAACATTCTCATCAGCATACTCTAAACAACAAAACAAAAGCTTAAATGTACCGTAACTGTTTTTTAATGACTGCAATTCAAGTTACGAAGACTAAAAAGTTTTCCAATTTTGGTCTGTAAAGGAATTTAAATGACTTGAAATGGAACATCTAAAAGGAACAACAAAACAACAAAACAACATGTCTATCTTGAGAAATCAAAAGTTTAAGGAATGAGAAGAACCAAGTGATAATCGGTGGTGTGCTGACAAGACGGACAAATTAAAATCAGTGGTGATCTTTAACCAAAAACCGTGACTTGCTTTTTGTGTTATGCATTCCAGGCAATCCTGACAGCTTTGTTCAAACCAGATGATTGATCAGCCGCCATCTTGGATGATATTACATAGAGTGGATTGGGACCAGCACTGTTTGCCACATTTTTAACATGGCGGCCAAGCATGATCAAACTTTATTTTGAGCACTAGTATTCGTACACCACAAAACGCCTGCTCTACAGGCTATGTTCAAATAAGAAAACAAGCCATTTTTCTTTCCATACACGATTTCAAAAAGATCAACAACCAGTTTTGTTTGTGCAAATTATAGTAAAAAATATAGGGCGCATATTATATGCGGGTAAATACAGTAAGTAAACTTTAATCATGGAAGATAATCATATGTATTTTAGTGTGGTCCACAGTTTATTGACAGATGAGTGTATGGACAATAATCACTATTCAATCAAATATTTTCAGGATGTAATCCAATACTCCATGGTAAACTCAGTCCTGGCCAGTGTATGCTAAATAGAGGTTTTTATACCAGGGGACGCATTTTCCGTCTGGACGAAGCTGGACAAACATTCATGGTTCGTCTGGTTATTCGTCTCTAGTATAAAGACGGCAAACGACGATGCAGTATGCGTCCAGACGAACAGCCTTAAGTAATGCATCATCCAAGACATATTACAAAGGGTAGTTCATCTATATACTGGAGACAAATACCCAGACGAACTAAGAATCTTAGCCCAAGTTCGTCCTGATGAATAATGCGTTCCCTAGAATCAAAAAGGCCATTTAAATGCAGTTACACATTTCATGTCTTATAAATGGGTTTCTGATTTTCATATAATAAACAACAGTTACCTGTGTATGCTTGAAGATGCTTCAGGGCAGAGATTAGTCTACGACTTTCCTCCTCTCCATCTGCATAGGTACCTAGTATTGCCTTTACTTTGTCATCCGGCATCGATAACAGACTCTCAACAGTGCTGCATTTTTCCTCTAGATCCTAAATTTACGTCATAAAACATTGTAAAGCATATTATTTTTACTTTTTTCCTGTCTTAACATTGGATTTTTCCCCTTTTCATAATATGGGAAACAAAAAAAAAACACAATCTGCCCAAAACAACATAAATATAACTTGGATTTTGAGTTAAGGCTGTTAATTGACATTAATTACATTCATGAATAAACAGCTCAATGTATACTTTGTGGTTCAATTTTAGACTTGGTTCAAATTTTATCTTCCTTTGTTTTTGGGTATGGTCATGTAATGGTAATAATAAGTTTAAAACAAAGGAAACAAAATATAAACCAAGAACAAGAACCAAGAGAACCACACCATACACACCAAAGGAGAAAAAAAAAACAATATAACTAAACAATAGAATCTATAATGTACAGAAGTACCATGATGACTTACATATGATAATATTACTCTATAATTTTAAAGGAAAGTTTTTTTTTTCTTGTATATGAAGTATTATTAACGTCACAAGAAAAGTAAGAAACAATGCAAAAAATGCTATGAATATATTTAAGCCTATAAATGTTTGATATTTCCCATTGACGAACAAATTTGCCACCACGGAGGGAGGCGTTTTCGGTATTTTACAAAGCCGTCGAATGAACCTTGTAAAGATTACGAAAACATAGACGATCAATTTATAGTGCTACCTTGATCGCATCTTCGTTAATTCCGACGACCTGAAGCCACTGTTCGAGTTTCGGATAAAATCGAAGTTCATCTGAGTGGTTCCCTCTGTCGCTATATTTCTGTTTCGCCACTAGCTGTCTCGAAAACAGCTTGACAAGTTTCCCCTAAATAGAGACAAGACAAGTGATAGATTGCGGGTGAAGACATAGGTACTTGTGGTTTGTCTTAAGATTTTAAATATTTGAAAGCGTTTCTCGAAGATGACTTCGTCACATAATTTTTATTGCTTAACTTAGATGAAAGCTTAAGTAGCCGACTGCGTATTTAAAAAGCATTCCTCTTCTTAAAAGCACTTTCAGTCCCACTAATAAACATTAGCAGTCGAGTTTTCTAGAAAAATTATTTTCCTAAACAGCCGATATCTTCGAAACATGTATTCCTCAAAGAGGTTGTCCTTCGTTACACGCGAACAAGAAAACACTGTAGAGGCAAGTTATTGTAAGGCAAAAGAAACTGGTAGACTTATGAGGTTACACCTTCGAGAAAAACAACGACTGGTTAACTTGTACGTGACAAAAAGCCAAAAGGCTTCCTCATATAATCCTCACACACGTAAAACGTAAACATTTATGATAATTACGAGCCACTGCAAGTGCCCGCTTTGGTCGTAGTGACACCAGTGAGCACACATCCTGGTGCTTAATAGCTACAAAAATATCACTATCGAAAACGAAATACAACAAGCGGCGTTGATGCAGCTGTTGTTTTTAACCTGAAAGTAAAAGAAAGTCGATAGAAGGTAATACGTGCATCATGTCAAATTGCTGCAACAGATATACCGCTGAACAAGTACAGACAAATTTCAAACATCTGAGACAGCAAGCGTTGACTAAGCTTTCGCAATATATTCTTAAATAATATTTACCTCTAGAGTGCGTATTTCCTGCTGAATCAAATCACTGTTGGTTGCAAACTGCGTTCTTAGGCTGTTCAAGCTGGACGCATTTATGTCTATCATTCCTTGGACCATCTGTATCTGCTCCAGTGTGT
>OX453277.1:6871426-6946426 GCA_949710005.1 Ricordea florida
TGTAACTTAATTAAAAAGTTATAATTCGCAACTTTTCAAGTTACATCCATTATTTTAAACCAGCGGAGTATCAAACTATGTCAGTTGTAAAGAAACTGGTGCTGCGTCGGTGGGAAGTTGAAACACAAGAAAATGGGTAAATCAAACGAGTTGATTAAGTAAGTTATACCACCGTAAGGTAAGAAGGAGGTGCTGACGTTTCGAGCGTTAGCCCTTCGTCGGAGCGAATCAACGAAGGGCTAACGCTCGAAACGTCTGCACCTCCTTCTTACCTTACGGTGGTATAACTTACTTAATCAACTCGTTTGATTTACCCATTTTCTTGTATGTCAGTTGTAAACTGCCTGTCTGTTCGTACGATTGATTGGTCAATAAACTGGGCGATACGGACCACTGAATGTAAGTTTCGATTCTCCTTTGGTGACCCACAATGCCTCTTGAAGACAGCTTAAGTAGTGATATTTAAGGGTCTTTGAGCGTGCATAAGAGACAGATTGACTGGACGTGTTTGACGATTTATACCCTGTACTTGGGAGGCCGATAATACTTTTCGTTAATACATTTTGTTGAGAGTTTCGCATGCATCCTTATCTCTCGAGTTTAACACGGTCCCCTCTCACGCGATTTCACCACCCACCCTATCACGTGACATTTACCCACCTTCTCTCTGGCGATACTCTTTCTTTAAGAGTGGCCCCACAAATACAACAAACTATTTAATTACAAAGCAGTTTTTATTTCGATTCGTACCGGAAAATTGCGGAATTTGTTTCTTTCTTTTTTTTTGTTTTGCTCAATAGCTTATAAAACCAAGACCTTATTTTTGACAAGGCCCATAAACTCTACCATTTTTTCCCAAAAGGGCAAGGTAAGGAATACTGCAATCTGATTGATCTTTCACGCGGTTGGGAGTTTCATATCTCTGCCACGGTCAAAACTTAGAACCGCGCGCTTAAATGGCGTTGACAAATACCAATCCGTAGAAGTAAATTACTTTAGGTACCATTAAAGATATTGGAAGTAATATGAATTGTTTTAGTAAAACGTTCAATCTTATATCGTGGTACCAAAACACAGATATGAATTCACAGAGACTGATCTCATAACCAATGAGTCAATGGAGTACAAGTCAGTCTTGAAACTGTAAGTATGATGAGATAAGCTTGGCTTTACTCGGTGTGTAATGTACCTAGCTAACTAGTTATACGTTTTTATGTTTAGTGTATCAGAGCGGCCAATACGTATACCGAGTGCGAGACGAATTATTCCGTCCCTCACGATGCCTGTTGTCGCTGGCGCTGACCAGAGTACAGTTGGTACCGAAAATCGCACAAAATCTTCACTGAGAACATTTTAAAATCGGACCCATGGTAAAAAGGTTGAAAGAAAACACATGTACATGAAATTGTTGTGGGCGGGTTTTGTTGGAAAACGCAGACTAGGCAATGAATATTCGTTGTTGCCTTTTTTCATTTACGTCTTTCACAGTGCAATAGCAGCTTATAATCTGCTCGGCTTTAAAAAAAATGCCAAAAACTAAGCTGTGTTTTTGACTATCCGTTTAAAATTTTCTTGGGAAAGAACAGCAGTGTTGATGCCGTGAGTTGTATATACCGCGACCACGTTAGTGTTCCAATTCCAAAAATTAGAACAATTTCAGCGTGAAATTCTGATCGTTATCTAAGTAGAACCTTTGTTACAATCAACAGGAAATTGATAGCTTCCTTATTTTAAACGGCTGAAATTTACTTACAAGGTCCCATGCATGGTGGCATGTCGCGAACACATTAGAGCATTTCCAGTGACAGATACGCTTCCTAGAGTCTGTTGTAAAAGACACTTGCTTTTTGCTAATGATGAGTTCGTGACGGGGTAGTAATATTGGACCGTTCTACGGATCCCAAAATAGCGTTAATTAAATGGAATATTTCACGAAACGAATTTGAGCATTAGTTTCAATACTCGAATTTACTTTTCTACATTTTTTTTTTTTTAATATGGTCGCGTTCAGTTAACAATCTCGAGATATGAAAACAAGAAGTGAGAGACGAACAAATATATTTTTGCTTGCTTGACTCGCTCGCTGTTATGGCTTTTAGGCTGTGACTATTCTTGGCTCACATCTTCACTGATTGAAACAATGATCGTAGACGACTCCGGTACTGAGAAATGGCTTTAACCCAGAAATCTCTGTAATTTTTTGTCGAGTCTGATCGCTGGGACTTATGTGAAATCTGGGAAGAAATTTTAAATATCAACAGCTCTTGCCAGAACTACCCACTCCAGGACGATCGAGCTCGAGAGCCTTTCGATCTTTATATTGACATTTTATACTGCAAAATACATACACCTATCCGGTCACCTTCATTTACTTCCGTTTTACTGTGCCCTTCAGTTTTTCTATCAGGGTAGTTTAGTGGTCAAGCTTTATTAGACCAAATATGTGTTTACCGCGAAATGTTCTGAAATTGAGTCGACATCCTGTTTTGCAACAATATTGCCCAATTTCGCGACAATTCCCATTGAAATTGCAGTTTTTAGTAACAACGGTTTTTGGAATATTCGCCGTGCGAAAAAGCCTGCGATGTTACTAGCTGAACTGACACAGCGTATTTTGTCTTCATCACTCAACAACCTGCCGTCAAAATGTCCTTCTCGCTAACTGCTTTATTTTCATTACTTTATGCGCCCAATATTGTTTCTTGGTTCCAACGAGTAGCTCACTTTCTTTATATATTATTATATTTTCTAAATTTCTTTTGCCGGCAGTTAAATTTTTGTAGATAATTTTGGGCCGTTTATCTGCACGGATCTGTTTGATATAAAGGATATAAAGGACTGAATGTGCGATAATCAATCCTGCCATAGAAACAACTTATGATCCGCCGGAGTTACTTTCAAGAAAAAGAGTTATGGCGACTAGAGAATACGAATATTGAAACGAAAATTTCAAATATAGTTTTGAGATCACTTTCAGTATGCTTTAAATGCGGGCTTTTTACAAGCAAAATAGTAAGACAAACCAATGGTTTTCTGCGACAAATACGTTTTGGATCCTGTAAATACTAATTAAGATTTTTGACAAGTGCGGCTTAATATTCACTCATAAATCGCCAGCAACTGAAAGTTTAATTTTTTTCATCAAGTGGAAAAGTAAAATATGCAGTTCATGACATTTCGACCTCCATCTCATACTGAGCGACGTACCAACAACATGTTCAGTGGAACAAAAGAAAACGAAAAACAATTTTTGCTTACCTCCGAATGTGGATAACTTGCTCGTCTTTTGGATCCTTCAAGGCAGTCTAATATGCTGTCCATACTTCGATTTCTACTTGGATCTGCTGAATGAAGGCGATAACGCCGCTTACGGCGAGGCACAAGCTTGTGAAGCAGACTGAGTGCCTCAGCGGCCATTTCTGTACCGCGCGAACTGACGCCGGGTGCTCTTATCAGTCAAGCAATAATTTCACGACCACCAAAACTAGCTGGTGTTCTTCTGGATGACTTTCGTTCCCATCTCTCGAGTGTGTCGTTGCCTATCTGCATAATTTTCGACTTATGTAGCTCGAACTGCTCCCTGCCGCAGTAAAAGGCTCTAACGGTGTTAATTGCAAAGTAAATTCGGAGAATAATTAATTAAGCTGCTATGAATGGCACTCTATCGCTATACGAATAGGGCATTGAACGGCACCACCGGAGTGGGAACAACGGAAGATCGAGGCAAGCCCATGCAGTTAGTCTGCGATGAACATTAGGAGTTGCAGAAACAGCGCTCGAGTAGATTAGATGGTCGAATTGCCGCCGCCAATCCAGCCAGCGCTATTGTCCGACTACAATGACTTAATTAGTAACACCGACTAATTTGCAATTTACACGCGTGAAGCATTTTATACCGACTGTCGGAAGACGGTGCATGAGACGAATTGATCACTTAGCACTTTTCATGATCAGTTCTCGTAGAATGCGAACTGGCTGGCTGTCACTCGGAAAGGTAAAGGTAAACGTCCAACTAAAAATGATGACCTAAGCAATCCGATGCGGTGGTGTTTTTTTCTCTTTGCCGACCCACAAATGGCTCAATCAGTTAATTTACAATATTCTAACAAATTTAATTTTTTTTAGTCTTGCAAATAACTTTTTAACAATGAATCATGTTATCCTTAAATGTTATATTCATCCCGCATCTATTTCAAAAAATCCACCGGTTAGGGAATAATCCGCTAATGATTTGATTTCTGATTCAAGTCCTGAAACTGTTGCCACTATAAATTACATCTAAAAGCAATTTTGCAACAGGGATGCTAATATACTCAAGATGAGGATGTCTAAACGAAGAATGAAATATGAGTATTTTAAATCATGCGTCAAAACACACGGTAACCTGTTATAAGATTATGGTAATGCGTAAACTTTGAAATGAAACAAAGCATAGTTTCGAACTACATAACAAAAAACGAAAATGCCTTAAGAAATATTGGCTCTTTTTATATTAGTATTATATTATGCAACTGAAAACCTTACCGCTTATCAACCTTCAAGAGAGTTTTAACTAGCTGAACTTTAAATTAAATATGCGAGTGTCCAACTGGATGACATTATATTTACCAACTATGCTAGGCTGTGAAGAACGACGAAATGCAAATTTTAACGAGAAAATGTTATTTTTTGAGCTATTTCTTTGTTTAGTATGGAGAGAATGAAGAGAACGGTAGCAAAATGCTTTCATCCTACGTTGCGTTATTGCGTGCTGTTCAAATGGAAATGTCGAAGATAGCACAGCAACTACACGGTCTACGATTTTTTCTGTCAGCAAATTAAATGTGTGTTTTTATTATCTTAGCCGGATATCCCTCACAGCTTTGTTCAGCTTTTGTTTTGTCGTGACTCAACAGTCTCATTTCCAAAGCTCACGTTCCCTTGACCAGTGGTTTTCGTGACCGACTGCTGGTAGGCTCTTTATGCATCCCCTAGTATACTAAATACATTATAACATATGTAACACATATTCTAATAGAGTATAATATATTCCAAATATATTATACTAAGGGATACATGAAGTACCTACGCGACCGCTGATCAAGGAAACGCGGGTATTGGAAACGAAAATGAAAACTCAACCTCGTTTCCAGGGTCCTCGACAACTTGACCAAATGAAACGTTGACTTTGGGAACAAGAATGTCTTACCACAGCCATAACCTGACAAATTACTAGTTGACTACGCAGTCACATTACGGTTTTTTAAAAAAAGTCGGGTTCTCAAAACAACTGTGCGGGTACAATAAGTGTATGATGCGTCCACAAAGAAATCTTAAAGTGGATCCATACTGTTTTGATCATTTTCTTTTCGTTCATGGCCTCAACAAAGGCGAATGGTGGCACTTCAAAGTCAGCTACAGACATTCAGAGGGTTCTGTCCTCGTATACCGGTACGCAAGGGAATGACCATTGTATTTTCTTTGTTTTGAAGTCATTGTTTAGCTCTAATGTATTGTTTGGTCTTTTGTATCGGCTCTTGTGTACCGGTACACGAGGACAGAACCCACTCAGAGTGTTTTAACACTCTGAGTGACATCTTGATTCCCCCATCCACCACAATATACAACTATTGAGCTAAGGCTCCTCGAGCTAAAAGCTGACCAATAAACCATGGACTTACTGGTAACAGGCCATCTGATTTCGCACAATTGATCCCCACCCCTTTCGGTTGGGTTTCTTATGATGAGGCCCTGTTAGGGGGGTTCTTTATGTCGCCCGTCTGAGTTTCAAACCTTTTCACGTCGCACTTTGGAAGGTTCGCAGGTCGCTGTCGTAATTTCGCGTGAGCCGCTCGTCGTTCGTCGTCATTTCAGCTCCTTCGTGTCGCCGTTTCAAGGCCATGTCGCTTGTCGGAATTTACCCCTAACAGGGCCTCTATGATGGCCCTCCCTTTTTTGGGTAAAAAACTCATGGCCATCTTCCTGAATTCCTCCTGCCCCTCTTCCCCGACCCCCGCCCCCCCGCCTACCCATTCGACACGAATGCTCCTTGAGCTATCAGGTGGCTATGGCGTTACAAGTTTCCTATGCCATTATTATTGTGTTTTCATGCCATGTAGTGAAGATTCGCTCGTTCACGAATGTGTAAGAAAAAACTCCGAAATAAATGTGTCACTTTCTTAGCATGTAACTTTTCGTATTCTAGGCTCAATGTTCTTTAATTAGAAAATGGTGGCGAAGCATCATGCATAATATATCACAAGTTTGGCAACAGTGAAAGTATCTAGAAATGTATAAGCTGGCAGAACGGAGAGTGTTTCCGAAAGGCACTACACAGGACTTGGCAACCGTGTATAGCAATGCTTTAAATTAGAATTTTAAATATATTAATGGGGAGCTTATATAATTAAAACCTTCTTGGTTTGTTTGCTTGTTTGTGAGTGTGTTTGTATGAAGAAAAATAAACAGCAAATCTTGCTTGCAAGACTTGATTCCCATGCTAAGAGACACGGCTTGTATCGACCCTACACACGAAAAAGCGTTGCTCTAGTTCAATTTCGCACGTTGCTTTCTCAAACGCAATAACTGAATCGGAAAACAAGTGAATTATTTAATATATTATTTACGCTTTGAACTGGTGAATGTTCCAATATCAACAACATGTGCTACAGATCTTTAACAGATGCACATTTTATAGGTTTAAAAAACCCATTAATTAGGGACGTTTAACCTAATTTTTGAAGTGGTTAATTATATTGAATTTCGAGCCACCGCAGCAATAGTGATCAATAACTTTGTTTAAACTGCTTCTTTTTTAGATATCTGTCTGACTTCAGCCATATTTTATGCATCGCGCCCAATATGATGCTGAAAGCTGTTTTCACTTTTCTGCGCGATTCAGGCGTTTAAAGGTGACAAGTGTAACGAAGACCTTTAACAAAAAGCGCTAATTGAAACCATTTGCTTCATACAAAAGACAAAATGACATTTTCAATTATTGAGGTAAATGGCTTGATTTAAAACGGAATTTAATTGGCACAGGGAAACAGATGGCGGTTGCGATTCTTTTGACCAAAACTTTGCGGGAGTCGTGATTGGAAGCAAGACCCTTTCGAAAACACAGCGTGTGCGCACGAAAACCATTGCGTTTAGCCAATGAGAACGCAGAAGGTTTTGCTTTTTAATGGCTTAACATGCCGTGTCTGGCTTCACACCTGCCACGTGGTTTATGTTTGGTGCGAACGCACAGTGACAAATGCGCGATGAATTTGCCCTCAGCTGAGAGCCAGCGAAGTCATCACGACAACCGACAGCAAATAACCGAGCTGTAACCTTGAACATGACGACGAACAGTTCGGGACCTTTTCAGTTCGACCTGACGGAATCGGTCCCATTTCTCTCCATACTTACAATAATCGGTGTTACATCCATCGCCAGTAATTCGTTAATTGTGGGAACAATTTGCAAACATTCTCAGCATCGGAAGATATACGACGTGTTCTTATTGCATAGCAGTCTCGTGGACTTATTTGCCGCAATCACTGTGATACCCTTTTGGATAATGTCAGCTGTTAATAGTGATATCTTTTTCGGAGGGGAAATCTCTTGTAAGATCAGTGCCACCGTGAGCTTCGTAGAATTACTGGCTCCAATATTTTTCCTCACTCTCGTCGCAGCAAGCAGGCATTGTGCTATGGTGGACAAGAAGGCGTTCCCGAGAATTTTTAGTGACGGCAAAGCAAGAATAATGGTTAGTCTTGTTTGGCTAGTGTCGTTTCTCGTTAGCATTCCGCCCCATTTTACATGGCCTGTACTCCCAGCGGTTCGGTGTTTGCCGGATCTAATGACTAACTCCTGGTATGCCACAGCCGTTTTGGCGTTTTGCGTCGTTTTGCCTTTGTGTGCTGCATGCTATACACATGTTTATGACATCTTCCTCTTTCAGCCAGAACGCATAAAACGAAACACCTCTGTGCGAAAGCGTTGCGAGAGATTTGCTCTTCGCGGCCGCGAGCTGACCACTCAGAAAGCTTTCTTTGGCATTTTATTGATTCACACCTTCTGCTGGGCGCCTTACATGTGTGTGGCCATGGTACAGACCATGAGCGGCGGCCAAGTTATGTATCTCGGAAAAATACCTCTCCATTTTGTCGCTTTGGTTCTCGGACTGACAGCGACAATGCTGAAGGGAATTCTGGCATGCTTGGAAGTCCCCCATCTAAGTGCATTGATAAAAAAGCAGTTTGGTTGCTTGGGACAAGAGCAAGAATCTTCTCAAGGGGTTTAACTGTAAGATGGCTCCAAATTGAGAAGTGGTAATTCTGTGCGCGTTAACCCAGTATTCAAGATATGAATAGGTATAAGAACACCCCGAAAAGATTACAGCGTTTTTGAGCTCTCTCGGGTATTCAACCATACGACATGGCTGCAGTTATTTAAGCTGCCGGATACGCAGATATCAATCAACAAATTCCATTTGTTGGCCCTAGAATCGAAGGCAATAGTTACCACCAGTTTGTGTTAATTTCATGTTTTGCTTTGCAAAATTAGCTATACATACCGTTTAGTTAATCCTAATTACCGTACAACTAAGTTAAGAATTTCAGTCGGTGAGTACCAAATATTAAACGTAATTTTGATTAATTAAATCAGTAACAAAGATAATTTCATGTTTGGCTTTGAAAATTTAACTATAATGCCGTTTATCTTATCGTAGTTACCGGGCAACTAAGCTAAGGATTTTCCGTGGTAAGTGCCTTAAAACGTAAACAGACTAATCGAGAAATTCAAAGAGTTTTTAGAAGACTTTCAAGTCATTACCTACGCTATAGTTTTAGTCATGAACGCAACCGATAATCAGGGTTACGTAACCTAATCGTTGCCGATTCAAAATCCATCTTATGTTGCCCATTTAAGTAATTAATTTATGTGCGGTGAGACTCGTACGCATCAAGTAACCACTTACGTTACTTAAATAATTCAATATTAAATTGGCACTTATACATAATTAGTTTCATAAACCCATCGTAGGAGGTGCGGGAGAGAGGAGCGGGGGAGAGGAGCAGGGGGGAGGGGCGGGGGAGAGTACCGGGCGAAAGCCGAGTTACTCAATAAGGATTTATAGGGGAAGATTCTGGCCCAAAGTTCAGTGTTCCCACTACTCTTTCATATTCTGGTTTCGACAGAAAAGGTTTACCATAGATAAAGAAGAAAATGATAGGTTTTCTTACCCCTTTTGGGTAATTCAATTCGTAATATTTTTCCTCCCAGTTGTAAATAGTTGGCCCAACGGCCCTTTCCGGTGGAGACTCCCCGTGTATGTCAGTGTAGGGAATACCCCCCCGGACTACCTTTTCCTCTGAACATTACCTGGTCTGGTGCTAGTGCTTGATATTTTTTTGCTCTTAGTATCAGCTTTTGCGTTGCAATAAATATGATATTATTTAACTACACAATTCCACTCTGCGTTTCACCCGAAAATATACGGTTTGCAGGCACACTTGTATCATTGGCTCCTGTTAAGGATGCACAGTTTGCCAGCTACGCATAGTAGTGGGAAACAATGTCAATTAAATAATTTGCCTTGGGAAAACTGCAGACCAAGAAAGCCAAGGTTATCGTTCTGGCGAAAAAGACAGCTATAAAAATTAGCACTACTGCTAACCTAAGAGGTAAACAAGAAAATTACATCACTGACAGCCGGTACCTGTTATCCAGCTAAATTGTTAACAGAAAAAAAAGAACGTTCCCATTAGGAATTCACTCGCAAAGTGATTAAATTTTGCGTTCGTAGTATGTTTGCCGTTTAGATTTCTTGTGCGCTGCTTTTTTCGTTTTCATTAATTAAAGCTTCTTCTTCCACTTTTGAATGAAAACTGAAAAAATAATTCATTTGTGAAGGCAGTTGCAAGTAGGACGCTAGCTAAATCAAGAGACTTTTGAAATTTGTGCCTCACAGTTGAGTCTTAACACGGTCTAGTATATAATTTTGATAACATCAAAACCTTTCCGTCTTTATCGACAGATTTGTACAGAAATTTTAACAATCTGACTCGGAGTTCGAGTACGATTTTCTGAGTCAAACGGTAGACTGCGAGCACGCCCACGAAACTACCGGCTCGCGGACTCGCCGCTCGCATATCAGGTTCGTTCCACAGATTTAGGACCAGATTTAGAGCAAAAGAGAGACTGCTTACAGTCTAAGTCAATGGTCGACGAGGCACGTTGCGCCAATTGGTTTTGCTCACGGAAAAAAACAAGAACAAGGACAAGGAATCCATGTATTTGTTTTAGCAGAAGCCAACTACCATACTACCGTCTCTGTAGTGGGTACGTTAGTCAGTCTGATTGTAAGGTTAGTGTTAGTATGCGAGTGGGTTTCTACGAAACCACTGCGAAAGTCCGTAATATGTGTTACTGACCGAGCGTGAAGTCAAGATCGCTGCCTATTGGTCAAATTCTTTTTTGTTAATATCTCCATAAATAATAAATCCTTTATTGAGCGGGCAAGTTTGGTCAACCATTTTGTTTCGTTTCGTTTCGCGGGAAAGCCCGAGCGGGCAAGACAGGCCCATCTGCCAGGGTGGCCAATCAGAACTCAGGATTCGCTTCATCAGTTGAAGCCTCGCGGTCAGCCATAAAATAAAGTGAAATGATAATAAAGCAGATAGGTAAAATTAGCCTGAATAATCAAGTTTGACACCTTTTTTCCGATGAGAGAAAATTTGTACGGATAGTTTTAAAAAAATGTTTGGCACTGAGTCAGAAGCTCGGCAATTTGAGGACAGCTTCGAATTCACCATCTGCGAGTTAGACCCTACTTCAAGAGTGACTGTATCGTGGGGCTATGAGCTGCGGGTCAATTATGACCACAGTTCATGTCAAATGTTGTGGTTCAATTTTATCCTTGCTTTAAATTTTGTTTCAAACTCATTATCATACATTAACATAAAAAAAAATAAATAAATAAAAATAAAATTTAAACCAAGGAAAAAATTGAACCACAACACAAACACTGGCCTCGAAGTCCAACGGCCAGGCTGCTGTGAGCCATTGGAAATTTAATAAAGCCGCCACCAATGGTTTACATTGAGATAAGTTTCGTGAAGAGGAGAAGAAACTTACTCTCGAACAGAGGAAAGGTAAGAAAGTTTCTAATAAAAAATTTAATGCCTAAGGGGGTTTTTGCTCATTATGTAATGCATTAAATTACATAATTACATAACTGATTATTAAGTATTTGTTCTTTTATTATAGACAACGCCTGCTCTTTATTTATCTCACGCCTCGATTTCTACGCGATAAAAATCCGAGCTCATAATCTAATTGTTTAATAGATCGTGAGTAGCACAGCCAATAAAAGAACAATTCTAGTGTTAGCCTTCGAGTACGTTTTTACTTATAATTATCGTGACGAGCCAAACAGACAACTAATGTAAATGAGCCAATGATTTCAAGTCGACTATGTAACTTTTTGAAGTACTTTTTGCTGTAGTCTCTTCACTCTGTGGTTAAAGCAGGCTAGGTTACCCGTGCAGGCTGGGTGACTTGGTAGTGCCCTGCATTCTTAGCGGTCCTCCCCACATATAATTCTTCCTCTTTGCTTGTACACATGGCGCCCAAGGACAAGGGTAAGGAGCAGTGCAGTTCAAGTTGCTGTTTCAATTGTCGCTGCAAAATATATATTCCTTTGGCTATTGGAAAACGAATAACGTGAAATCTGGCTTAAGTTATTTTTCTAATATCGATTAAAGAAAGTAGATAGCAGTGCTGAAACTGTTCGAAATGTCGTGTCGATTGGTTCCACGTGATCATTGCAACATGGTGACTGATGATATATAACTTAAATCTGTTCTGAATGAAGGGAAAATACAAATAAAACATTCAAGAAGTGTTAAAACCTTTTGCAGTGTTTTTAAAATTAACCACCAGTTATGCGATCTGTGTAAGTTTCTGGGTAAAAATATTTTGGTGCGGGGGAATAGCTTTAGCTTAGAGACTAGTATAATCTCTTTAAGTTGAACGATAACCAGTAATGAACTAGGTAAAATATGTCATAATCAACGCTGGAAATTTCGATGCGTCATTGCTTTGTTATATTAAAAGAATGTCCTAACTTAAAACTGTCAAAAGTCGAGTACATTTCTTTCACTCTTCGTTTTTAGTTGTTAATTTTTCGCATTTACGCGGTAAGATTAGTATTTCGTAAGTTTTGAAAGTGTCAAATTGTCAACATTGTATTGAAGTCTGTTTCTTGTTCCAAGATAAATTTGAGAACGATTTATTTTTCATTTTGTTGTTTGTAGGAAAGTCAAAATCTGTGGCAACTGCCAAAGCCACCGAGACTTCGAAAGCTCAAAAAGCCAAGAAGTCTGTACTCAAGGGTGTCCAAAAAACTGGTAAAAGGAAGGTTCGCACCATCGTTCACTTTTACCGTCCCAAAACTCTTCGCCTTCCCAGAGCTCCCAAGTACCCAAGGCATTCAGCTCCAAGAACCAATAAACTTGACCATTATGCAATTATCAAACACCCTTTGACAACTGAATCAGCCATGAAGAAGATTGAAGACAACAACACCCTGGTGTTTATTGTTGATGTGAGAGCTAATAAGCCCCAGATAAAGGCTGCGGTCAAGAAGTTGTACGACATTGATGTGTCAAAAGTCAACACTCTTATCAGGTAAACTAGTTAAAAAAATAATAAATTAATTATAAATAGGTTTTTGCAGTAAAACATCCACAGGTTCTCTTTATCCACTGATTCTTGGTTGATTGAGAATGTGGAAGTGTTGGTTTGTAAGGAGGGAGGAAAACTGGGGAACCCAAAGAAAAACCCCATAATCATTATCAACAACAAACTGAACCCACATGAAATGGCAGGAATCAAACCCCAGTCACGGCGGTGGGAGGCAAGTGTTTTCACTTCTGCACCTGCCGTTCTTTAGTTGCCTCTCCGCTTGCAGAGGCACTGAACCTTACAGCAATAGATACCAGAAGTGGCAATGAAAGTATCAGTGCATTTGCCAATGTAAGTTGGACTGCCAGCATGAGAGATGCTTGTGTTGTTGCAGTTTATGTGCAAACTTGGATGATACAAGCATAAGCACAAACACAGTGAAGTATAAAAGCCACAAGTCTGCTTTTAAATCTAATCTTGCATGAAAAGTGTGTCAGTATGTAATCTTTGCAGAGCAGGAGCCCGTTGCTAGGAGTGTTCCCTCTCCTTTATATTCTTGATTGGGTGTTTTGACAGACTTAATTATTTTTTAGTAAAAACCTTTAGCACAAAATGATGGCAGTTTCGCTGAGGTTTATGCAAGTTGGCAAAGGTAGTATGGCTACCAAGTAAGCTGTGGGCAGAAAAAGAACTCTTCTTCATATTTCATTTTCCCACAGTCCCTTTGTACAGGCCATCTCAGTGCAATCAGTTTGCAATTCCATAATGCCTTTTGGCAGTTGCGTATTTCATTGCAAACTGCAAGGAGGTTAGCAGTCATTTATAGAGGTGGGTTTGTTTTTGTTTGTACAGGGCTCGACGTTGCGACCTGTGGGGTCGCCAATGCGACTAGATTTTATTCACTGGCGACTAAGTTTTCATGCCTGGTCGCCAGGCAGGCCCCAAGATTTTTTGATTTAGTTTTAAAATTTGTTATTGAGTTCAATACTCTGATACTTTCGTGTTCGCGTATGAAGCCGATGAAATCGTTTGTTGAGGTTTATTAAACGACCTTTAGTGTATTATATTCTATTTTTTCTTGAAGATAATTTTAGCGACTAGAATACTTGTCCTGGCGACCAAAAATGAAAACTTGGAGGCCAGGTGGCGCCGAAATTTTTTTCTGAAAGTCGAGCCCTGTTGTAACAAAGCCACCCCAACTTGACCAACCGTTTGCAATAATTTGAGGTAGTATCAGAAGTATGGAAGTTGTTGTTAGGTAAAGTACAGAGGGCAATGCATTTCTAAAATTAATGGGGTTTGGCAAACACCCAATCCATAAGATAATAGGGGAGAGAAACACTCCTAGTGATGGGCTCCTGTTCAGTGACATAGAGCATATTTCATGGCTGCGCATAGGTGTGTAATTTCTCTGCAAATGTTGAAAAATGTTAAAATAGTGGGCGCAGTGGATGAGTGAAATATTTGTCAACATAAGAAGAGACTTTCTGTATCTTAGCACATCCATGTAGTTTTCTTCTTACTATATAAATGTTAGTGGTATACTGAGTGCCTAGTGGGAGCAAATTGATAAACTTACAACCCTGACAGGGATATGACACATGTGTCATGATCATTAATTTTACATCCAACATGGGTGATACCATTTTTATTGCTTTTGTAACTACTCGGTATACCATTAATTTTATTTAGTATAAATACTCAGGCGATTATACAAAATCGCGCGCTCTGATTGGTTCACTATCTCGGATTATCAGCCGATAATCGCCTCGACGAACAAAATGGCTGCCAGTCGTTCACACGCTTTTGATGAAATAATTTTCTCCATGTTGTACAATGCTTTTTCTTTTCTTTTTTTGAAGTAATCACCTGTGTATTTATACTAAAACAGTTATTCGCCTCAGACTCAGTGATTATCGGTGAATATTCACCTCGACTTTGTCTCGCTGAATATTCAACGATGATCACTTCACCTTTGGCGAATAACTGTTAAATAGCAAATTTCATTATATGGAAGTGTGGGGTGGAAGTGCCATCAAGGAGAAAATATTTTGCACTTGCTATCTTCTGGAATGGGAACATTTCCTTTTGCTTTCCCAAGAGTCTAAATGTCTCCCAAGATGTAGTCTAGGTAAACATCAAGACTGAAGTACTTAGTTGTACATCCACTGGACGTGTAAAGTGAATGAGGAAAAATTAGTATTTATTACTACACAACTACATTTTTTTTAGGCACTTCAAACAGACAACAAATACATTGTAAAATATGTATCAGCTTAGAACAGAGTGGCATAAATACATGTGTTTTCATTACATGTACCCAGCCAGGATATAACTGTTAAAACGTTCAATACTTTATTCTGTACTTAGGCCTGATGGGCAGAAGAAAGCATATGTTCGACTTGCCCCAGATTATGATGCGCTAGATGTGGCAAATAAGGTTGGTGCAAAGTATTTATGGTCTTCCATTTTTAGCACCAAGCTGAATAAAAACAACATTTGATCATAAATAAGGTAACTGATAAACAACAATTTGCATTTTTAAGCAAACAGAGGAGAATTGAGCAACTTATCTACTACGAAAATTCAACTTTATGTTAATGTTACATTAATTTCTCCAAACTGGCATATAAAGAAACATATTATTGCTTAGATCTTGGGATTAAAAGGGGTAAAACAGTTGTTTTTTGGTGGTTGGATGTTGACCTCAATTTTAACTCATGTTTTACCTAGTTGTCTACAAATCCCCCTCTGTTAGCTGTTAGTGAATAATATTTGTCCAATCTGTCAGTACATGTTATTGAATTGTTTGGGAATAGAAGATATCAGGTCATTTCAAAGATTGGTTTGTACTCGTTAAATTATGATATATGCGGTAGGTTGTGGTGTTATTTTTTTGTTATATTTTTTTGTTATTCTCCTGCTGTAGTAGTTTCTCTGTTTCTAATGATTTTTTTCCTTTTCTTTTCCCCCTCAGATTGGTATCATTTAAGTTGGTCTTAATAAATTGAAATTCCAATAAAATATGCTTCTTCTTTAGTTGTAGGTTTGCTTATTGTCTTTTCTCCTTCATTCCTTTGCCTGTACTTCACTTGCACTAAATGTAAGATACAGTAGAGATAACTAGACACATGGGCATTAAACTGCTATTAAAATTAGATAAGATTGGAATCTATTTCAGATCGACAGACATATAATATGCGAATACTGTCAACACAAACTTTAATTGTGATCTCTGCAAATGATAACAACGTGAAAGGACTACTTCATGTTACATACATTATAAGGTACTATTACAGCTGACTAGTTATTATTCTCTAAAAATTATAGCAGACTTATAAACAGAGCCAATATTTATGAGAATTGGGGTACCTGGTTGAACAAAGAAATGCAAAGGGAAATGTGAAATAGTGACGTTATCTCAGAGTTACATTTGAGCTAACTTTTGAGTCAGCAGAACAACACTTTTAGTGGGTTTGCTGCTAACCTGAGCAACAGTTTTCATTTTTTGGTGCCTACCAGCCTCTTTTCATTCCAGAATTGACCACTTAGTCAGAAGACATTCCTTTAGGCAAAGTGAGCTCCCTTTTCCTCACAATCAGCTGTTATTGTCCTGTCATTTTCTATTTCTTAACATGGGTTGGTTAGGCCCTCAGAGAAGATTCATTGGTGTGCATTGTCCAAGAAGCTTTTTTCACAACTTCATTTTGTGGATAGCCATTATTATTGTCTGACATGCTTGGATTTTTGTAGGCAAGTGGTGAATTCATTACTTGATTGCCCTCTTCCAGAGAGGAGAGGTGATGGGGCTCTTTCTATTCATTCTGCATGTGGATAAAAAATTGTCTAATGTTGGTCGTACGACCCAGGGGGTACTGCCAAATATAGGCTACATTGGTAGGTTGCAGCTGTGAAGAGTATGATTTTCAGGCAGTCTAGTATGTGGTGGTGAGTGCATATCAGTGAATTTGGGTCTAGCAGAGGGAATCATTTTCCAGGGAACTGACCATTTTGTTGAAGATTTTAGTTTAGAAATTGCCATTCAAGAAAATGAAATCTGGCTGGACTGTGCTAATGACCTCAGTAGTTTTTGGAAAATACATGTAGCAACTCAACGAAAGGGACAGTTTTGGGAGTTTAGTCTAGTACAGGGTAGCAAAATTCAGCTGAATTAGTTCTAGTATAGGCCAAAGGTTCCAGGAGCACATCCCAGCAATAAATTCCTACAGTACCTCATGCAGTGTATTGTACAAATTATACAAGTTATTTGTACCCTACACAAATTATTTGTATGGTACAAATAATTATTTTACATTTTGCTACCTGTAAACTTAACACCAAACATCATTCAGTTTTGCTTGAAGCTTAAACCTTTATTTGTTTTCTAAGTATACATTATGAGCTACTGGACAGATTGAGGTAGACGTCCATTCTTCCTATTTGAAGATGATATTTTGCTTTCAGTATTGCATTAAGACTAAACCCTAACCTACCCAAGTATGTTCAACATTGGCACAGAAACTGATATTTTCCTCTTGGGAGATACAATACATGGAAGACATGACACGGTAGCAAGAAGATATGGATTTTAAGTTAAAGTGGCAAGAACAACATCTCATGAGTGAGCACAACAAATGAGTGAGATATTGTTCTTGCCAAGAGAACATAGAACTGATATCTTGGAGCCAACATGTAATTTTCTTTTTATTATATAGACAAAAACACATCAACACATTCATCTGGCAGCTTTGTACACAAACTGAATCATGCAAGGCAGGAAACAATGTTATTGATACCCTCACTAGTGAGTATATGGGGAATATGCCACTTAAGTCCAGGATGTAGTTTCATATGAATTTTATGAGTGGCATAATTCCCAGTAGAAGACACATCTATTAATAAAAGTTTGCCCATTTATCAACTGGAAAGAAACCTTGCACAAACAGCAAAATCAGCCAAAAATTCAATGAAAATTAGTAGTATGCAGTACACTGAAACATGCACATCACACTAAGTGCATATATTTTCTGAACAGCACATTTGTTTTGGTATAACATATTTTGTAACTCCTCTAATATTTACTCTTTTGTTTTGAATAACCTAAATTCTTTTCTGGTAATTACAGTGCAACCGCTCGAATCATGATGGAGTATCAAAACAACAGATTCTCTACAAATATTTATATTTCACTTGAAATGCTTGTAATTTGCTCCAGCTGTACAAAACATGTCAAGATTTAAAAAGAATCATCTTATTCTGTAGAAATTTGCCCCAAATCTGTTTTTCAGTGACAAAAACAGACATTCTTGGGTGGCCTTGGTTTGAATAGTTGCACTGTAAAATTGAAAAGTTTGGGCAAAAGCAAAGAAAGTACCAAAGACAGCAACAATGAGGAAACAGAAGAGATGACGACTTAAGTAGACCTTCCTAATGGAACCATCGCACATTTTTTGAATTAGTGCCTAAATTAACATTCTTATCACTGTTTTCTAAACCACACAGTTCTTAAAGTCTAGTTTATAATTTTTGTTTAAATGAGTCAATTGCTGCTTCTACCCATGGTTACAACAATCTTAAAAGTGGATTCCATCAGGATAAAATGGGCCATTACTACAGAATTCATGTATACAGTATCACAATTTTCCAGCAAGTTTGACTAGCTTATTAATCCTTTCACTTCCAAGATCCAACTAGCAATTCTCCTAAGTGAGTACCATATACTTTTGTTACAAATAAATTTGGAGAATTCGGTATTAGGTAAACTCATTATCTTTGAGTTGATTGTTTCATTATATTCCCATGGCCAGTTGCTTTACTGTGTAGTGTTAAGGAAAGGAGAAGTAAGGGCTGTTCGCCCTCCTGGATAATCCAGGAGACTCCAGATTTTGGACTGTATCTCCTGGTCTCCAGGTAAGAGTCTCAAATCTCCCAGATAATCACAGAGGTTTGCCATTTCTTGTAAGACCCTACTTTCACAAGAATAAAATTTTAAATATTTTGAGTTGATTGACTATTGTACTGTTAACGTGGTAACAAAATTAAAACCCCTCCTTGTAAATTCCAACAAACTGTCATTCTCGCAAGCATTGCCACTGTAACATAAGCAATAATGCGATTGGTCGGAGATCATTATGACATCATTTATAATCTTTTCCCTATCAATTCTCAATAATTAAAGACTTGAGGGGTTGACAGCCCTGAGAAGTTTTGGGTTGGTAACTTCACTGAGTAAAAGGTTATTATAAACACAACAGTACATGGAGCCTCCTGGCAATTCAGGCATGTAACAACGAAATAGCTAATACTTTTGTTCACATATTGTGTGTGTAAAAATTAGTGGGCCTGAAAGCTCCTGTTTACTACAAAACAAACAAAATGACAATACGTGAAACAGGGCATCTTAAAGGTCCACCTCGCTTAACATATTGAAAAAATTATTGTTGTTGAATGAAACGAAAACAACTGGTCTACAATGGTGTTTCAAAGGAAGTATTTGGGAAAATATACTACACTATAGCTACCGATAGGAATTTAAAACATGCTCTTTATAAGTAATACGAGGCCAAAGTCTCCTACCAGCGGTATCGGATCCCCAGAAAAAAACGTCCCAAAGTAACTACAGCTTCGACTTAAACGAATTTACCCAGTGAGGGTACATAATTTTATCAGCCTTCAAGTTCGCCCATTGCCACGATTTCATCTTCTATAATTCTCTTCTTGTCTGACCATGATTCTATTTCAGAGGTCAGCTCGTTGACTCGTCGTAAAAGAGTCTGTATTTTTCGCTCCGAACCCTCGCAGCCCTTGATCTTTTCCGAGAGTTCTTCTTCCAATATCTTGATCTTTTGTTCGCTGTCATTTTCTCGTTCGCTCGCCAGCACGTCGCTTTCCTGCAGCTTTCGCAGATTCTCGCCCGCGGTTCGAATCATCATCTCCAGTTCACAAATTCGCTTTAGCGCTCTATCCTTTCTGTCTTGTGAGCGCGATGAGTCGTTCTCGACAACCGTGAGCTTTCTTTGAGCGTCGTTCAGCCTCATTTGAGCGCTCTCAGCGTCAGACGATGCGTCTTGTACTTGCATTTCGATCGTCCGAAGCTGCTCGTCAGTTTCTACCTCAGCATGGGAGAGTTCTCTCCCTTTATCCCCTTCGATCTCTGCTTTTTCTTTACAACTCTGGAGCTGTTTCTCTTTCTCCTCTATTTCTGCGACGGTACTAGCCACCTTTTGCCTGAGGAGTTGAATGCGACGCTTATACCCTGCCGCCTCGGTTTCCTTCGCGAAGGCTTCATCGTTCGTTTTTTGCAGCTCAGAGCACGCATCGGATTCTCTGTCACAGGCTTCCTCTGTCTTCTCTTTCATTGTGATCAATTTAATCTTAATATCTTCAAAGTGTGAAGGCATGTTTGAGGGCAAATCCTTGCTGAAACAAAACTGGTAAAATTTCTTTTTCAATCAAGGCAAAACACACCCAGCACGCGAGATGAAATTTCGAATAGATGTGTGCCTGCGCATTGTCTCAGCCACTGACACGGAAACATCGCGGTCAGGGCTTAGTCAGGAATTGCAGAGTTGGGGGAGGGGTAGGTAACATTGCTTAAAAGTCCATGCCAAAATTGCCTTTACATATGCTTGTTTACTTACATGCGAGCAAAAGTAGGATGTAATAGTTAAGATTTCTTTAAATGGGTGGCCAAGCGTGCAACGAGGGAAGTAGGACCTGTCCAGTCAGGTTTAACAATTCTTATTAATACCGAGAACCTTCTCGAGTTTTTAAACTTATTTGCTGCCCCCCTAAAAAAGATTATGAGGAAACAAAACGGTGTTTCATATCATGATAAACAAGAAAATGCAATATCTAAGGTTTTAAAAAAGCAAACAAACAAACAAATTCGTAGAATAAAATGCGAGTTTAACATTTCACCTTTACTGCCCAATTTCATGATTCAGTGCAAACATACGTGTAACAATTCGTATGTAATTAATTTCAGCAATGACTGTTTCATGTATTGAAACGAGTAGAAAATAGCAGTAAGAATTGTTTTCCTTAATTGTCTATATATCCAGGAGCCCCGATGGGCTCCTGATATATCTCATTTACGGCGTGTCCTTGGCATTTTTTCCATTCCCGATTTTAAGTGATTTTGTTACTCTCTGTAAATAAAACAAAGAATAAATGCACTGAAACGCCAATAAAATGAGACATGTCATGATTATAACAGTAACAATAATAATAACAAAAATAATAATAATAATAATAATAATAATAATAATTACAATAGTAATAATAAAAAGTCATCGTAGTGGAAATTGGTGGAAATGTATCAGTTAACTATAATGAATACATGAAGAGAATTGCGGTGAATGTAAGGTTGGAAGTGGTCCATAAAATAAATGGCTTTACTGACAGCAAAGATGCTAAGGAAAGTGCTGTCCCTGTAGGAAGGAAGGAAAGAAAGAGAGCCCTGAGACCTATGATGACTTGTTGAAATCCACACCCAGGAGTCCACACCCAACAGCATTTCTGAGCCTGTAAGATATCGACAACAAAATAATAATATTAATAATAACAATAATAATAATAATATCAATAATAAAAGTACTGTCACTGTAGGATAACGGTAGTAATGCTGCTGTACAGGAGCCCATCACCTCATTGGGGGGCGATCCTAAAAGCAGGAACAATGGAATCACGGAATCCCGGCGCTGAACCACGGAAAATCACCCCAATGCTAAGAGATGGAACCGCGCAAAATCACCCCAAATCCTAAAGACGGAACTATAATATAAGTAAATAAATGAAATATAAATACAGTAAGTAAAAAGATATCTGCCTTCCTATCGCTGTACGTTTCACGAAACTGTCGTGACAAAAGATAAAGATACAAAAACATGTTATGGAAAGAGAGCTTGCGCTGCCACATGTAGATGAAATTTTCGGCAGAAAATCGGCCCAAATCCTAAAACACGGAACTATAAATTTAAATAAATAAGTACAAATACGAGGTTTGGGAAAACAATGGATATTTCGTCATATTTGCGAGGTTTTGACAGAACGTTAAAAAGAGTTGACCGGCCAGCGTGACTCCTGCTGCTCCGGTCCCAAGTGAAAATGTGCCGTCAGAGTTTAGCTCTGACCAGGATATCTTTTAGGGATGGGATTTTCCTTTGCGATATGATAATAGGGGAGGTTCCCTAAATATTTTTCTAAGAATTGGTTGGTTTTGAACTAATTAAATGCCATTTCCCCATAAGTACATTCTTTAAATTTGGAAGTGCTGAGTGGTATTGTGTGATAAAAGGCAGTCTATTGTCCTACGTGTTTGTTTGTTTTTTTCTTATTTATTTTGAATGACCTTTCTTGCTTGGTGAAATTCACGTCATAGAGGTGTCTTTCCACCGTGTTCTCTGGATATCCTCTCTTCTTAAGACGTAGTTTGAGATTTTTCATGTTTTCATCAAACGTGATGAGAGAGGAATTTGTTCGTAGAAGTATTAGTGCTTCTCCTTTTCTGAGTCCTTTGGGGACGACTCGTGGGTGACACGAATACAAATTCGTATATTGATAAGTCTCTTTGTCTTTGTATTGTGCACGTCAAGGATAGACTCCTTGTGGAATCTGTCGCCTTTGCTCGCTTTTGTGTCCAAGAATGCATGAATTTCTGTTTCTGGTATCAAGTCAGCCGTAAATTTCATCGTGCTGTGAAAGTCTTCTATTGTGTCTGGTTGTATTCCACAAGGACAATGCATCGTATTTCACTACCTCATAAACTATCATACTTATAATTCATTTATTTCATTTAATTACTTATATTCATAGTTCCGTCCTTCTAGGATTTGGGGTGATTTTCCGTGGTTCCGGCATTCCAGAATTCCACCGTTCGTCTTTTAGGATCTTCCTCATTGGGAGCACTTTAAATATAGAAACAAATATTGCCAATAGCACATAAGCCTTGGTAAGAATCCCAGCCAATACAATACATTTTCATCATCACTTAATCGTTTCCTAACTAGCTATTGTCATATATAATACAAACCAAAAGGCTCCTGGCCTGTACAAAGTCTTTTCATTTCTTGTTTACCTGGGTGTGATTTGACTATGACTACCGTCGGAGATCTGGGACTTCTGAAATGGTGTAATTTGATTGGACAAGTTTAGCTCAACAGGCAAATTCGAACAACTGATCACATTCAGTACCAAATTTTTGTTGTGATGGTTGCTTATCGAGGCGGTGCAGATAAAATTCGAAAGAATCTTTGAGCTTCCGTACAGGATCGTCACTTGTAACTGCTGTGTAACTTCTCTGACAGATGGGAAGAAAGAGAAAACCAGCACTGACGCGGCATAACTGGATGTTGCATACGAACTCAAGAAAACAGAAACGTCGGAGGCAGACTCGTTGGAATGGAGTCAGGCGCGGAAATTCTACGAACGTTGGCCCGCTTTCGAAACAATTAAGCCCAATCGAAATAGCTAAAGATTCGTCTACTTCTGGACTAATTTCTTCCCATTTTTCTTGTGAAAATAACCATGAAGGAAAGCCCATTCACGGCCATGATGACTTATGTCGTTTTACTTTTGCGAGAAAAAGGCTGCGAAACATGATGGCTTATTTTGGAGTAAGAAGTTTTTTCTCGCGTTTGGTGACTGGTGCTTACAAACTGCAGAAGTTAGCAATGTCAGGCTTAAAAATCCGGAATGTTTTCGTGTTTCTAGACTGGCTCAGACGGATAACTGGGTGCGGATTGCAGACGCTTGGAAAGGTACGTAACAAATCTGAATTTATGGAAACGCACATCAATTAGTCTGTTTAGCATAGAGATTCTTTATCAGCCCACACTGGGTCCATACTTCAAAATGCACGATGTAGCTGTACCGTTTCGTTGTTCAAAAACAAAAACGTATGTTTCCTTCAGAATTAAACCTCTCAATTCAGCGGCAGCATACAAAAATATTTAAGATTAGAAATAAGTTTGTACAGAATGACGTGATACGAAAATCTAGTCTCCCACTTGTATGCTATTCTCACCTATGTATTTCTTTGTTATACCCAATTGTTTTTTATATATGTAGTATGCTTGTATATGGATCATTGGATCTTTTATAAATTTTGATCTATTCTAATGTACATAATGGAAATAATAATTAGTAGACTCCAATGAGGCTGCTGCCCGATTGGCTGTTTAATATTTCTGTGGAACACTCATAACAGCTCTACGTGTATGACTTAAACTTAATTTCGCCCATGTTTTTGTAACAGAGAGGACTTCACTACAGGGTACGGTAGAACAGGAGGAAAGCTTTGCACATTTTCAAACAGAGCAACTTGTTCCAAAAATCTTTCTTTTACTCTTGATTAGAATTAGTTAATATAAATTCTATTGAATTTAATAATAGAAAACTTATCATTTCCTTAATGCAACATTTTTTTCTGTCATTCACTCTTCAGTTACTGGTGGAAAAATCCGAGCCTAGTGGTACAGACAGCAATCAGCTAAAAAAGATTATGAGTAGAATGGAAAACCTGGAAAATGAAGTCTTAAGGATCAAATCAGAACTTGCAAAGGTAAAATGCACTGACCACTACTTTTTACATTGGGTTTTACTGTCAGTGCCAAAAGTTCAAGGAAAGTAAAGGACAGGTTGATTTTCATATTAGCATATAAATATAAAAAAGTAGGTACCTTACATGTAGTGGTAAATTTGGTCACTAAAGGCATACTTAGGGTAATTAATAACATCTCACACATTCTGAAGCACTCAGAGCAGTATCAATCGACTTTTTATGTACATCTAGTTTCGTGTCTCTGCTGAAATTTTTTAATTTCCTATCATTGTTCACGTAGCTTTCAGTTTGTTTGTTCATTTGTTTTCAAACCTTTGTAAACATTTATAAACGAAAAAATGAATTGAAAATAAATCTTACAACCACTTAGATACCAAAAAGAGACTATATCTTATAAACTGCTAAGGCATTAAGCCTTTTAAGGTGCTTTGTCTGGCAAGGCCTGAAAACACTATTGTATTTTAAAAGAAAAAAATGATTCAAGAGTTTTGCTGCCTAATGAACTGAAGGACCAATTCCTAAAGGCATTCCTGAAAACCACTTTTAAATTCGTGACTTGAAGCCTTGAAAAATATTTGTTATGAATTATTATTTTGATTGTTATCATTTATTTAACATAATTGTTACTTTAATCATTATTTAGCCTTAAAGACCTTATACTTCCCTTTCAAGATCAGTCTAAAGCTATCAAATTGGGTGTATTTTTCGTGATCTTCTTAGTACTGTACTACATGTTGATAAGTGACATTGTTATTGTTGAACTGTTTATTATTGTAAATGTCATTGTGAAGTGTCTAAGACATGCATCATAGCCTCGATTTCTTGCGAGATTTGCACCTTTTTTGCCATGTCCTAGCTGTAACTGTTGTGACTCATTGTGTTTTAGTTTTCTTTTGTTGTTCAGTGACAACTGTAAATCTGGAAACCTAGACTTCAATTAAACAGGCAAAAATTCAACGCTAGATGCAGTCTGTTCTATTCATTTTTATACTGTAAGTTGTAATTTTGATGCTACTGTAAATTAGGTTATTACTGGTACTCGAATGAGATCTTTTGTTTGGTTTCAGGAGACAAGTTGTCACAGCTGCACTAATCAACCAGTTCCAGTCACTGGCACCCTTACATTACCATCACCAGCTCACCCTCCTGCTCCACCACCCCCACCCCCACCCCCACCTCCACCTATTTTGTTACCACCACCACCTCCCTTACAGTGTCTAAAAAATAAAAAGGTATTGTATGCTTGGATTTTGAAAATGTCAAATGCAGAACACCAAATATTAAATTTCTTTTAACAAGTTGGAGTCATATAATGTTATACCAATAGCTGCCCTCTAAAGCAATCTTTGCCTTGTGACCTCTGCTGTGATATAGACATAATTCCGAAAGAGCTTATTAGCACTAACCCTGGTTTCAAATACAATCTATTTGGCTTACCGGTAACTCTTAAGCCTTCTATATATGAACCAATTGGAGTTCTAGAATCTTCACCTGACTGAGTGTGTTTTAGCAAATTTCGTGCTTGAGAATGGGATTTTTGATACTGACATCCATTGCTTTGCTTATTACTAATATAGCTTAATGAAAATATTTTATTTAAAATCAAAGTATGATAATCATTTTTTTTTAACTTTGTAAGATGAAATGCTACTGACAATAAGTGTAGGTCCTTATGCAAGCATTATCTTTCACTAGTCTAGGAGTAGTTTAATTTTTTGGGGAAATTCCTTATCCTTTGAAGGCTGGACCAAAGGCCCCGAATGCAAAGAACCAAGTAATGGGTGCCAAACGTAAAAACCTGGTGACTCTGGAAGATTTGAAAAAAGTGAAGTTAAGAAAAGTTACACAGCAAGTCAGTGATCAAAGTGAGAGAGAAAATGCAGTTTCTGGATTGCAACAAGAAGGCTGTGATGTGCAACTGCAAAAAACATCATTAAAAAAGCAACATATATGGGAGGAGCCACAGTGTGTTGTTACTCTAAATGACATCCAGAATGTTAAGCTAAGAAGATCAAGAAAAGATTCTGCTACAGAAAAACATAGGCCATGGTAAGCTGATTTATAGTAACAGTAGCTAGAACACAGGGTCACAACTCCAACAAATCTTATTTGGAAGTGACTTAAAAACTAAACAGTATACTGGTAATCAAGTGTCCTAAAAAACTGAAAGACCATTCTGATTCTTTTTTGGGGGAGATGCCTTTAATATATGAAATTAAACAAAATTTCCCAGAGTTAAAAACTCTTTGTAAATGTAGATATGCTTGTAATAAAAATTCCTCAATTAATATTAGGTCTCCTCTCTCTGACAAAAGTTTAGGCTCTTGAAGAATGCCATTAGGTTCTCAAGAAAAAGGCCTTTGTGACACAATTACATGTTATTGACTCCAATTATTTTTCATTATACACTTAATAAAAATCTGCTTATGAAGACGAACAAAGTTGATTCCTGATTAGAACATGAATTTTGCCCTTTTTCAAAGTTGAAAATGTTTGCCAAACCAGATGCAAAATTGACAGCTGCATACCAAACTGAATAGTATGGGTATTAAATGAACAAAAAATTCGGTAAATATGTGTTGTGTTTCAATTTTATCCTTGGTTTAATTTTATTTTCCTTTGTTTCAAACTCATCACACATTGCCATACCGAAAAGGAAAATAAAATTTAAACCAAAGAAAAAATTGAACCACAACATATACATTTTGGATTGTGTTGATGAAATAATCAATTGATTTAGAATTATTTTGTCTGGTAACACTACAAACTGTTAATTAAGTTCCCATATTATTAGGACTCCAGATGAGATGTTGGTCATGCGAAAAAATCTGAAAAAGGTAGACATACTCCGAAGTCCTGGCGGCACTCCAATGATAATGGACAAAATATGTGAGAATGGCAATGGCTTGACGCCAATGATGATGAGAGCACTCAAGAAAAAGTTTAAGGTAGTAAAATTAAAAGGTTAATTTTTTATATTTTATTCATTACTGAGATGCATGCATGTTTCCTGGAGAATGACTTATTGGGCTGGGGTTGATCAATTTTCATATAAGATAGTGAAGTTATGAAGTAAACAATTTAATTGCTGGAAACTCAAAAACAATAATTTCTTCATTTTTAAAAGCATGCCCATTCGATTTCACCAGAGTCATGTGTTGCACAAAAAAGGAAAAGGAAGGTTAGTGCATTTATAAATTATCAAATTAATTATTATTAATTTATAAATTATCCATAATATTATTAATTATTTTATTATTATGGAAAGTATCCCAATACAGAATTTAATGATTTTAGTGTCAATAAATTGTTATTCTGCAATTCAATGGTGTTTGTGAAAGAAACCAATCTGAGATAAATTGAGATTTACATCAGGTGGCAAGCATTCCTTTCCGCAATCAGAGCTGTAGCAAGTATGAGACAAACCAAGGCTCTTGCCTCAGATATTTTGGGACTGTTTATTTACAGAATTTTTGTTAAGTACGTGTGTGATCTCAGTTCCAGAAGATTTTGTGTCGAATTAGCTATTTGTAACTCCGTTTGTCTGGCTATGGCTCTGACAATGATATTGATTATATCATAGCAATCTACACTAAATACCATTAATTTTTTATTAATAAGATTTAGACCATATACAGCTTTGAAAATTTGCAAATTAAATTGTACCCTCTTCACTGACTATAATTACATTACCATTTCAATCTTTTTTGCAGAGTATATCTCCGCTAGTAGGCTCTCCACATACACCAAGCCCTTTGAAGATGGGATAAATAGCCTTTAGAAATATATATAAACTAACACACTGCAAAAATTGGACAGAATGTGTATTATATTACAGCTATTATTAATTAAAATATTATAATAGCAACATATTAAAAACAATATTTGTGTTTTAATAACAGAACAACAAAGTTTTGTGGATATTATTAATCCTAAAAGCTTTAATGCTTTTAAATTGAATTGCTCTTTCACGGAAAGAACAGAATAATGGAGGTTTTTAGAATACTTAAATCCAGTTCAAATGTTAAGAATACTGTTTAAATCTAGCTTTCAGGAAAAATTTATGTTTCTGATTTGCTTTAATTTGTAGTTAAAAGAAGACAAATTGGTCATCAGAGGTATCGATTTAAGCTTTTAATCGTCATGTTTATATATGGTGGCATATTGGCTTGAAAAGATGCTTGCTGCACGGTCTATCAAATTATTTTTTATTTATACATGTCAATAGCTTTTTATTAATCCTCTGGACAACATTTAATTTCAGACGTAAGATTGTCGCCCAATATAAAATCTGTTACCTGCAATTTCTGTACAACAGTCAGAATAGAAATTTTTAAAACATTATTGCTTTTTATCTTTTCTAATGAAGTCTCGTACGTGCAACTATAAAAGAATAATAGTTTGTGACAGTACAATGAGACATAGGAAAACTCAACTTTTTCATGATTTATCTAGTCAACAATGTTTTTTTGATTGTCATTTGAAAATTGCCCAATGTGGTTGTAAAGTTAGGTTACACTCTCAGAACCCAAATGAAATTAAGGTGCAGAGAAAAGGATCAAGAGAGTAGAGTTTAAAAAAATTCCTGAACTTCTATTTTACTCCTGCATTTGAATTGAGTATAATTATTTTCAAACTTAGCCATTAGAGTATGACTGTATATTTCCAAGTTCCTTTATCAGTAACAGCTTTTCAAATGACTTGACTTAAAGGAGAAACTAAAAATGTTTTAGACTTTTTAAAGTTTCTTTTTTCTCTTTTGTATTTTTATTTATATAGTACTGAGTTTTAATTAAATAAAATCTAACTTTGGGCAAACTTGTCTCTTGATAATATTGATATATATTACAAGATGGTTGACAACGATTATTGTTGTGTTGGTTCTTTCCAAATTTGTCTTCTTTTGCCATAAATAGTTGAACCCTTGCATGTTACTTTCAAACCATTTTCATTGTACCTTTAATAGTTTTCAAAGTCTTATTCATTTGCATGTGATTCTCATATCTAATAATCACAAACTGATCTGGAATTCTTGAGTTGAACAAGCAAATTGATAAAGGTAAGTTTGTGCTATAAAATGAAAGAGAAACTTCTTAACTCATTTTGGTGTTTCACAGTTCCTCCAAAGTCAATTTTTATTTAACTTACATAGAATATTATGTACATAAAGTTATAATGATTTTACAATATTGTTTAAACAAAATAGGAGAAGAAGGGAAAGTAAGTTTGGTAATATGCTGTTATGGTGTAGAGTCTGGGACACCTAAATAGTAAACTAATCGAGTTAGTGCCCAGATTAATTACTTCATGAGCAAAAGGAATAGAGTTAATAACATTTTTTTGTGTTAAAAAAGTATTCTTGTACTAACTACTAACATTATACTAGCAGCTTAAACAAACTAACTCCTTTATATTTGAAATTTAGGGGGTTCATTTCTAGGTTTTTACTTGCTTCTAGTTTAACAGTAAACCAATTTTCACATGTCTAAAATTGTATTTCAAAACCGGAATTCTCCAATACAGTATTTGTACGGAAGCCAAGGGGGCCATTGACCTGTTTTATTTTTCATTTGTAATTTTTGAATTATGTTTTTCACTTTTTCGTTTTTACTTTTTCATTTTGTTTTTCTTTTATACTTTTGGAATTATGTTTTTCACTTTTTTGTTTTTACTTTTTTATTTTTCTTTTATATGTTTAAATTTACTTTTTCATATTTCGTTTTGCTTTGATTTTTTCATTTTTCAAGTTTTGTTTTATTGGTATGAAAAGAAAAACAAAACTGGTCAATAGTCCCCCTGGGCTTTCATACATTTGTCACCAACTTGCATGACTGTGTTCATATTACAAATACTGTATGATGTTCTGGTTCAATTTTACACTTGGTTTTAATTCTAGTTTCGTTTACTTCAAACTCATTATCATACCCAGAAACAAAGGAAAGAACGATTTAAACCAAGGATAAAACTAAACCACCACATGTACCTCCTGTACCCGAGGCTGGCAGGATGTTTGGGATGTTAGGCCTTGTTTGAAGGACGCGGTTGGGACGAAGAAGGATAGGAGCCTGGTTCAGTTAAGAGGACTCTTTCCTCGCACTGAAGGACTGGGACGAAAAAAACAAAATGGCGGTTCGTGTTGCAAGTCGCTGTTCACCCAAATTCCTGCACATTTTTAGCCATCGACTGTTCACTGCAGAGGCCTCAGTAAAGTGCACCCAGTTGCGCAAAAGAGGTTTATTAAGAGTGGGAGGCCGAGATTCTATCAACTTCCTGCAGGGCCTTGTCACAAACAACGTGAAAGCCTTTCATGATGATGCGGAAAGAAAAGCAATGTATGCCATGTTTTTGAACGCCAGCGGTCGCACTTTGTACGATGCAGTCTTCTACAAACTCGAAAGCCGCAGTGACACTCCTTTCTTTGCCGTTGAATGCGATTTAAATGCGGTTTCGGATCTCGTCAAGCATTTGAAAATGTTCAAGTTACGCGCTAAAATTGATATTTCTGATGCAACGGAATACGAACCCTGGGTCATTTTTTCGTCATCGGGAACAGTTGAACTCACGGACCAATCAACCAGGTTTGATATTTTCCTCATCGTCAAAGATCCTAGAAACGAACAGCTTGGGTATCGTGTGTTGTTACCTAAGGGCTCAAGCCCTTGTGTTTGCTTCGACGATATTTACGAAACTGGAGGTACATTCGAGTACGATGTACATCGAGCCAGGTTGGGTATTTGTGAAGGAGTGGATGAAATTTCCCCCGGGAATGCTATGCCTTTGGAGTACAACATCGCCTATCTGAATGGAGGTAACTTTTCGATCATACTTCTTAAGTTTACATGACTGAAGTGTTACATGAACAAAATTAATGTACGTCTTGGTAAGATTTCCGCACAGGTCCCTACTTCATTATGTATGCTGTAGTTGAATTGTATTGGGAAGTGCGCGTGCAAACATTTCTGAGAATGAGACCGTACGGTTACAGCATGCATAATGAAGTAGGGACCTGTGAGGAAATCTTATCTACGTCTCCCTGAACACCATGCATTAGGAGAAGGTCGGAATTTGTACTCTCATTGCTGGCCCATCTGCAGTGTCTTGTCCCACAGTGAACAAGCACATCTGGGCCAGGTTGTTCGTAGCAGGGGAAAGCCAGGGCTAGTGCAAAATTTAAATGCAGATGGGAAAGCCTAAAGAGCACATTAAGTATAATTCTTTTTGAATACAATTTGACGATTGTATGCTCTGAAAAAAAAATAAAGAAAGTTATCAGGGAAATGCTTTTTAACAAGAGGAAAAGAAACCCGGGTTAAAATTTAACCTTGGATTAGCACTCATCTGCCTTTGAACAACCGGCCCCTGGAAAGTTTTCAGAGGCTTGTTATTAACTTTTCATGACAACTATAACATACTTGATCCCACTTATGAGCAAATCTTTCGCTGCAATTGGCTATCCGAGACAGCAAGATGAAGCTATCATGCCCACTAAGGATTTCTTGTATGTCCAGGTGTCCTGGTAACATGTGCATTTTAGCATCAAATTAATCCATCACCGTTTGGTCAAGGTGGCTGGAAATTGACCTCATTCTTTTTTCATGTACCATAACCTTAAACTTTAACTGTATCTTAGACTAAGTCATACCATAGGAAGCACCCTATTTAATCTGCTTTTTGTTCTCTTCTAACAGTTTCTTTCAGTAAAGGCTGTTACCTAGGACAAGAACTAATAGCCAGAACACACCACACTGGCGTCATACGAAAACGAGTTGTGCCTATCAAAATAATGGACCCTGCATCTGAAGCGAGTCAGTTTGAGCAAGGCACTCGTGTTAAAACCACAGAAGGGAAGGCAGCTGGGAAGATGTGTGCTGTGTATGGTCAGTATGGCATGAGTGTTATGAGACTGGAAATGATGAAGAAAGATAGTAAACTACATATAGCAAATAAAAATGGAAAGTATGTGGAGGTTATTGCAACAATACCCCAGTGGTGGCCTTAGGAAGTATAAAATAAAAATTGACATTTTACTTTTACAAAACAAAGCTGAACCAGTACAGATACCAGCTACTAGGTGCTGCATAATATTGATCGGTAAGTTTGGTGTGTTTGCAGTACACAGAGCAATCTGCACTCCCCACCCCTCCTTCTCCCAGTTTAACCAAAGAAACATCTTGCAAGATACATGTAAATACAAACATGTTCGTTATGCCTAGTCTATTCCAATAGTGGCAAATAAAAATAGCTGGATTGCATGTTAAGACAGCAACATTCAGGTGGACTTCTTACTTCTCTATCTTGGAGCAAATGTACAGTCAGTACTTTCTCATCTAATGTCAGCCATCTGTAATTTTCTGCATAAGTGCTGGTGTTGACAACCCCTTCTTCCTGTTCCTTGGATCTCCAGTACACTTGTATCATGTACTCAATAATTTGCAAAATCTGAACTGTTGAAAACTTATTTGGAGGTGACCAAAACCATACCAATATAACAATAAAAATAATAATTTTAATAATAACTTCTTAATTGCATTGTTGGGAGGTAAAACAATTTGTTACATTATGTTCCTATGCTTTCTGAAACAAGATTACTTGTAGTTATGATTTTGTATATTAAAAAATAATTGAAAAATTAGTTGGCTATGCAGTCAATTTCACTGCTCCTTTGTTGTTCATAACAATGATTTTTAAGGCTCTAAGGACCTGAAGAGAAAAGCAAAATCTTGCATTAGTTATTATTTATTTTAATTGGTATGTGTGGTTTACAGTATCTAAGGAACTGGTCAAGGTTTGTCTTTTCCATCTTGTGATGTGAACTACAACATGCAAAAGAATAGAAACAAAGGAATAATGTCATGTCTATTAGCAGAGAAGCAAAGGAAATCAAAGTTTAGCTGCCCAAATTTCAGATAAAGTCAGCTACATGAACTCTTTAACTTTATGACTTGTACAGAAACTCCTGTTCTAAATGGAAGAATTTGGGCATCCATGATACTGTATACCTTTAGTTTGGCCTCGCCAGTAGCACCACTGATTTTGAGCCCCATTTTTGTCATCTCTTGTGGAGTAAGACTTGAACTGAAACATTAAATACCACAAGGAAATGCACATAACAATCAGACAGAATACAGAAAAATGATATAAAAATGTAATATGCTAATAATGTTAAATTGCAAGATATTTATATTTACAATGCTCGGACTATTCCAACTGTTTGTTCAACTGACTACAGCTGTATACCTGCTTTCATTCTTCTTGAAGTGATTATACAAAACTTCATACACCTGTAAAAGGAAAATTCACAGAATAGTGGTTAACAAGTCACTGCTCAAAAGTAATTGATTGAGAGGTGCTGTAACAAACTTTTTTTGGTAAAATCATGATATATCTTTAAATACGATCACATGTAATATCCACTCATAATTGTACTAAATAATCTGAACTATTAATATCTGGTATCACTTTCTGCTAAAAAAAATAGCACCCCTTGGCAAAATTTCTTTAACTTTGGATCTCAATACCCTGTGAGGTCATAGTTGAAATCTAACTAAGCGTTATTAGTTCTTTCAAAAATGTTTAAAACAGATCTAATAAGGTTAAAACTGTCTAAATTTTCGACAGCCTTCCGCCTTCTGCGGTCTTCTTCAGAGAATAAGCGTAATTAATTTTACCTTATTGACATCATGCAGTTTAACCCTTTTTCTTACAAGATCTGATACAGCGAAGAACTCTTCTTCACTGACTGGAAGGAATGCTGTTGAATTTCTGTCAATAGACTTTGTAATGCCCTCTGTGGAGAAAGGTATTAAAGCAAAACCACCAATGTAAGAAACTAGATTTTCCACGTTAGCCTAACAAGTTCTCTCAAGTATATAAATGGTGCTTACCAGGATGTTAGGCTCAACTTAAAGAGGTTATTACAGGTAGTTGAGATTGTTATGTAGAATTTCACAGAAGAAATTGTTGTCTTCATATAGACATGTTATCTATCTGAATGACATTTCCAGGTTTTGTGGTCCTTTTCATTACTTTGTGAAGAGTTTATTTTCTGTGGTTTTTTAGTTTTAACTCATTTTGAAATTCTAACCTTAACAGGCTCTTCTGTAAAGGGGATCTAAATAAAAAGTGTAAGCCTAACAGGTTCTTACAGTGAATTCTAGGATTTTATCTGAGGTGGTTCTTCTGTAGGCAATTCAACCTTGTATTAAATTCATCCCAGTCAGCAGCTACTTCATAAATAGACCAAGGTTATTCAGCCATGCAGCAAGACAGAGGAAAACAAGTACTAATGTCTAACTCCAATTTTGCCTTGGACAGATTTTGTTATACACAGTAGCTTACAAAAAGCAAACAAATAATGAATTTAGATGACTGCATACCTGCTTGCTCAGTGTATCTGTCTTTTACATGTACAACATTGTTTTCTTTATCTTCGCTGTCACTTTCCACTTGTTCAGGAATTCTTGGTTCTACAAAAAGAAAGATACAATAGTTATTACAAAGTTTAACAATTATTGAAATATCTATCTGGTACAGGAGAAGATGAATTTTAAGGTCAATGTGTGTCACAAAATATTAAGTTCAATTGTCCCTTTTCTGTGAGAATGATTCTTTCAACCTTGTCTGCGTATTGATAAAGTGCAAAATGGAAGGGGGAGGAACATTTCTTTCCATCCTGTTTCCTGGTGTGTCTTCACACTTGAAGATCCTTTGTCAAATTTGTGTGAATTAAAACAATTCATTATATATGTAGTACCACGTTAATACTGAAACATATGAACAATATGGGACATTCATGCATAGTAAAAAGCTACCTGGCATAGACAAAATACTGGTACCATATAATAGAAAAAAGGTTGTGAGAATTACATACATACATATGATACCTACATACATGCATACCACACATACATACATACATACATACATAAATACATACATACATACATACATACATACCACACCATACATACATAATTCATTTGATATTGCAGGTTAGACTACACATCAGGCAACTAATTAAAGCTGATGTGGACCTGCCTAATAATCAAATAAATAAATAAATACAGATAAGTCAACTATAAAGATACAGCTAAAAACTCAACACAATTCTATTAAAAATTTAAAAGTTACAAAAAAGCAATTACCCAACTACCAAAAGAGTGGCACAAACTAAAAGGCAAGTATGATTCCCTAGTCTTGGTCACAGAGGAACATGCATAATTTATGCCCAAATGAGTTAATAGAGACCAGAAAAATGAAAGTAAAATTACACATTGTTGAATTTGATCATCTGGGTGTTAGTAGTTCTGAAGAGAACTGTTGTTGAATTTACTGTAACTAACATTTTTAACACTCCGAGTGGAAGTCGCATAGGATTTTTAAAAAATTATCAGTGAATACCAACAATGAGTTATGACTTTCTTCAGAACTAAAATACCTAAACACAGAAAACCAAACTTGAAAAACAACTTCTGACAGACTCGTAGATTTAAACCATTTCCACTTAACACCTATAAGACAGGCAAACCTCGATTATCCACTAGACTTGTTGGGTCTCTGGATAAGCAAGAGTCCAAATAATAAAAAATATGAATACTAATGAACCTGGCCATGATAATAAAAAGTATGAATATTAATGACCAGTTCCAGATAATTGAGAGTTCAGATATTAAAAATATGAATATTAATGAGACAAAGGTAAACAATGGAGTTGTTATTTTATTGACAACAATTGTACATTACAGGATGTTTCTCAGATAACCTTAAGGTCAGCTAAGTCTGCTTCTGCCTGATATAAAGATTCAATAGTACAAATTAATTCTTTAATTCTGTATAACCTGTGTTCCTCTGAATTATAGATGCAAGAAACCCTTCTCCTTCCTCATTTTCTTTCAAACCCTGACAGAAACAATCAGAGAAATGTATTCATGTACTTGGCCTTGAGTAATAAAGTTCTAAAGGATATCAAAATTCACAAAGTAAAGTATTATTAATTAAAGAAATGCTCCGAACAAGCAAAAGGCCAAAATGATATACATGTGCTATGCCACTTTCATATATTAGGGAGTTCATGGCAAAATACCTATAGTTAAGGACATCTATGCTTTTTGAGTTACCAGTTACATGCAGAGGGCATTATTCTGCTTCCCAAATAATAATGAAATTATTGTTAATAACTTAGTAAACCTACTGGCAATCCAGAAATATCTTGCAACTGATGTAAGAGGTTATGACAACACAACAGCTGGTTACTTAAGGCATTTTTTATTTCCTGAAAGATAAAAAGTCCAAAGAAAAGCATTTAATTGACAAATAAGGCCAAGGCAAACCAAACTACAAAAAAGTAGGAATACAAATGAGGCAAAGCTACCAGAGTATAAAAGGCTGGTTTTGATTTATTACCAACAAAATGTAAGCTGCAGTTGTAATCAGAAGAGCAGACCTTGATAGGAACACAGTTTAAAAGAATCTTATGTTTTTCCATGGAACAGGGTTAGCGCAGTGGTGAAAGCGCTCGCCTCCCACCAAGGTGGCCCAGGTCATGATGTAGCTGAGTTTGTTGGTTCTTTACTCTCCTCCAAGTGGTTTTTCTCTGGGTACTCCAGTTTTCCCCTCTCCACAAAAACCAACATTTTATTTAATTTAATATTATTTGATTTGGTTTCATTTGTGCTTTATGGTGTCCCCGATTAGTACATCAGTGCTAAAAACAGTTGAAACTCAATTAAAGTTCATTATTATTATTATTATTATTATTATTATTATTATTATTATTATTATTATTATTATTATTACTATTATTATTAGTATGATTATTATTATCCCAAGACTCATGACTCAATTTTTTTTATATCTGCATGCTTGACAATGTATGCTTTATAGATATTGCCAGGGAAAGTTGCATCATTTTTTATATTGATAGACTACATCACTGATTAGCCAGAACTGTACATATGAATTTTAACACTATTTATAATAAGTAAAAATCTACAGCAAATGTGAAAATCTGATTGGCTGAGCTACTGCACAATATCAACCATTAGAGTGCAGCACTTGGTTGAAGATGGCAACCTTTTCGCACCTAAGCAATGTTCCGCAGACAGTAATACCGGCATTTTTTTTTTCACCAAAATGTGATTTGTTTGTAAAGGTAATCATACGGTTTCGAGTTCAATTTGGAATTAATTTGCACGAGTGAGTTTTTCAAAAAGCTGAAATTGCACGAGCCGCTTCGGCGAGTGCAATTTCAGCTTTTTGAAAAACTCACAAGTACAAATTAATTCCAAATTGAACGAGAAAAGCCGTATGATTACTTATTAATAATATAAACATGAAAAAATTCACCTGGAGGAAGTGCCGGAAGATCTCATTGCGGACGGACAGGAAGTAAGCATTTGACGCGGATTTGACACTTTATTTACTGAAGATCAACGGATAACGCTACGAACTCAAAGCGGTTCGTTTAAAAATAAAGAATATCATAATCCAGAAAATCGATGTGTAATTTGCACTGGTGTTACACTTTTTGCACTGGTATTACACTTTTTGCACTGGTGTTACACTTGAACTGCACTGCTCTCAGCCAATCAGAATCGAGTAATTTTTTCATGTATATTATTAATTATGATATTTACTAAAACAATTAGATTATTCGTTCTTGATTTCCATGAGGTGATAAAACTATAGAAATCTCGAGCTCATAATCTAACTGTTAAATAATGGTCCGGCTAAGAAGCAGGCAGAAAAACAATAGGGCTCGGCAATATGTCAGTTAATTTGGTGATGCTAATTGGCGCATAGAACAAGAGCCAAATTTTGTCGAGAGAGAGAAAATAAGGATATGGAAAAGACAAGGTCTAAAAATTACGTTTTTTTGAATTTTTTCATTGTTTTTTCGGGATTTTTTGGTATTAGCCAATGAGATCAGGCGATTTGAATGGAATTAACAATTAACTGTTCGCACCTTTTTAATGAGTTTTGCCGTTCACCTGCCTACCTTTTAGCCGGACCATTACTTAATTACCTTAAGGTGGTGTACTACATTAAATTTCAACAAATTAAAATGATTAAAATCACCTGTTGCTGAGAGTATGTGCTTGCTGCTTCCTCTGACATTTGTTTAAATTGCCTTTTGACTTGGTTCAGTCTTTCCAGGAGCTTTATAGGATTGAGCTAAAATTACAAGGATGCAAAAAGATAATTTAAAAAGAATTTAAGATTTTATCTTAATCAAGTTGTGTAATGTAATACAGTGAAACCTAAGCAGACACAATTAAACAGATACCCTTATTAAGGTGGATACTTGGTCTGGTCCTAAAATTAGTTTCTTATGTTTACCTTTTTAACAAACCTCTATTTGCTACGTACCTCTATTTTGCAGAGGGGGACACTAAACTGAATTATATGTTGATAATTTCTTTTGTTTTAAAAAGCAGACACAGGACCAAATTTACAATGCAGTTTTGGATTAGGTCCTTGAAAGGTTTGATTGAACAGTTATACCGGTAAGTGAAAAGTACATTTTGCTGCCAATAAACTGTAAATTACACAAAAATCCATCTGACTATCATCCATGTTCAAACGTTTCCAATTCTGATCACAGTGTAAAGAAATCGTTGAATTTAAATTTTAAGAATCCCTTATAAGGTGGTCACTTGGGAAGGACATGAGGATGTACGCTTAATGCAAGTTTCACTGTATTCAGTGAAAAAGCCACAGCAAAAATATAGCCAAAGTTTAGACTGATCCATTATAAAGAAAAGTTGTACAAAATTTCCAGGACATTAGAATTATGTTGCCTCACAACAATTGGAATAAACGCAATATTAGAAAGTAGCAATCTGAGAAATTCGCATAAGATTGAACAATCTTACATCAACAAATCTGAATGATTGTTAAGATACAACAGAAACCAATAACACTTGGAATGTGTAGCTCACGTTAACAGCTCATCCAGAGACGATGTTTCCAAAGTACCATATTTGGAAGTGTTTGTCCCAGTATTTGAGCTTGTTGGCAGATTTGGTTCATTTGATTTCTGTTGATTTTCCAAATTTGGTATTTGCTAGAATTAATATGAACACGTCGTGGTTGAAGACATTCAAAGGCAGTTACCGGTACATGTTTCAAATCAACTTATTCTCTGGAATAAACTAACCTCATCTTGGCCACTTTCTGAAAACTGCTGTGACAATTCTGAATCCAGCTTCAAGGAAACAAAGTTGAGATCGGACTCTGCCTTTTGAAACTACAAGTTTCAGTTTACAGAAAAGAGATAAAAATACTATTACATTAAATGACATGAAGTCTCAAATAATATTAGAGGCACAGATATAGAAGTATTTGTACTGAGGTACTTCTACTTGCATGTAAGTTCATTAGCTTGAGCTTAAAACCTCCAAAAGAACAGCTAATAATTGGTAAGGTCACATCCAAATTAAAGCTTAACACTAAAAGACCAGGGGCTGATACATTGTCAATGATAGATACAACGTACAGTAACTAAAGGTCACAGTAAGACAAAAATATAATTATGTTAGTTTAAAAAATAACGCAGATACTACGCGGCAGATAATTGGTCGAAAACCTATGGGTATCGTGCCAGTAAATTCATAAAATTGTAATCACTCGCCTGCGGCTCGTGATTTACAAGCTCTTCTCGTGTTCTCTCAACATACCGCGTGGTTTATTACCCCGGTAAACCCACAGAAACTGCGTTTTATTGCTTAAATGAATATGCTGTCAAAAGATGATACTGTGAGAAAAGCAGATAGGTAACTATGAACAGTTGGAAACGTAAAACATGTGCAATTCTAGATCTCTTTCGGCTGCTTTAATTCGTAAACTAATTGAAGAAACGGTAAGGTTTGGATTGAGCAAAGTTACTAAACTGACGTTGGTAAGGATAAAGGAAAACAGAAAAATACTTCAGTATTAGATAAAACTAAGTTGAGTGCTGTGACTGTAGCAGGCAAAGTTTACATTAGCATACTTGATTCTTCGAAGTACTGCAGTTGAAAATGAGCAAAGATAAGGACAACAAAGTTACAAGGACATAGAAGATCGATGGTGACCTGTCCGCAAGGAGAAAGTATGCTGAAACAAGATTTGTATTTTGGCGCCAAAATTTTGATTTGCAAAGTTTGCGGACTTTCTTCTACGTCTAGGCCGATTAACTGCAAGAAAAAAAGCTCTAATTATATAACAATACAGTAAAGTAAATTACGTATAAGCCGAAGAGACTCCTTGAAAAGCTAAAATTGCAAATCTTACCAAAGCTTCAAGTTTATCTACTGCAGGCTCCATGGTTAGATCGCCACTTACTATGTCATGTAAAGTTCGCGTATTGAGTTCTCTTTCAAAGCCCTCTGCTGCCCGACACAGCGGCAAAATGACTGCGCATGCTCGGCTTTTTTTCGCGGGTGTTTTCCCGTGCAGTTCTTGATAAAGAGAACCAAGCATCTTTTTCTCCGAATTTTAAGCCATCAGTGAGCGGAAATAAGTTTTATTATTTATAAAGACATTGCGACTTCGAGGGAGACGCTTCAGGAGTGATTTGTGGGAAGCTGCACACGGTGAGTAGCCTTTAATTGTGTAAATAACATCAAAAATTTCATGTCTTGTTCTGGCATGGACTTCGAATTTTAGCTAAAATCTTTACGTTACTCTCTGGCTGCAATGTTTTATTGCCTGGCACGTTTCTTTAATTTAGTACTTTGAAGCTTAGAAGTGTTCGTTTCATTTAACTTTCATAAGAAAGCTTGTGTTTACGACATTCTGTGTGTTCGATTGAACGAACTTTTCCTGACTTTTCAAACAAGTTTACGTGTACGCAACGTCAAAATAGAATTCCTTAATTTTTTTCTTGTACTGGCCCTAGGCAAAACACTGTCAGTTGAAGTTAATGAAGGTGACTGTATACAAATTTATGGCAATTAACAACTTAGTCTCCAACCAATTTAAGAGGCTCTCGATGTCATCTCTTTTGCATTTGGCGAGCATGGCACCCTTTGGTAGGTGAAGATGGCTATCCAACACAAGAACACTACCATTCGAGTCGGCTATAAATGTTATTGTCATTCCATTTATGATTGTAAATGCAGCATTTGCATTTCCTAGTCTTCTGCTCAGCTGATAGCTTAAGGCAGATTCATCAGCAGCACAAGCCTCTTTTATGAAACACACTGTCAATTCTTCTTCATAATTTAAACTGCCCAGACTGTTTCTTATAAGAGGCATGGCCTCCACTACTCCAAGATAAACTGGATTATTGGAGGAAATGAATGTGTCATATGCTTGATTCCCTCCCAAAATACAAGAAACAAAGGCTACAATCCAGTTGTGACTAAGAGGTTGACTGCTATTAATTTGGAGCAATTGTTTATTTGTAAGATAGGTCTTGGCCAGTAACAGGGAAATAACTGTGCATGCATTGCTCCCATGGCGTCCTCCTATCGTTGACTGTGACAAGGAAACAGGTAGCTCCCAGGAAGTAACAATGTCTGTAGTGGAAGGAGGGACATGAAGTGTGGAGGCTTGTGTTGACAAAGGTATTGGTGTATTGTAAGATTGCAGATTGTGAGATAATGGTTGTGCTGATGATTGTGTTGTTTGTTGAGAAGATTTACAGCTTGATTGCAATAGGATGGGACATGTAATGTGACAACCACGAGATCTGCGGTGACCAGGTCGCCCACAATGTGAACAGTTCTCAATTGTGTGCAGTTCCTTGTGGTATGACTGACTGTAGACCCTTTGGACAGTAAAATAGATTTTATTTGTTAGCAAATGGATCGTTAGATATTTGTCAAGCTGTCTCATTAATCAGTGTGCTGTCTGCCAAACCTTCCTCTTTCCAGCTTCTGCTCTTACTTTAATGATAACATTATTGAAAAAAGTACATTTTACTGTGGGTAGTGAATAATAAACAAGCTTTGTTTATTATTTTAAGTACAGAAGGTTACTGTGTCACAGCTACACATTATTCTATGTTTTTATTTTTCTTGTGACAGGTTCAGTTATGATCTACCTCAACTCCTTCAACTGCTGTTGGACCCTTTCAGGCTTGACATAAAGAAATTCAACTGGCAGTGTCTTGATATATGTGTTGTTATAATTTAGTAGGAGTTCTGTCATTTCTGCAAAAATGAAAGACTTCATAATCCCTCCTCGACAAAGAATGTCCTTTCCATTTTTTCTAACATAAGTGGTGCTGTGTATTGTTGTGGCATTTGATGGACGTGGCACTGCAGCAGCAGCCAGCTGAATGTCCAGCAGACTGGATGCCATGTGGATTGCTTTACTGGCTTTTTCAGTTGGATGAAGAAAAACGTTGACAACGTGAAAGTCATCCAGAAGATGGATTATAAGCTTTTGGTTCTAAAATACCAAAATAGAAATTAAATTATAGTTTTTTAATATAATTTTATTTTCAAACTCAGTCAAAAATCTACATACTATGTATATATAAATATTTAAATTACCTAGCAAGCTGTTTTGACTGTCTTGTCCATGAGCTCCCTGTGGTGTTTTGCCTGCTGCTGTTTAAACATGTCATTCATCCTGGTTCCTTGGCTGAAACTGAGCATTCTTCCTAAAGTCTGCGCTGACCTTGCCAAACCATGCAACTATTCTTTGTTCTTGTCAAGTTGTATGGTTCTTGCTGGTGGCACGTCCGTCTTGTCGAGTAGTAGAACTTAACAGAGTGTCATAGAGATGTGGCGAGTGGGTTTGGCAAAAGTGTCTCATATCTTCTGGTTTGTACAAAGCTTGGCCTCCATTGTTGTAGTGCCGGTACAGAGCTAACTGAAAATTTGCCACTTGCTGTGCAAAACATACTAAAATAAGGAAGAGAAGCAAAACAAACAAATAAATAATAATTGTAATAATAATAATAATAATAATAATAATAATAATAATAATTTTCATTTTAATTCCAACATGTATAATATACGAAGTAATTTACAGAAAATGTCAAAAATTTAAAATAAAGGTAATAATTTACATCATCGAATATCTTGTTTTCATTTTAAGTTTTTAAGTTATTCATGGTTCCTTAGATCAGCTGAAATCTGGGATAATAATACTGTAATAGTACTTTAATAATAAAATAATTATTGTTTTTCCTAGTTTTCTAATTGTACAATTCTTAGCTTGCAGGTGCTTCATTACATGTACAGCTGAACATGTATCATGTGAATAGTTTTGTTAAAAATTTAAGCATATTACCTGACTGTTTTTCACTTCCATTGATTGTGCAGTAGTTAGGTCTTGCAGATGATTTACCCTGCAAGAGTGGATTTGAAATAAGCTTGTGTTTTTACTGTTTTGATTATCTTTTTAACCTGACCTGTTGTTTAATTGCCTAGCTACCCATTTGATTGCAATACATAACTCATTTGTTCTGGCTGGTGAAGCACAAGTGGCTGTAGTTTCTAGGCTGGTCTATAATTTTGTTAAAAAAAAAAACAGTCACAGTATGTGTAATTATTGAATAGCATTCACATTGTAATAATAATTAAACTTTTATAGCCATATGGCAGTTTAAGTATCCCTCCTACCCTGCCTTGATACATTTTAGCCTGGGAAACAGGTTACCATCCCCTCTCCAAAAAGAGGTTCCTGATACTTTGAATTTGATATGCATTTTGTCTTAACTCATTCCTTAAGGTTTGGTCTCGAAGAAAAAAGAAAAACATACAAATGCTTTTAACTCGTTTAATTTTTCTTTTCTACGTGTAACAGCAGAGGATAAGAAAATATTTCCACTATTTTTTTAACCAACTTTAACAGACATTGTATGTCTTCAGTATTGCAATGACTGTACCTACCTTTTTCCTCTTGCTTGGCTTTTTATATTTAGCCATGAAGGAAAATTTCTTGTCAGCGTTTCGCCGGCAACTGGTGCACCAACGAGTTCCGGGTCGATACGAAGGCATACTTTTCCCCACTTCGTCGAAGACTTGAAATAACCTTGCAGGTATTGGAGTGGAGCTCAGCGCTTCGGAATGGCTGGGCAAAGGGCAGGAGCAAATTTTGTTCGCGTTCCTTAACACATGCCAGTGATGTTCGCAAACGAAATATCCACGCTCGACGTTCGCAACCCTGGCCATTTCTGCGTTGAGAGTTATCATTCGTCCCCGGCAAGCATACTTTTTCCGTGTTTTTCCCCTCAAACAACAAATTTTTTCAACAGGTGATTTCTCTTTAGAAAATACGAACGCTAGTAGTAACGCTGCTACGATAAACAAGAACTTCATGTCCGACTTCGAACAAGAAATTCAATACTGTTACCACAACCGTTTTTTTGTTACAAAAGATATGGTAAAGAGAAACTAGTAGAGAAACTCTTTTCAACGTTACAACCTTAGCTGGCTTGTGACGACCTTAACCTCCGCGAAAACAAAACATTTGCCGGGAATTTTAAATTGCCGCCATTATGACGCGGTTTGTTTATATGGAAATATTATGGTGCCCATTCCTTCTCGCGTAAAAATTACCCAAGCGACTTGGATCATGCGCAGTCATTTTGCCGCTGTGTCCTGCTGCCCTGGGCCTAACGTCTTCCAGCCTCTGATAGAGGCATCGACAAATTCTGGACAGGATCACGGATCAGACATACATATTTTGAGAAATAAAGAAAGTTGGTTATAAAATAACGAAATGAGAATAAAAGGAGAAATGTTGCATGGCAACGCAAAATAAAGTCTGCGTGAGCGAGGCATCGTCGGAAGTTATTTTGGCCCCAAGCCCCCGGAGACTCTAGGGACATGATGGGGCGAGTTCAGCCCCGGTACTCACGTACGTCGTGTACAACTTTCATTGCAAATCATTAACACAAGCGAAAAAAGTATGAACAAGCAGTCATCCACTGAGCCAGTTCCTCAGTAAACAAACGCCCCGACTTTGCCTGTCTGAATGCCTACATGAATGGAAACTAACAAGAGATGAGATGTTTCGTTCATAGGTAAGAAACAGCAGGCTTTTATATTTCCTGATTAAACCTGAAATACGACTCCCGTAAAACCTCGCGAAGCTTGTGTTTGAAGAACTCGCAATGGGTTTTCCTATCAGGGCTGAAGTGCAATTATTGTATTCGTTTTTTTTCTTGGTATTTTTTGTATAAAATTACATAGACCTTGCTGCTGTGTTCAAAAATATTTAAATTATTTGAAGCTCGATGTTTCAGCTTTTTCGTGGCCTGGTAAGAGTGAATATATACACTGTGGCGTAAGGCCGATCAACTTACGGATAGCCCGGAACTAAGGCTAGCTTGCGCTTATGACAACGGTAACTACTGCTCTAACTGCACTACATGTATCTATCTATCATTAATAACTACGAGTATTTCTATGTTACACAGCATTCCGATTACCGGTGTACAATTGCCATGTATGGAAATATAACAGAAAACGAGTTTACATGTTGAGTAACACGTTGAGCAATCTTACGCACAGCAGATTTTACGTGAGGTTATGCCGATTACACTGCATTCTTATTACGCAGGTGTTGTTATCACGCTGTGTCACGATAAGTCACGCTTGTAATACTTGGATACAATACATTATGCGAGCCAGCGAGGCATGCGAGGTATGGAATAAATATACGAGGCAGACGTGCGAGGCATGAAAAAAAAAAACAGTTCAGGGCTCAAATTGCGACAGAAGCAACCGAAAAAAGTCATGTGACTAGTTTTCACCTTCACTATTACGAAATAAAAAGGCTAGTAGTTGCTACATTACCGTTAATTTTGCTAAAATGAATGGAGAAATGAAAAAAATATTTTGTTTCTTGTCAGGATTTTATTTTAATATGAAGTTATGGGCCGAAATTTCAGCGTAACTTACCAGCGATGTTTCGTACACAATGTACCATTCCCTCGATCATTCGCCATTTATAGCGGTTTCTTTAGCCATGTATTGCAGGCTCATATATTTTGTTGAATCTAAGCGCTTGAAGAACGCCGTATGAAAGGGATTTAACTTTTTTCCAAAGTCATCTATAAATGGAGGATTCGACCAAGCGAAAAGTATATTTTCAAGAAAACGGGAATAATTTTCACGTTTGAAAATTTCTCGCGAAGAACTCGGCATTTAACTCATCCCGGAAGATGTCACCGAAGCTTATAATCAACTCGTGGCACTGAGAAGCAAACCGAACGGAGATTTCCTTTTTAACGCCGTTTCCATGAACTGGGTACGAGTTGTTTGTGCCTCGCGTGTTTTCAGAAGTTTGGAGCTCTACTATTGGTGGAACCATAGCAGTGTGTGAATCGAAGTGAATAAATTAGATGAATGATTGAATGAATGAGAAACGTTCGTTGATACCGTGGGGAGTAAGAGAACCGAGATGGAAGATAAACTTCTGTTGTAGGTTTTAACGGCTTTCCGTGTTGCCCTGATGCCCGGAAAGGCCGCATACCGCCATGTTTTGAGTGGAGTGGTTAGGTAGATATATAATGTATGTTTATAATAATTGTATACTGTATATAAATTGTACGTAACCCACCATCCTCTCATTCGCTCCGACGAAGGGCTAACGCTCGAAACGTCATCACCTCCCTTTTACCTTACGGTGCTATAACTTACTTTATTATATCTCTCAGTTAGTACGCGCGCTGTGATTGGTCAATTTAGCGGGACGTACTTCACTGTACGGCCCGCTAAAGTTTGTTTTGGTCGCCAAAATGACTCCAGAGATACAATAAATATCTTATTAACCTCGTTTTCTCGGTCCGTACTGTAAAATACGGATCCTCGTTTTTTCCCGTCGATTTATGGCCCAAGCGCGAAGCGCTTGGGCCATAAATCGACGGGAAAAAACTCGGTCCGTATTTTACAGTACGGACCTCGAACTCGATTAATAAGAGGTATTTATCAATCCTTTAAACGTAGCTTATGTTAACGTCACGCTCTGCTTAATTTCCTTCTAAGGTTGATTACTTATGTTTATTTTGGACGTGTTTTCTGCCAGCTACATATACTTTTCTTTTTGCTATTGGTCCTGCAAAGAAGTATTGCCACTCTACTTTTTTACTGCCTATTCACTCAGGAACTCACCAAATTCGAATCACGATCAAAGCACGCTCTATCACGCTCTAGTACACTTTATCACGCACTACCACGGCCTACCACTAGTTACAGCTACCGGTACCATTAAAATCATTGGAATCAACGGCGTGCGTTCCTTTTGTAAAGTCCTAAGGGTAGAAGCTATCCCTGTGGTTCCCCAAGGATCACAATCATTTGATATTGTGAATTACGTCAAATCCTCTGCACTTCAGGTAGTACGATGAAGCAGAACTGATGGATAAACGGGGTAAAAATAAAACGATTCCTTTTGCTCAGTTTTCAACATCGGCTTGAACTACGTTCTGTACAAAGTCCAGTCCTCGTTTTAGTCCAATGGGCCCATGGCTAGTGATGGGCCCAAGGTTTTAGGCAAAACGGACACACTTATAGGGCAAGCGGCAGAAGAGCTTTTTTATTTAAGAAAACTTGACGCTGCTTTTTGGTAATTTTGCCAGAAGCTAACTGCATGATTTGTTTCTTTTCCATATAATATAAATTTTATTGACCAAGCGCGAGGGCTGTACTTGCCGTAAAAATATTTCCTGCCACGGCAAGTTCCGTACAAAAAGACCAATGCAAGTGAATATATATAGCTGCTAAAGTTGTGTACATAACTGCGATGATCAATCAATGTCATTAAAACTGAGACCAGTGGCAGATATTCTCCCACCACATTCCCGAGCAAGCTTGGTCAGTAAAAGACTGGGAACTTTTATGTACTGAAACATGCTCTCCTCAAGATCGAAACACGAGTATTTCTATGTCGGCTATCCATTCAGGAGTTTTGTATTTATTTATTTTTTTGCTAAAAATATAGTTTATACTATCTGCCCGGTTGATTTGAGAGAGGCGTATCTCGCAGTGTCGATTTTTATACGAACGAGTCTCGCACTCAAAACACTTTGAAGTCTCGGTCTCGCAATCTAAAAAGTCAAAATATCTCGGGCTCGCAAAGAAAAACGCTAGTCTCGCCGTCTCGCCGTCTCGCGTTTACCATTCGCCACCCCTTGAATAATACCTACCCACGAATAGTTAGTAACTAGTCGCGGCGGGTAGGTATCACTAAGTTAGGCTTATTATAACTACGTTTTTGGCGCTATACATATTTGTGTTTTCAAGGATTTCAGATAAACAGCAGTAACAGATTAAAGGAAATAAAAAATAGCAAAACAAAATGACTACACAAAAATGACAAATACAACTATGTTTTTGGCGCTATACATCTTTGTATTTACAAGGATTTCAGATTACAAGTTACAGGATTACTCCAGTTTTGCAAATTTTTTTATTAACTCAAGGATCGAAGATAGTGCCAGGTACAAATTCTCTTGTTTGGAAATTTTAATAAGTGTTTCATGTATTTGAATGTGGCCTAAAACTTTGAAACAACTGACGTCACTTTGTGTTTAAACTCATGATAATATTTATAAGCATTCACTGTTTGTTCACTAGCCTGTTGTTACCTTATGCGTGGTTACTGGAGAAGTTTCTCTAAAATTCTTTTCATCCGTGAACAGATAGAGATTACAGTCAACGATGGATGAAACATTAGACAATGAGTCAGTTATTCAACCAACAACATACAAGGAATTTGGACCGCACGCGAAAGAACAAGAAAATGGGAAGAGTGAATCAGATGCTCGGCTAACAACGGACCACGTTGTACAAGAATTTGGCGAAAAAGGTGTTCAAAGTGATGCAAGTGATCAGTCAAGAGTGGCCAGTAAAGCTTTCAGTGAGACAAATGGTCAGGCAACAGAAAACAAAGAAACTGTGGGCCAGGAAAAAGGAGACCTGAAGAGTGAGTCAGATGGTCAGCTGCCAACAATGGACCACGTCGCACAGGATAGTTACAAATGGGATGTTCAGAAGGATGCAAATAATCAGTCAAAAGTTGGTCCTAAAGCTGAAAATGAGACAAATGGTCAGGCAACAGCAGACAGAAAAACTGTGGAAAAGGAAAATAGACAAGATGTGAAGACTGTGTTAGTTGCTCAGGATAATAGCAAAGAAGATGTTCATAATGATGCAAGTAATCAGAAAGATCGCAGTAAAACTGGAGGTGAGGCAAATGTTCAGACAACAGCAAACAAAGAAACTGTGGGCCAGGAAAAAAGAGAAAATAAGAGTGAGTCAGATGCCCAGCGAACAACGGACCACGTTGCACACGAAAGAGATGAAAAGGAGGTTCGTAATGATACAAGTAATCAGTCAAGAGTGAACAGTAAAGCTAGAAGTGAGACAAATGTTCAGACAACAGCAAATCAAGAAACTGTGGGCCAGGGAAAAGGAGAAGTCAATAGTGAGTCAGATGCTCAGCTTACGAAGGACCACGTTGTATATAAAATTAACGAAGATGATATCAAAAATGATAAAAGTAACGAGTCAAAAGTGGACGATAAAGCTGAAATTGAGATAAATGGTCAAGCAACAGCACTAAACAAAGAAACTGTGGATCAGGAAAAGGTAGGAGATATAAAAAGTGAGTCAGATACTCTGCTATCTCCAGAGAGGGAACATCTCAAAGAGAAGACAGAGGATCTGAGAATTAATTGTGACCACTATCTTACTGCAGCAAATGAAGGAATCGGATTAAAAACAGAAGACGCAACTAGACATTCAGAACACGAAACTTCACCTAAGGCAGCAGTAATGGACAAGGGTGTGAAGTCTATGTCGCTTGATGATCAATCTACTGACAAGGTAATCACGGTTTCAGCAAAAAAGTTTATTTCTTTATTATACCTAATAATGCCTCAATCTGATTTTACTGACGAGTGCTACGGTTGTGTTTACTTCATCTCTGTTATCGTATCTGTGACGCTGCTCAAGATATTAATACGAGTGTAGCATGATATTTGTGACCTTTGTGAGAGGAAAGACCTATTATGTCATGACTATCTTTGGCCAATAGAAGGCGCTGTTATATACCATGGTATTTCATCACAGCCTATGGGCTGAAATAGAACCTCTCTTGCTACTGGCTATATCGTTCTATGACGTGTCAGGTTGACAGCTATCATGGAGGTCTCGCCAATCTCGCTGCGTACGAGAGATGGCCACTAAACCCAACGAGGGATTTTAATAATACTTTAAGCGAGAAACATCGTAGAAACTCATGCACGACGTGTTGACAACGTATCTGCTACGTTCTAAGTGCCCGCAATTTAATTTAACAGCGGAATAGCAAATGCTCAACAAACGACTTCGTGCATATTGTCACAGTATATTAGGTTCATTTCGTGTATTCGTCTATCCTTTTTACACCCTTAGCTTCTAGCTAGTTCATAGGCCGAATAAAGGTGTTTTGCAGTGGTCAAGGTTTTTTCAAAACGTCCGAGAATTTCGAAGACAAAGACCTTAAAAGAAAATTCATACAGAATCATTTAAGGCAAATTCCACCTAACTGCACTGTTTTCTGAGAGTGCCTAAGCATCTGCTTAATGATTAAATTTTAATTTGGAAGTAATTTATGCGCCCCTTTGGGGAAAGGATTGCATTTTAAACAAGGATTTATGAAGGTAATACGCGTTTAGTATTTTCCTATTAGGCACTTGCTCAGAGTTTTCAGAATTTGGTTTTGAAGCACCAAACAACTTTTACCATACCACCTTTATCTCATTCCCGATCTGTAATTGTTATTATCTAGAACACTATGCTTGAAGATTTTCGCCATTTTATCTTTCGTGCTTCTCTCGATTGATGCCTATCGCTAACGAGGAATTCCCCCTTGTAAACAGGCAACGAAATTCAGGACAGATATTGGGGATCTCGAAGTACAATTAGATGCAGCAAATAAAGTGGAAGACATGTCTAAAGAGGCAGATTATTATAACTCTCTGGGGAGAAGCTATGCATTGCACGGTGATTTAAATCAGGCCTCTGAATATCACTCATTGGAACTACAGTCGGCGAAAATAGCAAACGACAGGAATCGGGAACAACGAGCCTATTGTTTTCTTGGCATTGTTTACCAGAATCTTGGCTGCTTCGAGCAATCCATTCGATGTTTCAAATTAGCCCTTGGTATTGCCAAGGAGGAGGAACTAATAGAAAAACAGAGAATTTGTTATATAAATTTGAGTGCTGTATATCAGAAGCTTGGACACTTAAAACAACTTATAGAGTGTCAAAGATCGCTTCTACAGATTGCCCAGGCAACAGGAAACAAATCTCATGAAGCAGACTTAGCATGTAAACTTGGTATTTTCTATGGAAAGACCGGTCTTCATGAAAAAGCGATCGAGAGCCACAAGCTCTATCTGGAGAATGCTCAAAACGTGGGAAGTAGAGCCAACGAAATGGAGGCGTATTCCAATCTTGGCAGTGCTTTCCAAGAACTCGGTAATTTTGCTGAAGCCATAAACTGTCACAAGAGGGCTCGTGATATTGCCAAGGAGGAAGGAAGCAAGGAGGAAGAAGGAAGAGCTTGTGGAAATCTAGGTATTTGCTATCAGGGTATTCAAGATATTAAACAAGCCGTTTGGTACCACACAGTGCAGTACGAAATTGCTAAGGAAATGGGAAACAAAGACGCTGAAGGACGGGCTTGCAATTTTCTTGGCCTTTTAAATAGCATGCGTGAGGACTATGAAATAGCCTTACAATATCACGAGCTCCAGCTGAAACTTGCAGAAGAGGTGGGAGACAAGGCTGCTGAAGGACGCGCCTATTACGATTTAAGTGTTGTACATGAAAATCTTGGTTCTTATAAACAAGCGATATTTTATGGCAATCTATACTTGAAAATTACGAAAGAAACAGGGGACAAAGTTGGCGAGGGTCGTGCGTACTCGAGTTTAGGACAAGCTCATTACAAACTCTTTGACTTGAAGCAAGCGTTGGAATATTATAAGTTGTATCGAGATGTTGCCAAGGACACAGGAGACCGGGCTGGTGAAGGCGATGCGTATTGTAGTCTAGGCTGGGCATATCTCGATCTGGGTAATTTAAACGAGGCCATTGAGTGCCACAACTTGGAATTAAAAATTACCAAGGAATTAGGTAATATAACCAACGAGGCAAGGGCGTATTGCAATCTGGCGAATGCACATTCTAGTGTGGGTGGTTTTAAGAAAGCCCAAGAATACAGTGAATTGTTCTTGCAAATTGTCCAAAGGTTGGGCGATCGAGAAGGCGAAGCTCGTGCATACTGCAACCTAGGTGCAACTTACCTGAAGCTCTGTGATTTTAAGAGATCGATAGAGTGCACCCAGCGTTCCTTGGAGATGGCAAAAAAAATGAAAAACAGGGATGGAGTAGGTCGTGCATATTGTCATTTAGGCCTTGCCTATAGCGGTTTAGGGTACCACACAGAAGCAATAACGTACCATAAGAAACACCTTCATATAACGCAGCAGCTGGGAGACAAGGTAAGCGAAGGGCGAGCCTACATAAACTTAGGTAATTCATATAAAAGTATCGGTAAAATTTCAGATGCCATCGAGAGCCATAACCAAGCACTGCAAATTGCAAAAGAGCTTGATAACAGAAGAGAAGAAAGAGTTGCATGTTTTAATCTAGGAAGTTCGTATGGCTATTTGTTGGATTTCAAACGAGCTGCAGATTACTTTCAGACATCCCTGTCGATTTCTAAAGAAATGAGTGACAAATCTGGAGAAGCAAGTGCATATGGTAGCTTGGGAAATGTTTTGATGAATGTCGGCAATTTTGAACTAGCCTTACAGAACCGCAAACAGAACTTAGCCTTGGTGCAAGAAACTGGGGAAAAAGATCGAGAAGGACTTGCGTATTATTTTTGTGGTGTGTGCTTCGAAGCCTTGGGATTCTTAGACAAGGCCATGCTGTCGTATCGCGCCAGTGTGAACACATTTAATTCTCTTAGAGAACTGCTCCAATCCAAAGACGAATGGAAGATTGGCCTAAGAAATTATTATTGGATGTCATACCAGGCCATTTGGAATCTTCTCCTGAAGGAGAACAAGTTTGAAGAAGCTCTATGTGAATCAGAGAAGGGGCGGGCCCAAGCACTGGAAGATCTCTTGATAGAGCAATACGGATATGATACAGTAAATGCCCGGACAGTAGATGTACGTCTTGAAGACATTTGCAACTTGACCCCAACGACTATGTTGTATATGGCAGTTGGAGAAAGCGAAATTAACCTTTGGTCTGTAAGAAGAGGTGAACGTGTATATTTTTGGAAAGAGAAGTGCGATTTTAGACATTTAAAGCTCAAAGAAGTCACTGATCTAGAATCTCTAGTTAAGAGAACAGTAAAACTAATAAGCTCTCCTTCTAAAGGTAGATGCGAGGATCGTTCCCTGGACGTCCTCGATCGAGACGTACCGCCTCCAGCGGAAGACGAGGATAACGACACGCCAATTCCTACCCGTGATGTTGTTAATGAAGACGATGACGCAAGAGCAACTAAGAAACAAGAAGTTGACGTTGACATCCTATTACGCATGTTGTACGATATTACTATCCGTCCAGTGGTAGACCGCATTGGTGGCACTGAGTTGATCCTTGTTCCTGACGGTCCATTGTTCTTGGCTCCGTTTGCTGCATTCATTGACTCAAATTCTCGTTGTCTTGGTGAGTCCTTCACAATTCGTGTGGTTCCTTCCCTGTACAGTCTGAAGCTGATTGTAGACGCCCCTCAGGATTATCACAGCACCAAAGGAGCCCTCATTGTTGGAGACCCATGCGTAAAAGAAATTGTAAAGAAGGATGGAAGGAGGGTGGTGCAACTTCTCGAGCAGCTGCCAAACGCCAGAGAAGAGGCGATAATGATTGGAAGCATATTGAATACTACTCCTCTTATAGGCGAGAAGGCTACGAAACGAGAAGTGTTAAAGAACCTGAGCGCAGTTTCCTTGGTGCATATAGCAGCACATGGCAGAAGCGAAACTGGTGAGATCGCACTTACTCCAAATCCTGATCGTAGTTCCAAGATCCCCGAGGAAGGCGGCTACGTGCTTTCTATGGCAGAGGTGTTGAGTGTTGGCTTACGAGCAAAACTTGTTGTTTTGAGCTGCTGTCATAGTGGCCGTGGAAGAATTAAGCCTGAAGGTGTGGTTGGCATTGCACGGGCTTTTTTGGGTGCTGGTGCTCGCTCTGTTCTGGTGTCTTTGTGGGCTCTTAACGACGAGTCAACTTTAGAATTCATGCGCAGTTTCTACCAACGACTGATAGACTGCAAGAATCCCAGCAAAGCCCTGAATCAAGCCATGAAGTCTATGCGAGAGTCGGATGCTTTCAAGGCAGAGAAATACTGGGCTTCATTTGTACTTATTGGCGATGATGTGTCCTTTGACTTCCAGGAGCTGCAAAGTGGTATGTACCTGTTACATTTGAGCAATTGTTCCCCGCTCTTGGCTACAGTCTCGAGTTACTTCTTCTGTTTTGTAATCTGCATGCAGAAGGGGTTTGCTCTTTATTTCATTTACCTTTTCAATCTTCGGAGTAATCAATACGCAACTTCTCCTTACTGCATTGATACATTGTCATATAGACAGATGACAAGAACGAAGGGATTTATCAACTCGTGGATAAGGAATAGATCTAATACTAAATCCCCCCAAACTAACATCTTTGGATGCCAACGTTCTGTTAAGTGCGCGCTAATATCAAAACTAAAATTCTCAATAGTGGTCCCTACACATTCCATTAAGCAGCAGTGTGAAAAAATATGTTGAAAAGCATCCTATGTCATTATTAGTAAATGATGAGATGCTTATCAATTTCGTGACTTTAAGGCTAATGAAGCTTAATCATGATTGTCCAAAACAAGTTATCGGTAGCTTACAATTTCTCTGTTTCGTTTAAAAATATCGATGAAAGGAATTTAAGGTGTTTGTATAACAAACTTTGCAAGACGAAATTTTCTTAATGCTCTCTCTCCAAATTTGTTGAAAGCTCCTGAGGGCGTTATTTCGAACATTTATGTTAACTGGTCTAAAGGATTTTCTTTCTTCTTTTCTTATCTTTCAGTTCTCTGAACGACCGCAGTCTTTCTCGCAGAGCAGGTTTTATTTCTACTTTACTTCGAAGTCAAACTCCAAAATTAATGGAAGTAGGCATTTGTAAAGAAAGCTTGAGTCATGCCCAAGATCTTGTCCTCAAATGCATATGTGAATTTGCTCGGTTCATTAAAGAACACAAGTGTTCGCTTGATTATAGAGGTTGATTCGAAGAGCCAAGAACTGGAACTTTTTTGTCTCATTTTATTAAATCATTAGTCATGACATAGTTTCACATATACCATCTCCAGAGAAAAAAATATTACCTGGAGAATGTAGAAAACAACCTTTTCCACTATCAGAAATATTGTATATGTTGTAGTTCAATTTTATCCTTGGTTTAAATTTTATTTTCCCTTGTTTCAAACTCATTATCATAAATTACCATACCAGAAAACAAAGGAAAATAGAATTTGAACCAAGGAAAAAATTTGAACTACAACATATACATTGTTTTTTATCTTATGGGGGGGGGGGGGGGGGGGAAACAAAAAATCTTGCAAGGGAAAATGCCAAGACAAAAAAGTTTGTGCAAAGAAGAAGGTAAAGAAAAAAATTCAGGCAGAAGAAAGGTCCAATTGTGACTTTTATTTAGTGTACAAAATTCGCCTGTGTCTATTAAAAATAACTCTTATTCGAAATATTTTTGGGGCCTTACGCTAGGAATGGAGGGCACTACAGAGGGGCGTGTTTTAGTGAATGGAGTATGGCACCATTGTGATGGGCTACGAGAGAGGAATTCCAGAGGGCAGGGATTGAAAAAATGCACAGGGAAGCCGTCCACTCCAAATGGCTTCCTCCTCTCTCACTGTGTGTACATTTTCGAAACGTTTTTGCATTAAAAAGTGGCCTGTATCCTTTGATCTGTTGTGAGTGTAAAATAATTTATAAAGCTCAAAAACATAGATAATGAATCAAGATTTCACTGTTCCAAAAAAACGCAATATTTGTCTGAAAAAAAAAAGATTCAAGCAAGCTGAAAATTTCCCACCCTCCCCCCCCCCCCCATCACTTTTCTAATAGTCCGTCTCTTATGCTAAATTAATTTGAAGTTCTTTGATCCTTTGATTTGCATAAGGAATTGATAGGGTCTGTCCTCTTTGTGATTCATTCCAGTTTAAGCATATTGATCTGTTTAACTGCTCATATCGTATAAATTTAAGGGTGGATTTTTGGTATTGTTATGTTATTTTTTAATGCTGCAGCATTCTGTATTTGTTGCAAAATAATGGTTGGCTATTGGCATGGCATTGTTGTTGTGAATTTGAGCCTGAAGAATTTGTGAAAGATGTATTTTTCAGTGTTGTCACAGACGGACTCGGAAAAAAGAAAATCCTAGTTCTCCCAAAAGGAGTGGAACCTACAGCCCTCCGATTACTTATTTCTTTTCAGCCCGGGAAACCATTCTATTCACTCCTCAAAAGTAAGATTTTCCCTCGAAATCCCATACATCCATTTCGCTCTGACGTGCAAATTTGGCCAGCAACAGGAAAACTACCGTATCGACTTGATCATTTTGTCTGAATTAATCCTGTAGTATTAAGTAAGCACGCAAGGACAGCTTTTATCTAAGTAGTTATTCTCGTTACTGAGTGTCATACACTTTTCTATGTGTCATTTTGGAGAATTTGGTATAAGATCGATTCAATACCATCAAGTCGATAGTTTTCGCAATTCTCAACATCTGCTGTTTGGGAAATGCATTGATATCGTTAAAAGAAAACTCAGATTGAATAGGTCGTAAATTTTTTCGAGTACAGGCGATACACAAGTATCAAAGGGTTCAATGAGAGACTCGAATTCCAAAATATATCCTAAATATTTGACCGGTTAGCTCAGTTGGTACAGCACGGGACTATCGTGCGGGAGGACATTGGTTTAAACCTCGGACGAACAATCACTCAGGGTCTTAAAATAACTGAGGCTCGGAGAGTGTGCTGCCTTTGCAATGACATCTGTAAATGGTTAGACTTTCCCTTTCTTCTCGGACAAGGACAATAAACCGTAGGTCCCGTCTCACAACCCTTGTTCGTATAACTTCGTGAGACGTTAAAGAACCCACGCACTGTTCGCGAAGAGTAGGGGACGTAGATCTCCTTGTTATGGTATGGCTTTTGTGAATGTATTTTCACACACGTATGTATTCTTAACGAGCTTATATGCCTCCTAGGCGTTACGTGTATAAATAAAATATTGATTGATTGATTGATTGATTTATTTATTAATTAATTGATTGATATCGTATAGCAATATGCTCGTCTGTTATTTTCTAATCTTATAAAATAATGATAATCATCTGTTAAATAGCCACTTTATTGTACTTTGAATGTGCACTCGATGATTCACATTATGAAGGTGGGCGATGCCCGTGATGAAAAATGAGAAATCTTTAGATTCCAGTGCTCGTAGACGTTAATGTTTCAAGAATTGCATGAGTCATCCATGTTTGCTTGGTAGCCAATTTCGGGTTCATCTGTATCCGCGTGAGGACTGTTACAAATCATTTTCTTCTGTTTGTTCAATTTCCTAACAGCTGAAGAGGTGAGGTTGTGCGAACGTTTTCAAGGTACCATCAATTTCCAGCAGGGTCATTGAAAACCCAATTGCCAAGATAACTGAGATCCTAATATCAACAGAACTGAACCATTATATTTGGACTTTTGGAGAGTGAAACATAATAACATGTTTTTTGTTTGTTTGTTTTTCGAGTAAAACTAAACGCTAAAAATCTTGCCGAGTCGTGTGTTTGGTTAATTATAATTTGTATAGAGTCGATAGTTTCTGTTTTAATGGCTATGGAGCAAAACGACATTTCCGTTCGTTGTCGTCAACGTCTTGGACCTCAGCGTCAGAGCCATCTAGGACGACTTTTTCTTCTTGTCTGCAAGAGAAAATCATTCAAACAACGAATGAAAAGCTCTATTTGATATTCTGGAAACGAAAGACTGTTATCTTAATCTCGAAAATATTACTGATTTCAAAACTCAAACACTACAAAATTAAAACTTACTAATCAAATTGAAAATAAATGATTCCGTTGTCTAAGACCCTTGGGAGGGGCTTCCTGTTCCCTAAAACATATTCCTGGATTTTGCCAACTTTTCGCACTTAATATCCCGCCCCAGAAAAGGGTCAAGTTATTACCTCTGAGACTCGTTTAACTTTGAGTGTACGAGACAATCACGGAACAATAACGACCCAGAACTCCAACGCTCTTCTGTGATTTATTAGGCGAACGATTTATTAGATTTAACATTTATTCGATGAATATTCAACGAGACTAAGTCGAGGTGAATATTAACTGATAATCGCTGAGCCTGTGGCGAATAATTGTTTTAGTATAAATACACAGGTGATTATTTCAAAAAAAGAAAAGAAAAAGCATTGTACAACACAAAAAACTGTATTTCATCAAGAGAGCGTGAACGACTGGCAGCCATTTTGGTCGTCGAGGTGATTATCGGCTGATAATCCGAGATAGCGAACCAATCAGAGGGGGCGATTTTGTATAATCACCTGAGTATTTATACTAAATGTGATTTATTAGGAGAGTGATGGACTAAGACGAAACGTGAGGTGATAGGGGTGAGGCTACTATTTTCTCAAGCGATAAGTTACACTGATTTACAGTTTGCAAAGAAGTATAACACAATTCAGTGTTTACCTCCTGTCAAGTCAGTGTGTATGGGGGCCGGTAGAGAATCGTCCCAGTCCTCTCTCCAATAGTCAGGTAACTCCCTTGGTGACAAGAGGGAACTAGAACTCCGGTCAGACCATCTAGGAAAAAAAGACACAACTTAAATCAGATCACGCTACAAAGTTTCAAGGGACTAAAGATTTTTACCTTTGATGTCAATTTATGACAATTTAGACGACAAAGTAAACAACTCAAAATGAAGTTAAGTGGTCTTAAGTCAATTTGTTCCTGGGAGGGAAATTTTACGCTGCAATGGGCTGGTAGCCCATCCAGGGGGGAGTAACAATACTCTTGAGTGCTTTATACTACAGAAGCTCGTGTGAGTCTCACGGTTCATTTGTGCCTTAACACTATAATAGTAAAGATGTCAGGTGTAAACGAATCATAAAGAAATTGTCGCTCGAAATCGTTGCTCCGGACTAAAAAGGAGGAAGGAAGACTTTCAGCTTAAAATTAATCATATTCAAGGACGTGATTTAGGTTAAAGTGTGCCCGTGACCCCCCTCCTCACTCCTCCCTCTCCAACCCCTCCTTCCCCACCCCCTCCTTCCCCACTGTGCAATTGAGACGAGAATAGAGTAATGTTTGTTTTAGGAAACTGAGCGCTTCCATGCAACTATTATGTAGGCTTCTCCATTCCCCTCGCTCACTGCTCATCCGACTAAACGCCACTTTTGGCAAAATCAGGAGCTCCTGGCAAAACACAGCGTGGATGTTAAAATCACAATCTAGTAGGTACCCTGGGTGTGATGCTACGTTGCCTTACGTTACATTACGCAGCGTTATGTTACGTTAGGTTAAGTCACATTGTGTTGCTATGTTATGTTATAAGGAGAACCTTCTAGAGCCTGTTAAGATTCATATATTTGCGTGTCGTAGTCAAGCAACATTCTTTCTAGAGAGTTCTAGAACACACTAAAGCGTGATGTAACCGAGTTAAGTAATCATACTATAAATAGTTGCTATTGTAATCTTCCGAATATTCTAGAATTCTCTGTAAATGTGTATATGGAAGGATACCAACACAACTCTGGCATTTACGTACGTACGCTCGGACGTAGTCTGGAGTTGTTTGGAGATCGCGTTTGCCGTGACCGAAGAAGAATTGAAGTTGTTTCCCCTCAAATTGATATTTCAAAGAGAGGGGTAAAGGATGGGTCCCAAGCACCTTTCACGGACATTAAAATATAGAAATAACGCATCACATTTAATCGGACAAACGATTTTTAAGGTTCACGTATCACGACAGGTAAAACATTCACAGTTCACGGATTTTAATTTCGCGTTTTCACCGGTCACGACAATTAAAAACACTTAATCACGTATCACGCAATAACCCCTTTACCCCCTTCTTCAAAGGAGCTCGTGAGTTATACTGTCAGTGGTGACTTAAGTCATTTAGTATTAAAGTTGAGATAGCTTGTTAGCGCACATTTAAGTTTAGCGATCGCTCCCTCTGTAGACTATTCGAATTTCAATTGTCAGTTTCAAATAAAGTTTGATTTTAATTTTTTTAATTTTTTTTAATTTTAATTTTTACACATTTAAGTTTAGCGATCGCTCCCTTTGTAGACTATTTGAATTTTAATTGTCAGTTTCAAATAAATAGTTGAGTTCGTAGCGGGAGTACGTTTATCACTCTTTTCTGTACAGACAGAGAACAGGCTTATTTATTTACATAGTTGCTGTCTCGTAACATTACGTTATGTTATGTCATTTTGTGTTGCTATGCTATGTTATATTCTGTCAAATAATGTAATATCATTTCATGTCATGTTATGTTATGTTATGTTATGTTATGTTATGTTACGCTACGCTACGTAACGTTACGCTATGCTATTTCACGTTTTGCCTTACAAAAAAAACATGAAGTACGAAAATGTTTCTAGATTTTCTGGAAGATGAGGTTGTGAATTTATTGAAACGTTGGGAAATATTGAGTAATTTCAGTAATTTTTATTAAATCGAAGCTCGGCAGTGCAATGGGAAAAACTGTCTTCACTGGTGTTACCATTTCATACGTAAGTTATACATCACTTACTCAGAATCTATATCTTCTTCCTCGCTGCTCTCGCCTCCTTTCGTTTTCATAACTTTCCTGAAGAAGCACAGATAACAAAAGTTCAAATTTGCATTAAAATTCAAAACTCATCCATTTAGAGTGATTCTCAAAAACATAATATAAAGGTTTTTTTTCCTTGTTAATTACGGCGGAGAGTAATTCGAGGCTTAGGGTCGTTTGCAGGTTTGCCACAAGAGTTACAAAACGAGGAATCCAATTTTACTATCTCGACAATTGTGTCTACAAAAAATATTCCGAAACAAATAACATTTGTTGTTGCAAGTATGTTAAACCACACAATTTGTTGGCGCAAAAATGGTCCTCAGTAAAATCTGAATCCGTTTCCACGAGCCATAATGTAGAACTGACCTTGAACTCAATACCGTCTTAATTTACCTGAGAAGTCTCTTTCCCTTCTTGTTGAAACAGACAAAAGCGAAGCCACCTATTATTATGATACATAGTGGTCCAGCAACAATTACTATCATGTTTATTACGTTCTCCTCTGGCTCGTCTATAAATTAAGAAACGATATTCATCATTAGTATATACCAACTCAGCAACCTTGGCATTTTGAACAATCTGATTGGCTCTATACCTCGGTATATTCAACATTATTATATCTACAGACCCTAGATATGAGCAAACGCGCGCTCTGATTGGTTCCCTACTCACAGGCTATCAGCTCATATACTATTAGTACGAAAAACGGTCATCATGGAGGAATAAATTCTTGAATTAGACGGGGAGAAATGCATGCCTGAAAAGAATATGCCAAAAAATACTAACAAAGCAAATAAATATGGGATGAAATTATTCGACGGTTAGTGAACAAATTAGCAGCTTAGGTTACTTAGATTTTGGAAGTAATTAAGCAATTGTGTTGGTCTGTTTTTTGGCGCTCGACTGACTCAGGGATGCTCGACCTCCAAGATGCATTTTCGCATATGTTGCGCCAATAAGCATTCGAGTTACGAAAAGAAAAGAAATGCTGATCGCGATCCATCGCAAGTATAACATTTCACATCTTGTTGCTATACCAAACTTAAAGCTCGAAATGAATGCTACCGAAGGTTTACTTAATTCTCTCTTCTCTTCAATTTTAGCAAAGAATGACAATTTTTACACACGTCTGTTTCGAAGAAAACGGAGACAACGGGGACAGAACTTACAGTTTCTATAACTACCACTGCTACTACTAGTACTGCCACTACTACTACTACTACTACTACTACTACTACTACTACTACTACTACTACTACGACTACGACTACGACTACGACTACGACTACGACTACGACTACGACTACTACTACTACTAGTACTACTACTAGTACTACTACTAGTACTACTACTAGTACTACTACTACTACTACTACTACGTACTACTACTACTACTCCTTCTCCTCCTACTACTTCAACTACTACTAATACTCCTACTCTTACTCCTTTTCCTTCTCCTCCTTCTCCTCCTCCTACTACTTCCACTACTACTACTACTTCTACTACAACTACTGCCACTGCCAAAGTGACTGCCACTGCCACTGCCACGACTACCACTACCACTACTACAACTACTACTACCACTACCACTACCACTACTACAACTACTACTACCACTACAACTACCACTACCACTACCACTACTACAACTACTACTACCACTACCACTACCACTAAGACTACCACTACTACAACTACTACTACCACTACAACTACCACTACTACAACTACTACTACCACTACCACTACCACTACTTCTACCACTACTACAACTACTACTACCACTACCACTACCACTACTACAACTACTACTACCACTACCACTACCACTACCACTACTAAAACTAGTACTACCACTACCACTACCACTACCACTACCACTACCACTACCACTACCACTACTACAACTACTACCACTACCACTACCACTACTACAACTACTACTACTACTACCACTACTACAACTACTACTACCACTACGACTTCTACTACTACAACTACTACTACTACTACTACTACTATTACTGCTACTACTACTACTATAATTACCACAATTACTACTACTACTACGACTACTACTATTACAACTATTACTACTACTACTTTAGGGTTTTTAGGGTAGATTTAGGGTTACCCCATTCTTTTCCAGACGTCGCAGAACTGCTTCTAAGCGCCTGTCATGCTGTTGGTACGAGTCTCCAAATACTAAAATGTCGTCTATTTGGCATTCGACTCCTGCCAACCCAAAGAGGATACGTTGCATAATCTTCTGGAAGTGTTCTGGGGCAGACGATATTCCGAATGGTAATCTCTTGTAGCAGAACCGTCCCCACGGGATAATGAAGGTAGTAAGCAGCCTCGACTTAGGACTGAGTTTCCTCTGCCAAACCCCACAGTTAGCATCCAATTTGGTAACAATCTTTGCACCTGCTAACTTGGCAAGTGTTTCCTCAGTGGTCGGCATTGGGTGATTTTCCCTTTTGACTGCTTTGTTCAGCTGTATGAACTCACAACATATTCGTACCGCTCCATTCTTCTTGGGTACGACCACCACTGGTGAGCACCAATCTGTAGGTTGGTCCACGCTCTCTATAACGTCCATGTCTTCCATCCGCTTTAGCTCTTGCTTAACCTTGGGTAAGAGTGGTACGTATGGGTACTCTTCGGAGAGTAGTGAGGTTGAACGGTTTCTCTTTCAGCCTAATTTCGTACTTGCCCGGGATGCAACCTAATCCACTGAATAACTCGGGGAATCTCTTCTTTATGTCGGCACGGCTCTTTGGTGACATGACTTCATCTACTTTCTTGATGATCTCTAATCTGAAACATGCGTTCCGGCCTAAGAGCGGTCGATCCAAACCTTCTAACACGAACATTTCTTCATCACAGAACTTGCTTTCGTGCTGTAACTGGGCTAGAAACGTGCCTCTGCATTTGAACTCGTAACGGCAGGGACAAAATAACGTTTGAGTCGTTGTGATCAGGGGAGGTCGGTCGGCCATTTCATCATACAACTGGCTCGGGATGACAGAGACATCAGCACCACTGTCGAGTTTGAATCTTACAGCGCTATTGTTGACTTTGATGGTGGCCATCCATGGTTCCTGTGTCTTAGTTGACACCTAACCGAGAAAGAAATCTGCGTCTGTGCTGGAGATCTCCTCCGCTTCTACCTCGTGGACCACAAGTCGTGCGCGGCACAGTTTCGCGAAGTGGCCTTGTTTACCACATTGGTGGCATTTCGCGTCCTTTGCTGGGCACGCCTGTCGATTATGCTTGAAAGAAGACCCACATCTATCACATCCGGAAGACCATCCTCTAGGTTTCATATTTTTATCATTTCCACTGGGTGTTACACTGCGCGGTGTCTTTGGTATTCGCGGCTTGCGAGGTTTTCCTCTTCGACGCTATCAACACTGGCGGGAGTTTGAGTGCTTCGAATTACACTTTGTTGCCTCTTTACTGCTTCGCTTTGTCTAGCTTGTTGGGCTGCGTTCTGCAACGTAAGAGTAGCGTTCATCTGTAGCTTTTCGCTGAGCTTCTGATCTTTTTGCCCGACAACCAGGCGATCGCGGATCATTTCTTCTTTAAGCGTTCCGTAATCACAGAACTCGGCTAAACAATGCAGAGCGGTGATAAAATTCTCCACGGGCTCTTCTGGACCTTGTACGCGTTGGTTGAACTTCGCACGTTCATAGATGACGTTCTTCTTTGCGACGAAATGACTGTCGAATTTACTTTTAACGACGTCGTATCTCTGCGCGTCGCTCTCCTCTGCAAAGGAAAAACTCGACACGATATACTCTGCTTCGCCACCCAAGGCGTACAGAAATGCATTTACTTGTAATTCTTCCTCCTGTTTTGAAAGACCAGACACTATACGATAACGGTCGAATCTTTTGATCCACCGCGGCCATTTCTCAGGTTTCGTAAAGTCGAACGATTTCGGTGGTTTAACCGGCAATAATAGTTGACTGGTTTGGACAGGAGCCGGCACAGCGTCAGCGTCGGGTACGCCGTCGGTCATCTTGTGGATTTCGGAAAGACTTCGTTTCGAAGAGTCGTGCAGCACAGAGCTTGCTTCCGAACGGAGATCGGGTCGATTAGTTCACTCCTGACACCATGTTGTGTTGGGCTTCTGAATCTAGAACCCTAAACTAATAAAACACAACCAACCTTTCGGTCCGTTCAAATCCAAGTAGGTTTTTTAATTCCATGTGCGTCAGTAAAACTACATTGTGCCATTCACGTGATATGTTAAATATTAACTCGGGTTAACCTTAGATTGCGTTACACAACTACTACTACTACTACTACTACTACTACTACTATTACTACTACTACTACTACTACTACTACTACAACTACTACAACTACTACTACTACTACTACTACTACTACTACTACTACTACTAACTACTACTACTACTACTACTACTACTACTACTACTACTACTACTACTACTACTACTACTACTACCACTACTACTACTACTACTACTACTACAACTACTACAACTACTACTACTACTACTACTACTACTACTACTACTACTAACTACTACTACTACTACTACTACTACTACTACTACTACTACTACTACTACTACTACTACAACTACTACAACTACTACTACTACTACTACTACTACTACTACTACTACTAACTACTACTACTACTACTACTACTACTACTACTACTACTACTACTACAACTACTACAACTACTACTACTACTACTACTACTACTACTACTACTACTACAACTACTACAACTACTACTACTACTACTACTACTACTACTACTAACTACTACTACTACTACTACTACTACTACTACTACTACTACTACTACTACTACTACTACTACTACTACTACTACTACTACTACTACTACTCTTACTCCTTTTCCTTCTCTTTCTCCTTCTTCTCCTCCTACTACTTTTACTACTACTACTACTACTTCTCAGGGGATTTAATAAGAATGCTCTTTACCATCGCTTATATACAATATAGTTTAATTTACATAATAATAATAATCATTGCATTTCAGTTATTGCGTAAGAGGGTTTTCTGTGGCGGCAAGAAGACACTAGCTCATTACGTTTGTTTAGCGTGGATAGTTCAGGTCGGCAGATGATTAGGAATTTTTCTTTGAGGCAGAGGTTACATCTTTTGCTTGAGCTGTTATACGGCAAGTGTGATGACAGGATGCACCAGGAAATAAAGTGTTGCCTTTAAGGGTCCCCCAAGTGCTACTACAAATTTTCTTCAAAGTCCTCTTTAACGTTTAAAGCTTAGACAGTCAAAGTTTGAAACAAACCTTGGGATCAAAACACTTTGCTGACCAAATATATCTCCCTTTAACAGAGCGTTACTTATCTTTATTTACTTACCGTTGATCAAGAGCTTAACTCCCCTAACTTGACAACCCTCTGAATTACAGGCCATTATACTGTAATTTCCGGAATCTTCTTTCACAAAGGGAGGCTCTAAAACCAATTGTTTTTCATCCCTAAATGTTTTAATCCTGGAACTCTGAGTAATATTTCGTCGATTTTTCATCCAGTGAAATGTTATTGGTTGAAGTCCTTTTATTACTGCTGTCAAATTAAATGGCTTGTTTTCATTTATTGATAGTGCAACTGGGGAAGGTTTATCAAAGTGAATGGAAGGCTTCCCACTACTTGACTCAGCTGTAGAGGTACAAAAAGACAGATGTGTCATTTGCAAGATCTCCTCACTCATTTCCCCTAACCCACGTACTCTTAATTACTCGCTGTCTTACTGGCTCATTCATTTACTCCCTCACCCACCCACTAAATCAATCATTCCTCCTTCATTTACCCACCCACCCAACCACTGGATCACTCACTCCTCCTTCACTCACTCACCCTCTAACTAAATCAACTACTCACTTATAATCATTCACTAGCAATTCACTCACTCTCAATCTCTCAAAATGTTTCTTTACATAGCTTCTCGTAAGAGAGAGGCCCTTCTCTCATGGTTGGATATACTGCGTTTCTATTTATTATACTACATGCTCGTCTGCCTCCCTTTCATTCTCCCTCCTCCTTATATATTTCTCTTAATAAGATAAATTTAGGGACAAAACACGCTCAATGAAGAGTTAAAAGTACAAACACGGCCAAGTTATGGTCGTTTATTCAACAAATTGGGTAAAATAAACAGCATATCTATGTATCTATCTTCTATCAAAAACTTACTTGTAAAATCACAGCAATACTTCTATTGACTTACCATCAAACACAACCTCAAAATCCTTTACTTGACAACCTTGTGAATTGCAGGTCAAAACACTGTATGTCTCTGAGTCTTTTTCAGTAAAAGGAGGCTCGATGACCAATTGCCTGTCATTTTCAAGTGTTTTTATCCTGTCATTCTCTTTAAGAAACTCTCCTCCTGGACTCATCCAGAATACTTTGACTGGCTCTTGTCCTTTGATTGTTGTTGTCAATTTAAAAGACTTTTTTTCATCAACCGAAACCCTCACTGAAGACTTTTGGTCAGACAAAATGTAAGGCTTGCTGTCGCTCTCTTTGACGGGCATCTTTCTTCCCTCAGGTGAAACGTCGGTGCTAGTTGCTGCAAACTTTATAGTCTTTGTTTTCTCTGGAAAAGTAAACCCAATTAAGATTAAGAAAAATATTTTCAAAGTCATTCGTGAACTACATCCAAACACATTTGCCACAACTTAACAGAAAAAGGCCAAAGGTTTATACTCTACAGTTCAAGCAACAATATCAGTTACCAATGAAAGTGCTAAAGATCTCAAAACGATGCACCGGTAAATGTGCATATTTTCAAGCGATATTGATTCAATTTCGAAACTTGCACCAAAACAAGTAACATGCCGCGGTTGAAACTCTTTACCGCCATTTACACTGTTTTACAACTAGTTTGAATGGTCACAACACCCTCTAGCTTTACAAATTTAGTTTTACAAAATGATTTTCAAGGAAGCAAGTAAAGTAGTCAAAACAGGCTTCTTTAAATATCCAATCCAGTGAACATACACCACCAATGCTTAAACAGAATTAGTTTATCAAAAAGGTGGTGCTTTCTGGTTAGCTCCAATGAACGTTCGAGACCTCGTATTTTTAGCGTATCTTTTTCACGCTGGTATAATGTACTTCTTCCTTTTTCAACTAGTTTGAGTAATCGAACCTAATTTTTCGACAACCAACAGTAATTTCATTCCTAAACGTAATCTCTCTTAACATGCTTCAAATTCCTTAAACTTACCATCAAATACAACTTCAAAGTCCTCTACTTGACAACCATGTGAATTGCAGGCCAAAACACTGTATATCCCTGAGTCCTGTTCAGTGAAAGGAGGCTCGACAACCAACTGTCTGTCGTTCATAACTATTTTAATCTTGTCACTGTTGGTAAGAATTTGCCCCTTCCTCGTCCAGTGTATTTTGATTGGCTGAGGTCCTTTGATTGTTGTTGGCAACTCAAAGGGCTTATTCTTGTCAATCGATATCTTTTCCTTCTCCAAAGACGTTTTGTTGAGATCAATGAACGGCTTACCATCAAATACAACTTCAAAATCCTTTACTTGACATCCTTGTGTATTGCAGGCCAAAACACTGTATGTCCCTGAGTCTTTTTCAGTAAAAGGAGGCTCGATGACCAATTGCCAGTCATTTTCAAGTGTTTTGAACCTGTTATTCTCTTTAAGAAACTCTCCTCCTGGACTCATCCAGAGTACTTTGACTGGCTCTTGTCCTTTGATTGTTGTTGTCAATTTAAAAGACATTTTTTCATCAATCGACACCCTCACTGAAGACTTTTGGTCAGACAAAATGTAAGGCTTGCTGTCGCTCTCTTTGACGGGCATCTTTCTTTCCTCGGGTGTAATATCGGTGCTCTCCTGTGCAATCTTTATAGTCTTTGTTTTGTCTGGAAAAGTAAACCCAATTAAGATTAAAAAAAAAACTTTTAAAGTCATTCGTCTAATACCTCCAAACACACTTGCCACTATTTAACAGAAAAAGGCCAAAGGTTTACACTCTACAGTTTAAGCTACAATATTACAATTAAACTGCTAATGATCTTAAAACGATGCACCGGTAAATGTGCATATTTTCAAGCGATATTGATTCAATTTCGAAATTTGCACCAAAACAAGTAACATGCCGCGATTGAAACTCTTTACCGCCATTTACACTGTTTTACAACTAGTTTGAATGGTCACAACACCTTCTGACTTTACAAATTTACTTTTACAAGTTGATTTTCAAGGAAGCAAGTAAAGTAGTCAAAACAGGCTTCTTTAAATATCCAATCCAGTGAACAGACACCACCAATGCTTAAACAGAATTAGTTTATCAAAAAGGTGGTGCTTTCTGGTTAGCTCCAATGAACGTTCGAGACCTCGTATTTTTAGCGTATCTTTTTCACGCTGGTATAATGTACTTCTTCCTTTTTCAACTAGTTTGAGTAATCGAACCTAATTTTTCGACAACCAACAGTAATTTCATTCCTAAACGTAATCTCTCTTAACATGCTTCAAATTCCTTAAACTTACCATCAAATACAACTTCAAAGTCCTCTACTTGACAACCATGTGAATTGCAGGCCAAAACACTGTATGTCCCTGAGTCCTGTTCAGTGAAAGGAGGCTCGACAACCAACTGTCGACGTCTGTCGTTCATAACTATTTTAATCTTGTCACTGTTGGTAAGAATTTGCCCCTTCCTCGTCCAATGTATTTTGATTGGCTGAGGTCCTTTGATTGTTGTTGTCAATTTAACGGGCTTATTCTTGTCAATCGGTGTCTTTTCCTTCTCTAAAGATGTTTTGTTGAGATCAATGAACGGCTTACCATCAAATACAACTTCAAAATCCTTTCCTTTACAACCTTGTGAATTGCAGGCCAAAACACTGTATGTCCCTGAGTCTTGTTCAGTAAAAGGAGGCTCGATGACCAATTGCCTGTTATTTTCAAGTGTTTTGAACCTGTTATTCTCTTTAAGAAACTCTCCTCCTGGACTCATCCAGAGTACATTGACTGGCTCTTGTCCTTTGATTGTTGTTGTCAATTTAAAAGATTTTTTTTCATCAATCGACATCCTTACTGAAGACTTTTGGTCAGACAAAATGTAAGGCTTGCTGTCGCTCTCTTTGACGGGCATCTTTCTTTCCTCGGGTGTAACATCGGTGCTCTCCTGTGCAATCTTTATAGTCTTTGTTTTGTCTGGAAAATTAAACCCAATTAAGAAAAAAAGAAACCTTTTGAAAGTCATTCGTCTAATACCTCCGAACACACTTGCCACTATTTAACAGAAAAAGGCCAAAGGTTTACACTCTACAGTTTAAGCTACAATACTACAATTAAACTTCTAATGATCTCAAAACGATGCACTGGTAAATGTGCATATTTTCAAGCGATATTGATTTAATTTTTAAATTTGCACCAAAACAAGTAACATGCCGCGATTGAAACTCTTTACCGCCATTTACACTGTTTTACAACTAGTTTGAATGGTCACAACACCTTCTAGCTTTACAAATTTAGTTTTACAAAATGATTTTCAAGGAAGCAAGTAATGTAGTCAAAACAGGCTTTTTTAAATATCCAATCCAGTGAAAAGACACCACCAGTGCTTAAACAGAATCAGTTTATCAAAAAGGTGATGCTTCCTGGTTAGCTCCAATGAACGCTCGAAACCTCGTATTGTTAGCGTATCTTTTTCACCCTGGTATAACGTACTTCTTCCTTTTTGAACTAGTTTGAGTAATCGAACCTAATTTTTCGACAACCAACAGTAATTTCATTCCTAAACGTAACTGATCTCTCTTAACATGCCTCAAATTCCTTAAACTTACCATCAAATACAACTTCGAAGTTCCCTACTTGACAACCATGTGAAATGCAGACCATAAAACTGTATGTCCCTGAGTCCTGTTCAGTGAAAGGAGGCTCGATAACGAACTGTCTGTCGTTCATATTTATTTTAATCTTGTCACTGTTGGTAAGAATTTGACCCTTCCTCATCCAATGTATTTTGACTGGCCCACGTCCTTTGACTGGATTAAGTGTCAATTTAAATGATTTGTCGATCGGTTTCGTTTCCATCTCTGGTGTTATTTCGCTATTTGGTGAAATCAGTTTTGGGTTAACTGTGAAAGGAAAACAAAGGCAATCAATAAATTGTGCCATTTCCCAGCTTTTGAGAAGTAACCGTCGCACTCTACTCTCTTTGATATTTGCGGTTTTGATGATTTGAAGTCCTAATTGATAATTGTAGAATTGTGTGTATCCTCTTGATTGCGTTTAAGAGAATTTAGCCTTCAGTATCTTTTTTGCACAACTGTTTTGCTGCTCTGTTTGTTAGATAGTATTTCACTCAGCCTACTCGCCAACCTAGTAACCCAACAACCCACCCAGCTTACTTTCACCCACTTACTTGCCAGCATCACTTACACACTCACCCACTTTCTTTCTCACTTACTTACAATTTCACTCACTTACACACTAACTCACCCACTTAGTCACTTACTCACCCACTTACCCAGCCACTCACCCACTCAGTCACTCTCTCTCAGACTAACTCTTAGTTATGGTAAACGTTACCTCATAGACCTCCTCTCATTAATATGTTATGAATAACAGAAGAATTCGAGTTATCGACCGTGTAGGTTATTTATTAATATCATTAGTATTATTATTATTATTATTATTATTATTATTATTATTATCGGTTGAGTTTATTGAACTTCAGCATGCCAAGGGAAGAAAGTTTCATAGGGCACTCAGCGTAACCTATGAGACTACAAATTGTTACACTTCTAAAAGATATAAAAACCTATATGCAATTATTTGAAAATTGTTTACCATATAGTACTTGTATGACTTACACATGTGGCTCATTTACAATTTATATTACGAGTAAAGTTATATAAATAACAACAACTGAATTACAATCTGTGAATAAGATTTGGGTAAAACTTGTAAAATAAATGCTTTGCATACATTTATTTAACTTCTAATGTATGAATTGGAACCTAATATTTAAATTTCCTGCAATGTTTAAGAATATCCTTCAGATTGATGTTCATACGTAAGAATAAACTTCATCTCATTTAATGTTCTTATAATGGTCAGCCTTTCAAGAGTTTCTTCTATAATTTTACAGTTCATATTATTACCGTAAACATCCTTGCAATATTCAACGTACTTGACACTATTGACTTCGGCATGTTTGGTAGCACATCTTTTGTCTTTTTTCCCAGCAACTTCCGTAACCCTTCTTCCATAGTCCTTGACCAACCTCCAAGCACGTCCATGATAATATTGTACTGATGGACTGTATATCCAGGGTATCGTTCTTGTAACTCCCATCGTAATGTGCTATACTTTACTAGCTTCTCTTAATTTTTTTTTTCTCTGTTCTCGATCCACGGACAACTCATCTCCAAAACTACTATTTCCTTACTTTTATGGTTCACTATCTTTGCATCTATTCTGTTAGCTTGCAATTCATGGCTCTTTCCATAAGCTGGTATATCCCAAATGCTTGGACATCCTCCGAGACGTATTCTGGTTTAGGCTTGATTGGTGAATACCATGCAGGAAGACTTTCGACCAGTTGTAACTCTCGTAGCAGCTCAAAACACAACACCTTTAGCGCATTGTTGTGTCTTGCCAAATACTTGTTTTGGGCGAGGGCTGAGCATCCCGATAATTTGTGAGCTACGCTTTCCGGTGCCTTATTACACATACGACAAGACACTTTACTTGACTGTGATATCTTAATCTTCTTAACTTGGTATAACTTCGTTGGTAGGAGCTGTTCGTATAACTCATACATACCGGCCACAACATACGTTGGGCATGACGTCCATTCGCTTAGCCATGAGAAGCAGTTCTTAGTGCTCATGCTGTCATCATTCCATCTGACTGTATGCAGCTTTCCCTGCCATGTTTCATCACGTACTGTCTTCAACAACTGTTCTTCGTACTTTGATCTCAACAGTCGCTTTGCCTTTGTCGCAGTCACCTCCTCTCCATCAGCTTCACATACCATTGGTTCCGGGTATGCAAGCCTCAGCGTCAATCCAAGTTCTTCACTTTACCTCATGGCCTCTGTAATCAGTGACTGATATCCCAACGCAGCAGAACGCTTCTCAAACTCTCTCACCACTTTCATGCAAGGATCCCTGTTTGAGAACAATTGTACTCTCCCTCTACTGACTGCAGGCCACGTCCACCTTTCTTTCTGGTAGGTACGTGGTGTAAGCATCATATAGTGGTTCCCCGTTAGTGAATATATGGCATACATTGCTCTCCATAGCCATACACGATGCTTACACCACGTACCTACCTTCTTTCTCGACACGTACAGTTGGGCGGTCGATGACGCGGGGTGTTTTCCTCCATTTGTTACCATGATTTCCCGCGCTTCTCGATCAATCCTTCTTAGTTCTGTCAGTTATCATTGTTATAATTATTATTTTCATCTTTGTGAACTGGATGATCTTTTTCCTGTTTGCTTCCTAAGGGAGCGAGTCATAGCCCGTGACCACAGGTCCCTTACAGTTTTCTCCTTACTCTACAGCACGTTTCTTAAAAACCTTGCTGTTTCTAGTAACGTAGTTTTCTGGAGTAATTTAATATCAATTTTGACATCCAACTTTCCCAACCACTTGTCCAAGTTTTTTATTACACTTTCCAATGATCCTACAACAATTGGTACCACCTGCACAGTTCTCATGTTCCATTTTCTTGCAATTTCTCTTTTAAGTTCCTGATACTTTTCAACTTTTCTCATTCTCCTTTTTACCAATTCTTTTATCCGCTGGTGCAGCAATATCAATAACAGTGCACTTTATTTCCTGTTTATTTACAACTACAATGTCTGGTCTTCTGGCTTCAATGACATGATCACACTGTATGTTCACATCCCACAGTAGTTTAACCTCATCGTTTTCATTTACACTGTCCTTCTTTTCCAGATAATATTTCTCGCACAATTTCCAATGAACTGCTTTTGCAACATTATCATTTCTCTTCTTATATTCCCTCTGGGCCAGCTTTTTACACTCAGAGACAATATGGTTTACGCTCTCACCTTTCTCGCCACATAGCCTACGTAATGGGGATTCCACCTCTTTATCAATATGGTATCAATTACAAGTATTCTTTGTAAACAATACAATCATTTACCTTGTGAACATTTTGGTCCAGTGTATCCAGGCTCACACTCACATCTGTACGATCCTACAGTGTTCTTACACTTTCCCTTTCCGCATTCATAATTCCCGATTTCACATTCGTCGATATCTTTACAAAAGATAAAGACATAACAATCACAACGTAATGTGTAAAGCAATGTAAAATGGCGTAAAGGTACGAAAATCGAGATGAGGCCGCTTAAGGTGATGTAAAGCGACGAATAGGGGTGTGAACCGACGAAAGGCGGCGTAAAGCGCTTTAAGCGACGGAATACGAAGTATATTTCTAAGGAAGAAACGATTAAATCGGACGGATAACAGCGTACATTTTTTCACAAAGAACATTTTTAGCCGCAAAACTCACCAGTCTCACAGTTTTTTCCAGTGTAACCAACTGAACATCTGCAACTGTATCCACCGGGAAAATTGATACAGTCACCATGGAGACAGGGGCTGTCAGCACACTCATTCTTGTCTGTCGACAAACAAGATAGAGGAAAAGCAATAGAGCACTCTGATAAATGGCGGCCATTTATTATTCTATTGTATGTATGTTAATTAGACCCACTAGCCTCATTTTGGAACAAAAATTATATTAAGTTTTGCACATCCTAGCGACGCCAGTAGAGCTCATTACCATGAAAGCAACAGCATATTTTTGGTTGGCCGCCATTATGAAAGAAGTCTATAGCCTCAAACAGAACTGAGAAGGTTTGAACCGAATTACAATTTTTTAGTCGACACTCTATAAATTCCAA
>OX453277.1:6951426-7061426 GCA_949710005.1 Ricordea florida
AATAACCTCCTGAGCATACATCTTGGAAGACAAAATATACAGAGCATGAGGGCCAGTCAAAAAATGATTTCAGGGTAGAGGATGACAGGTTTAATATACCACCCTCCCCACCCACTGCCTGCTAATTCCAATTCTCTTTGCTGGACTTCAAACATGGCGATCTAACGCTAATGTGTTTTACCACAACAAGCATTCATTCCCCGTTGAACGCCTGTTCTGCAGGCTAAATCACAAACGAAAAGACCAAGCGAGAAGTGAAATTTTGTCAGCAAAGGAAACCAAAGACAAGCACGAAATACGAACCATCAATTACGAGCAGCGCCCGTTGTCTTTAGTAGCGTCAAGAAAAAATAAGACGAGAGAACGTATCTTCCATACTGGGTTCTCTTACTATGATGTTCTGGTAGCGTGGAACGTCAAGCGGTGGAGATAAAATGCTCATCTCTAGTGTAATGTAATTTATTCATTTCCTTTGTTAGTTAGGGTTAAGTACATTCTTAAGAATGCTTTATGTCCTTTGTTTTACGTCAGTTGTGTGCACAGTTAATTATGAAACAAACAGTTGCATTTTATGAGCAATATGCCGTTTAAAATTAAAGGCACTCAGTGAGTGCGTGTGGTTACTCCAAAATGTCAAGGATAAATGGAAACTCGTTTTTTAAAAGCCTTTTTCATAGTGAAAAAATACAGGTACTTCTTTAACATCCAGAGTCAGGTGAACATTGGCTATATGCAATGCATGCAGATCTTATTTTCTTTTATGTTTCGAATGTTCAGTGGAAAAATTAAGCATCTATAATATTTTTGAGTGACTATTATCTAATATAGATATTATAGAAAATTCAAACAATTCAAAGGCTTTTTGAAAAAAGTTTTAAACTGATAGAAAGAATAGAAAATAGTTTGGAGAATTGAAGCGGCTGTATTCGCAGGCTACGGGAACAACTCTTTTACGTGTTTGTTCAAGCGTGAAACATGCAAGTTTCTATGAAAAAATACCTTTGCATAAATTACCGCCTTTATGTTTCTACATGTGTTAACAACATTTTTTTGCACAAAAACTTGTTTAGTGCCGGTTGTTAAGCATTTTCACACGTTCAAATTAAAGTCAGTTTTGTATTCATATTGCTTGAGAACACGGATTTCCGTGCTTGTGAGTGAAGAAGCGCAACAGTTTGTCTAGACAAAGTTGCATATTTCACGCTTAAATAAACACAAAGGAGCCGTTCACATAATTTGTTTGGAAGTGAACTGTCGCAGCGAAACACGTTAATTAAAGTGAAAATATTTTGGCACTTAAATTTTATCAGCAGTCCAAAGCATGGGATATTTGCGAAATCTTGTTTTAATCAGTTTACAATCCCAAGGTTTCCCACGGAAGAAAGCGAAATTTCATTCAGGAAGATTTTGGTCACGTGCTAGGCAACATGTAGTCGCGGAAAGTGTGAGAACATTACTACAGTGTAGTATTGACAGCCGGTAAAATATGAGCCTTGAAAATAAGGCCTGGTTCAGACGCCGCTCCACTCATGTGCCGAACCTAACTGAGTTTGGTTCGACTTTGGAGCGACATTGGCGCGACATCTGATTCAGACGGCGCACCGTGTGTCGAACCTAATCTTTATTTCATGTAGGGAGAAAGAAAAAGACCTGGGTCTGATATCATATCTTCGCGCCATAACTCAACTTTCAAAGATGGTGGCTGTGAAGGAGAGGATAGCTCTGATTAGAGCTATTTCTCGGGGACCTCGGGGAAACGAACGCAGGAGGATGTTTTCCGAAAGTGCGCAAATGCCCATTGCATTAAGAAGACGACGCATAGCTCGTCTTTTGTCCTTGGCAGGGATTTTGTTGCTCTCGCGTAAGCAGAATTTAGCCTCGGAGATGGTTCATGTACGATCTTGCCGGCGTCTGCTCAGGAGCAAAGGCTGGTCGGAGATGGTTTGGACAACATATACCAATGAACGATTCAAGAAAACGTTCAGAATTTCGAAGAATACATTCAGTTTCATTCTGAACCGGATCCGAAACGACTTGGAACGCCAGACAGTAAACGAAGACCCCATATCACCCGAATGTCCGCTAGGCATTTGCATTTATAGCCTCGGAAGAGGTGATTATTACTACACCATAGCGGATATGGCTGGATTGGGTGTTTCAACTGTACATGAGATTTTAACTCAGGTATGTCAATCGATCGTTGAAAACCATTGGGAGGACTGTGTCAAGAAGCATATGCCATGCACTGAGGAGGACTTTAAGGATAAGATGAAGGAAATGAACGAAAGAACATAAATTTAAACCAAGGAAAATAAAATTTAAACCAAGGAAAAAATTGAACCACAACATGGCCACTATTATTGACCTTCCACAAAGGGATAAATATAAACATTAACACAAGCAATTTGCAGTTTCAAATTTTTCAATTATACCCTTCTTGTTGATCAATTTTAATCACCTAACTTGCACTTATGCTTACTTTAAAGCAACAAAGGAAACCTTGAATGCTGGAATTCCTTCGGCGATGATTTTGTTGTGTTGGAAAAGAGAATCAATCACGCATGAGATAAACTGCAAACATAACTACATCGGGTGTTTACATTTCTGGTTTGTGACAGCTTCTTGCTGATTATCACTTTTATTAGCGGAAGAAGATTACCCTTCCTTTTCACTGTGGACTTCATCTGTCGCATCTTCCTTTTCTTCAGCTTCTTCATAACTGTGCTTACTTGCGATCAGCGACTCGGTTACGGGCCTTACAGTTTCGCACTCAAAACAGTAGCCGACACTCTTCCCACCTATCCACGCTTTCATCCATCTCTGGCTCGCTACATAAGTTGCAAATGGCTACTTTGCAGCGATATTTGGTCCATCTTCTGCACTGTTTACAGATTTATCCGTCTTTTGCCGCCATTTTCCCTTCCTCGTAAGACTTACGAGCATGCGTAACAAGTTCTCGGAAGGACTTATGGGAAGATTTATAAATTATCATAATGTATGCATTTGATTCGGAACATGAGAAGAACGCCGTATGAATCACCTGCCGCTCCAATGTCGAATAATGCGACAGACCCTGTCGAACTTAACGTTTTTGCCGCACCAAATTGAAACTGCCGTACCAAACTGATTCAGACGCCGCTCTTTTGCCGCACTTAATACCTCAGTTAGGTTCGGCACATGAGTGGAGCGGCGTCTGAACCGGGCCTAAAAAGCCGACAAATTTAGGCCAGATGCCGAAATTTTATTTTGAACCCTGATTCATATTATGCGTTTCAAATTTTTGTAGAAGTCGATGTTTTTTTATTCGCGTTCGTCGTTCTGTTGTTTCCTAAACTCTAAAATTCAAGAAATAAATTCTCAGGTATAATTTAATATATTGAATCTTTATTAGATTACCTACTAAAAGTAGGGATTATGCCAGACTTTTGTATAATGTCTTTTATATAATATCTCTTGGTTTCAGAACTGTTTTCACGTGTCTGCAAAAATCTGAAAAATAATTTTTCTCTTCAATTACCCGGCAGAAGAAACCTGAAATAGGATTTCCTTAATCGATTAAGTTTTTTAAGAAATACCGATCTAAAAGGACATAAAAATGCATTTATTTGCACGCACCGACCTTGGCCTTAGGCCAGAGACGTCATCCTATTGTGACGTCACATTCTATTGTTACGGACGGACTCGCATAGCGCCATGACACAGTGGTACTCCGTAGGACGGAGTAACCACAAAAAAAGTGTACATACAGTATACTCCCCCTCCCCCCTCCCCCCCCCCCCATTGAAATCCAGTCGCCCAGTCTAATGATATAATCAAAGCCATCCTGTGGTGAGCTAGGCTCGATTACCAGCCGCTGTTTCGGGAAATGAGCCAGCGCTCACCCCCCGAAAAGACTCATACATACTCATGAATAACAATAGAACCCATTGTAATGTCATATCTTATCCAGTGTAATTACTGTTACAGCCGTCGTACCTCGTCAATCAACCTCACAGTCCAGGAAAACTACCCACCTTTTTTTTCTTTTTAACCCACAGAAAAACTAAAATAACGTTTGCGAGCCACTTTTAACTAAATCGAAAGCAGTACTTAATCTACGACAGAAAAACATAAGATTTGAAACGTGTCAAGTGCCTCTGATTTTCTTAACTCTCAGTTTGCCCACATTCAATCTACTAAGGGACGGACCATTAGAAAAGTGATTGGGGGGGGGGGGGTGGGGAAAAAAACAAAAAAAGAACATGTAAGGGAAAATGCCAAGAAAAAAAATTCATGCAAAGAAGAAGATAAAAAAAAATTCATCTAGAAGGAAGGTCCAATTGTGACTTTTTCACACGTAGTAAAAATAATTCGTGCAGGGGGGTTCACCTGAAAAAAATTCCTGCATAAGCAGTGAGCGAAAACACAAATCGTGCAAGCTGAAAATTCCCCACCCCCCCCCCCCCCCATCACTTTTCTAATGGTCCGTCCCTAAGTAACATAATTGGAAAGCATAACCAATCCATCTGGCTTTAGTATTGTGACGTACTTTGAGGGAAATACGCGGCTCTGCTCAAAACATGGCGGCCACGTCGTTGTTGCAAATTCTCAAAGACTGAGGCGAGCACTTACCAAATATGGTATTTGAGAAATATTAGATCTCTGTATAAACTGCGAACGCACGTTACACACGTGAAGTATTATGGGTCTCTGTCTACGATTACACCTGGTATCATATGCAAACACACTCTTGAAACCGTTAGTGTCACCTACCATTATCACAGGTTCTTCCAGTGTATCCAGGGATACAAGCACATTTGAATGATCCTAGAGTGTTCATACAAGTCGATCTGTCCATTCTGCATCTGAACCTCAGAATGGAGTTGCATTCGTTGAAATCTTCAAATAAAGACAAACGCGCGATTACCGCTCGACAAGGGATACAGTACATGAGGTCAGTGGAACACCGCAACCTGTGACATCCGTTTCAGTGACAGACAATGGCAGTTATAATGGAGTGCTCACTTTTTTGAGCACCATTTTTTTTTTACTCGGTCGCTGAGATGTCAACATATTGCGATGAAAACGTGCTACTTTTCTTTGTTGGAAGGTCAATAGACAATGGAAGCAAAGGCTGATGTGGACCCTAAGATTAATACAGTTAAAATACACACTGTATCCATAAAGCTATTATAAAACAATATCTACAAAACTTAATTATTGAAAACTGCTTATTAAAACTACAAATTTTATAAACAGCGAAATAGCAATAATCACCAGATTGGTCATTACAATTTAGAAATAGATGTTGAGGTTATTCCTCAACAAGTTTATAATTCCAGTAGTCCGTATCGATTACGACATCCATTCGGGTAAATACCAACGTGCCAGGGATATCAAGTTTCTGTTTTTGCCATGTGCTCGTGAGAAAAAATCTATCAAGCTAATAGTGCGGAGACGCTCATCGTGTTTTTCTTGCGGGTTGCCGTAATCCAGCTAAGAAAGGTGAGACGTGCGATATTCCGAAATCTGTGTAGCGTTAGTGTTAAAACAGTAAAGAATCGTAAAGCCAAAATCCCAGTGTCATTTGTCTACCCGGACGGTGTTTTTAAGTCTCCACCCATTTGTCCCCGGACAATAGATGTAATCGTCTAAATTCTGATTTAAATTAACATAAGACTTATCTGATCATAATTACATTTTTCGAGGCTAACTTGAATTTATTTACATCGTCTATACTCCTTGTTTCGTTATTTATACTATACTAAAGAACGGGTCCTCTAAATAACATGGATTGCTTGCCAACTTCCGTCTTCACCCTCTTCATCCTTAGCACCATTTATCTTCTTCTAGAGTTCATTATCTCAAAATGGTCCTATAGTCTGTGAGTAGAACTTCCCTTGACTACTTAAGTTGTGTAAATTTGGCAAAATGCTAAATTTTTTGGGAAAATATTATTGCCTTCTTGAATGTGAAATATACATGTTTGGAAAGCCTATTTTGTACCCTACAAAATGAGGTATATCTTTGATCACTGCTGTAAATATCTGCGGAGATATTAAATAAAAATGAAATGTCCGTCAATTTGCTTGATTTTTGGGCGTATGGAAATGAGTTAATAAAGTTAATCGAGTCGACTGAAAAAAGTCACATGATAAAATAGCCTCGATGTCAAAATATCGATTATAAAAGGTTGATTTTGTCACGTATTGAAAGCGTAACCGTACTTGTGTCAGAATTTTAGCTTAAATAGCTCTGTTTTGGTGGTGTAAGGATATCATCAAGTCTGGCAACCGGTAACTTGACATGCAGCATTCGAAGAACTGAATGTATGATGCAGCCTTAACCTTCCAAGAGTGCTTTTAAGCGCTAATCGGTGTAGATTTGGCAGTCAAAAGTGAGTCAAGCCGAAACAGAGTCAGTCTAAAGCAGGTCAGGACAGATACTGTATTCTTGGGAATTACATGAGCTGCTTTAGGCACGGGGCCCGTTAGAAAGTTGAGGTTTTGACCTGCTTTTAGACTTCGTAAATTATTTTGATTTGGCGGGAAGGGGTATTCCGTGTCACTGCACTACAGTTATCCATAATGCATTGCAAGATATGTTTACAAAAGTTGTTGTACGTGAGCTGCAAATTGTAGAGTAAAGTGGTGATTGATTGAAATATGTTGAGGAAAAGCGAAGTTTATGTGAGGAAGAGAATGATTACTTGAGTTTATCTGTCTAAAAGATGTCGAACTAATACAGATAATGAGGACAGCACGGTACTGTGGCGACTTCAGAAAAACTCTCCGGCAAGATTAATTCGGTCGCAGCCAAATCCTGAACTTTAAATTTGGTTGTTTTCAGAGTTGAAAATAGCCAACGACCGTATTTCGGCTGGTAAAAAAGCAAGAGGAAAAAAAAAAGATTTTGAACGACTTATTAACTACAGTGGTCTGCAAGAGGATTCGAACCTGCGTTACTGATCCCTCGCAATTAACATATACCAAAATATGGAGTGGACTTGAAAACTTCGTTCATTGTTTTTCCTGCCTTTTTTCCTAGGAAGTTGGTCTAAGTTCTAATGCGTTTCAACAGTTCATTGCGTATTAACAGTGTCCTACAATTACTCCAGGAGTAGTCAGTGTGCCAGAGAAGAATATTTCTACGGGTACATTCGTCATATATGTACAGAAACTGTCAGAATTAGTCGTTGGGGCTATTCCAAGACTCCCAGCAGAGAACATGATAGATTCGAAAATCTGTTTTACTCTAGAACAAAACAAGTTTGCTAAAGATTTTATAACACATAACTTGTATCGCATCATGTAAGGTGCTTTAAAGTGATGTCCAGTGCCACACGTCATATTTTAGGATCATGACGTCACAAAACACATTTTGGCTGAATGAGCAGTTGTAGAAAGGAATCTTACAGCTATTTTGTAATTGACGTGCTATCTGAATAGAGGTGCTTTTGATTATGTAGAAAAAAAAAAGATAAGTTGTTTATTCTTTATTTTATTAATACCTAGATTTTGTCACGTGACCTATTTCCTCTTACTGAGCGTATATTATTAAGAACGAGTACACTTTAAAGGGCATTTTAAGGTAACCTTTGTCTAAGAAATTAAAAGATATATTGTCTTAGTTATTATTTTCTGTCTTCTGTATCCAAACAAGGTACAAAGTTTTTAATTAGCAGCTGGTCACGTGACTGACTAAGAAACAAAAATACTTTTTTGTATTGCCCAACATTAGTAATGCTTTACTGCGATTTTCATAATTCTGCGAACTCCCGCGTTCAATTTCCAACCGCCAACTGGCGTCTTTGCTTCCGTCAATCAAACTTCGGATGTCGCTCGAATGGCAGTCGAACAGTTTCCGAAGCACTGACTCCGCCCAGCTGGATCAACCAACGTGTGACGGCGAAGATGGCGGATTCTCTTGATGTCAGTTCTAGTTTGGCCGATTCAGAGTCTTTTGATGATGTAGCGATTGAAGTACCACATATAGAAGATACACAAATCATAGATCAAACTGATGACCAGGTAAAAAATTAAAAATTGATATTGTAAGTTGAAGTAAAAGTGAAAAGATCTCGACTGTTGTCTTGTCGCATCGGATTGCGATTTCTTGGTCTTCCCCTCGTTTCTCTCGCACGGGCGTCTTCAACTCCTCCTGTTTCCCGGTAAATTCTAAGCACTTTGTGTACAAATGTTTTGCCCTGGGATAAAATATCGCAAATATCACTAGGAGAGACACGGTGGGTAATATTCAGGCGAATAATTCGCCATCGAAGAGAAGAGCCGAACTTACGTGGCATTTTCTTTCAATGGCGGATGGTCGACCTGGACTCGGAAAATGTTCGGAAATTTGATTGACGGAAGCAAAGACGCCAGTTGGCGGTTGGAAATTGAACGCGGGAGTTCGCAGAATTATGAAAATCGCAGTAAGTGAGACAACGTTTTAGGTGAAACGAATACATATTACCATTTTATCAGTAAGTAAACATTTGTTACTGTGTTTCCGTTCAACAGCATATTTTGCCTGTTTCTTATAAGCAAAAAGACATTTTATTACACTATCGTTACCCTAATACTAGATTTTAAACCCTAAAACCCTAATTCTGCGCTTCCCCGGCACAATTAAATGGTCAAAATGTGAAAAATGGGGTATTTTAAACGCCTTATCTACAAAAACCAGATCATGAATTGTTTTACGTAGGAAAATTCTGAACTATGGAGAAAAATTTCCCTTTAATTTAAAGAAGGGGATAATCTTATAATCAAGTTCTAGTCAAAGATCAGAGCAAAACTTTGTCTTCCATTAAAGGTTTTATGGCTCTACAGGGCTGTTGCCATTTCTTCTGTAATGAAAGAGGCTACTAACATCGTGGGCCTAAAAACACCATTAAAAATGGCTGCCTCTCGCCTTGTCGATGTCACACCGATTCTACAGAGCACAAAAGCTGCCCTTGAGATTGGCCTGTCATTTCTCAAAGAAAAGAGATCAGTTTTTTGTTGATAAAATCGAAAATTTAATGGACACTGGTTTCTTACCGCGATACGAATGATCAAAACTCGAGACAAAGTCTGCGTAATGATAGTAGCAATTCTTCCGGGTTCGTCATGCAACTGCAGTGCTCGAGATAAGCCTCGCCCGTAACGACTTTGGCATGTGCGCCTTTACGTAAATAAACTCCCCCTATTACATCCGGAACTCACTACCGACTGGGTCGTAATTTTTTTTTTCACATACCGTGTTCACAGCGTCTTCCTCTCCAACCGAAATTGCAACGGCAAGTATACCATGTTGGATAGTTCACGCAGTTTCCTCGGCCGTGACAGGGGTTACTTCTGCACATATTCGCACCTGCACAAACTACCAGCGTCAGAAAGCATAAAATTATAAACGGTTTCATAGCACAAATCACCAGATGGCTGGCGACATATACCGCGAACTCGGGTGTACTTTGGGCCCTGTTTTAGTGTTGTGTTACTTTAAACAACTGCTTTGTAGGAAAATAATAAGATAAGTAATTAATTATTGCATCAATAACGCTTTTTAATTAACTCTAGAGTGGCGCGCGCACCTCGTGCATGAACTGAAATCCGCTGAGATGCATGACGAAAGAGATTCCAAGAATAAATGACTTGCGTGAATGGTTTGAACTCATAAGTATTGGAAGTTTTTTGTCAAAGTTTGATCGTCCGGATGCATTAAAATTATAATTGTGCTCTGGTGATGACTTTCGCTCAGGTTGCCGAAACGTCAGTCACCATCAACAACACTGTTTTTAAGAATAGCCTGCTCCCGGACGTTCAAACTCGACAAACAACTATTGCCAACGAGCCAACAGAGCGAAGACGCAAGGCTAGCGAAATGGCAGAGAATAGTGCTGCGCATGCAAATAACCAGGCAGACGTTAAAAAAATTACCCCGTTCGAGCAAATCGAGAGTTTTTCTGGTATATCAACTGCATATGTTAGCTGTAAGTACGTTATTTATATCCTGGGGGAACTGCTATCATGACTATAATTCGTCCTCGAGCTTTGGTTCAGGTGGCAATAAATAGTTTGTATTTATGCAGTAAAACTAAAGAAACGACAAAGGCGCACACGAGCCTTAGCGCCCACACGGCTTAGCCAGGTCCCAGTGACATGAAGCGTCTAGGAGCCGGTATGGATGGGCGGGTTAACTGAAAGCTGAGATTCGGCGAAAATTTTACCTGTTAGATGAGAAACGATGTGTTTTCTAACTGATAGTTGAGAATTGTTGAGTATCTGTCAGCTGACATTAATAAATTGTGTCTGAACATCATCTAAAATCACCAAAAATAGGCCAACTCTATCATAAATTGACCCTTGATGAAACCATTTGATCTCATTACACTACGTTACAAAGCTTACTCTACAAAAGTTGTGTCGCAAGAGTCTATTTCAATCAGGGCAATTCGAGCTTGGGTTCACACGGGCTGACCGAGAGGATTGTTATAGATGACATGAGGTTATGGCGTCGAGTGACTCGACTGACTTGTCTGGTATTTTGAAAGTGATACTAAGCTTCTTTCGGCAAGGCGAAGAAGGAGCCTTTGAATGGCATCACAGTCCCTCCAACACCACTTCAATAGAGGGAGTGGGACTATGATGGCATCGAAGTCGAATCTCGCTCAGCTGCCGAAAACAGCATTGATTACAAGATGTGAAGAAATATCTTGCTTATTTTTAGGAATCAGTCAACAGGCCAGAAAATATGGTCTTTGGTCATAGAAAACGGCTTTTCGGAGGTTTGCGTAACTGGATAATTCTATCAGTTTAATTTTTCTTCAAAGATCTGTAGCCTATCTACTATTCATTTTCCATTTATTCTCCTCTGGGTAAAGGTAGTTACGGAAGAACGGTGCGTGCATAAAACGATTTTGACATTTATAATGGCCAGGTTGTAAAAACAATCATATTACTGCAAATGCTTCTGAACGACTGATACCAACTGATGTACGAGTTGGGATTTTTTAAACAAAAAATACAATATAAAATTGGGGAAAAATATTAACAGAGATTTTATCAAACGTGTTCTTTAGGTCAGGGATACCGCAGTATGATTACAAAAAAGCTAATGGGACGAGCGTTAGCCTCCCAGATTCTGAGATCGAATGACCAAGTAACAGTTTTTATTAGTTTTTACCCTTCATACTGTTGAGTTTCTCCTGAATTGGACTTAAAGCCCCTGAACATTATTTCATCATTCTAAACTTATTCAAGCCGATGCAGTTGAGACTCAAACAGACCAATATCGCAGTTGAAACAGGCAAATAGAAACTTAACAGCAGGCCATACTATAGCAAATTCGCCTAAAAAACAAAATAGACACGGAGGTAGCTTTAGTTCCCAACTTGCACTACAGTCTATGGCTTTGACCTGTTTTTGCTTGATATCACCAAGAGAAGAACGACTCGCAAAACGTTTTTCCATGCTTCATTTTTCATTTCCAGGCAAAACAAAGACTATAAAGATTTCACCAACTAGCACCGATGTTACACCTGAGGGAAGAAAGATGCCCGTCAAAGAGAGCGACAGCAAGCCTTACATTTTGTCTGACCAAAAGTCTTCAGTGAGGGTGTCGGTTTATGATGCTTACTGTCAAAAACACACTCGAAATAAAGAGGCAATTTAACAGTTGATCATTTTTCGGCTGGTTTCCATGGATCTATAAAGATTTGTTGTATAAACAGGCGATGGAGCTCTCTAATGTCCGTATGATGAACAGGTGAGAAAAATGTTCGTTTCTTTAACAAGGTTTAACATTTAGATAATATTATGCTGATTGAATCGGCATGCCCATGATATTATCTACAATCCTCAATCCCCCACCTTGAAACTGAACTGTTATTTGTAGCATTTGTAAGTGGAAGTTGATTTTGTCGTTATAAACTAAAACAAACTTGACATAAAGCGAGTATATTTCGCAGATTGCCTAGTTTGGCAGTTTTCGACCAGTTTGGTTCCGATAAAAAGCAAGGCAAGACCAACGCAGTCGTAAAATTACCTTAGACAGTGAACTGAAAAAATCTCAAGTTACCCCGCTATCATATTCCATGACATTTAGCTTTATTTGACAAGCAACACCGCCTTAAACTTGTTTGCAGCAACCTGTTAAAGTTTCCTCTGCTGATTTAGAAAACACCAATCTATTTTGAGGACAGTTAACTGGTGGGTTGGCTATAAACCTAAAGCAGCGCTTATTAAATTATTGAAAAAATAAGCCCGCAAGACGTACGTGTGCTTAGGACGAGACGCAATAAATTTGTGGATCAATATCAGTGTCTGGGCAACTGTACCCCTCCCCTAATCCAACAAGTTATAATGAGTTAAAAAGTTAGCGTTAATGTTGGTTTAAGGGAGGGGTAGGTGCACAGTTTGGATGAAATTCCAACGCGGTACGAATCATAGTGCCTTAGGGGCCTGGGCCCTAGGAGCAAAAAAAAATCCAGCATAGTGGCTCTGAGCTCTCCTAAGACGCTTATTTGACGGAGGGAATCACAACTCTAAGAAACGCTGTTTCGGGACAAAGCCAAAATTGTTCCGGGAATCTGGAGACTTTTTCGGGAATCGGGACACCTGGAAATGTTTCCGGGAGACACGCGATAATTCCGGGACATTGCAGAAAAAAAACAACGGGACGTCGAAGGAAATTTTAAACATTTATCCCAAAAATTCGGGAGGATGATCCAAATTTCCTGGACGACTTAAGTTAACACCTAGTGTTGCTCAAACGGCGTTTGTTAGAATTATCATCCCCCGTTATTTGAATGGACCTCTCTGTGTAACTTTTCCATTGTTTTAGGGCTAGGAGCATTGTTTGTTTTGTTTGTTTTATTGTTCTTTGCTTGGGTAACGAGCCGGTAGTACAAGACCTTACTACGGCTGCTACATCGCCCAAAAAATTAAACGAGATCATTTTTTGTAAAGTGATCAATACAAACCATCAGATTGAACCTTAAACGTGGCTTTCGTCTAAAAAAAGAACAGTCTTTTTTATTCATTTCGATTGGCAAGGAGTTTAGCATTTACAACTTTCAGTTACAACAAGAACAAAAGCTGGTCGCATTTTCCTGAGCATTGAATTTACTGTTGACTCAGTATGTAGCTATAGGGTTATTATTATTACCAATTATCAATTATTGATGATGTAATATATCACAACGAATTATGTCGATTCATTCGCGGAGCGCGCGGGTACGCATTTATAGAATCAATTAACACGTATCAATGGTTAATAATGCATTTTTAATCAAAACCTTTGTACTGAGGTTAATGGAATAACGGAGCAAAAGGACTTTTTGACTTTTTATACATGTAGAGCTAAGAGGAGCGTAACGCCAGATTTCTGGCAATGAAACCGACTATCTTACTTCTTGTTCTGATGTGGCTAGTTTGCCAAGGTGCTGGAAATGAGAAATTGTCAGCGGACGACAAGCTCGCGAAGACAAAAACTCAGAATACCACTCCATCGTTTCAAGGTTGGTTTTAACATTCTAACCGAAAGTTAAATAGGAGAAAGCTTCCAAAAACTACACAAAGATCGCAGAAAGCCGACATCGTGGGCAACTGCTCGACGCTTTGTTTTACTCTCGTCGCAAAACAACTCCTAAAACGCACGCGCAGATGACGAAACATTTTCGTTTTATGCAAAACTGAGTTATATTAACTCATTTGCTGGGCTCTCACTATCAGAAATGACGGAGAAGTTTTAAAAACTGGAAAGAATTGATTCTGTGGTAAATGTGGTAGTAAAACGGCGAATTGAATAAAATAATCGGAAAATTCTCTTGTAGAATGGAGTGACAGACAAGATTTATTCACAACAAACATTCTGCCTTAGTAATTTAGTCAAAAATGCTTTAGTACAATACTGTTGGGGTCATTTTACGAAATGAAAAAGTCATGCTAAATTTGAGTGTTTTCCACTGAGTTCTTTCTTGGCCTTATTACCTACAGTTCGGGTTTCGAAGTCGGTTTTTAAGAGTTTTTCAGCAGAGGAAAAGAGACAGTCAAAAGCGGAAGTCCAAAGAAATGACGAATGACCATTGATAGGGAACGCAAGAAATTGACGGAGAAATGTTATTGTCTATGTTATTGTGGGTTTAAATCGTCAAAAGCATTTCGTCTATCCTTGAAAACATGCTTTCAAGTTGTGTTTAATAGGCTCTTTGGCGACCGAAGCAAACGTTTAATTTATCAGGCCATAAATAATTCCCCACTGACTTTACCGCTTGCTTTATTGTTCCTTTGTCTTTTAGTCAGCGCCGTGTCTGACCACGGAATGCCTAACATCAGACAACCAATTAAACGTCGAAGCAAAAGGAATTTTGTGGAGTGGAAATGGGATTCACCTAATATTCCTTACGCATTCGACGATAAACTCGGTGAGTTTTTCGACCAAGTTTATAGAGTTCCAAAGTCAAGTGATCTAAGTCACATTTTTTTCTTTTTTTTTTGTTTGTTTTGGCAAAACATAGTTTCCACTTAGGCTGCAACCTTTGCCAAAATACCTTGGACCGACTGACAGAATTTGTTGTTTTCCTACAGATTTTCTGCATCGTAAGAAAATCTTATGCCCTCTCTCCCTTGAACAATGTTGGGATATATTTTTCCAAGCGCAATAAATTGGTTCTGAAGAGAAAAAAAAATGTCTGTTTGTCCTAGATTTTTGGCAAAGATAATAAGTCTTGTGTCTAAGAGAGAGTCATAAGCAGAAGCACAAGTATTGTAATAACGGCAATGAAAACAAGCATAAATAAACAAAAACAGAAGCGCAAAGAGATCTGACGAGAGTGAAATTGAATTCTTCTTTTCACTTTGTTCCTATGACATGAGAAAACACGTGAAAAAAAATTAAAAAAAATTCTTAATTCTAATGTCATTGCGCTGTGTAAACGTTTTGAATACACGAAGGAAATCACATATTAGTCAACGTGTTGCAAATATGGGACGTATAAACAAGTTTTAATGCCCCCCGTATGATACATAAAGTCTTATCGTTTGTTCACATTTATGACTTTGCGTTTAATATCAAAAATACTAATACTGATAGAAAAGCTTTGGAATTTGGAACCCATTTTATTCAATTATTATGCTTGACGGCCAAAGACGTTTACTGAAGAAGTTGAATGAAGGAACTGAGAAACTGTATTTTTTATTTCAGAGTCTGGGGTAAAAGGATTCTTTTACGATGCCTTCAGGAAGATAGAGAAGAAAACCTGCATCCGATTTAAACCCCGCAAAAATGAGTCCGATTATGTTTACATTGCAGTAGTAGATTTTGGAGGGTAAGTTGGTCAAAAAGAGGTATTTAAATTTGACACGCTGGTTATTATAAAAAAATTTGTCGTGTTTCTTTTCTAATTATTTAATTATCACATATATCGTGAAAATGTGATAAGTTCAAGATTGCTGTGTCCTCGCCTCACCTTGGGAAAAAGATCTGCAACTGTGGTGTCTTGATGTAGTCAGTTTTATTCCAACAAATATGTTGCCCCGACCATCACCATCGCTTACAGCGTGACCTCCACCAACTGAAGCAGTGGGCTGCTAAGTGTCAGATGAGATTCGCACTCTCTAAATGTTTTGTACTCTCTGTGACCTTGCGTACTACGTAACTCATCGCATTTCAGCTACCGGTTGAGTGATACTGGCCTCGAAGAGGTTACGTATTACAGGTATCCAGGCAATTACATCACGAGCTCTCTCAGTTGGTCTCTGCCAGATGCGAAGAAGTTAAAACAAAGGCAAATAGAATTTTGTGTGTTCTCCAGCGGAACCTTTCATCTTGCGACAGGGCGATCAAGTCGCGAGCCAGTGGTAGTCTTGTCCGTCCAATCGCGGAGTACTCAAGCGTTGCTTGGTCACCACACACTGCCAAAGATATTTCTGCCATTGAGTCTATCCAACGGAGAGCTACCCGCTTTGTCTTAAATGACTACTCCCGTAACAGCAGCGTCTCTGCTATGCTAGCTGACCTGAACTGGCAATCGCTTGAGGAACGCCGCATTATCAATGATTTGACGATGTTTTATAAGATCAATTTCAATTTTGTGAACATGCATCTCTTTCCCGGCCAAAATAAACCTAGGTTTTCAGGGGGCTATGAGGTCGCACGATTTTAAATTTATGCCACTATCATCTTCAGTAAATGCATATAAATATTCGTTCTTCCCTAGAACAATCCCGGTCTGCAATGGTCTTCATTTTTCAGTGATAGACGCGTCATCTGCCTGCCATTTCAAAGCTAGTATTGTATTTAATTAATGCTACTTTGTTACCTTTCTGTTCTTATTAGCTATTTGTGTAATTTGATAATCTAGTTAACAGTATATTTAGTTCAATGTATATTGTAGTTGTCTAGCTAGTAGTTTACCACCTATTGCCAGATTAGTGTACAAATGGCAATTATGATAATCAAAGATTAAAAAAGTCGTGAACGCTTAGCGGGCCTATGATCATAATAATAATAATAATAATAGTAATAATAATAGTAATAGTAATAAATATTTCTATGGCGCAGAACTCCAATAAATTGCCCTGGCGCCTTACAACAGAGAGATGAATTACAAACAAAATAATTTTTTCAACCTTCATTAAAAGATCAGTCTTCAACACAATTTTAAAAATGTCAACAGATGAACTTCTACGTATTAAGGCAAGGAGTTCCACAATCTAGGGGCGCACACTGCAAAAGATCGATCCCCAATAATTCGCGTCTTTGAAGATGGTTCTACAAGATCATTATTACAAACAGATCCCAAAGAATAAGAACTCCCACGATAAGCTAAAAGATCAGACAAATAAGACGTTGCCATACCATTAAGAGAAACTAAAAGACAAATTTTAAAATCAATGCGATGCCTACCAATAGAAAACCACTGTAGTTCAATTAGAGTTGGAGTAATATGATCAAACTTCATCGTCTTACAAACAAGGCGAGCAGCAGAATTTTGAACAGATTGTAATTTAGCAATGGTAATAAAAAAGAGAGCTACAATAATCGAGTTTAGAGGTAACAAAAGCATGAACTACCGTTTGAGGAGCTTCACGGGTCAAATGCTTTTTAATCCTTGAGAAATTCCTGACATGATAGCCGACTTGCTCTCTACGTAATGTGTGATTTAAAAGGCATAGTATGAAAAACAAAAATTAATTATTTTACTTTTTGCCAAAATGAAAAGAAATAATTACAGCATAAAATTAATTACCTGAAATAGGCAAAAATCTACCCAGAATAGGAATAAACTAAACGAGCTGAGTAGTTACAAAAAAAATAAATAAATTACTTTGACTAGGTTGTACATGACTGTCAGCATTAATTAAAACAACACCAAGATTGGAAGCAGCTTTAACTAAAACAACGTCGACATCCCCAACACGTAAACACAATAAAGATGGGCATAAACAATAGCTGGAATGAATAAGCAATAATTAGCCATTTTCTAAACGAGTCGGAATCTGGGTTAGACTTTCAACCGCAATGGCTCTTGGGATTGTTTGGAGGGACAGTATCAAGGTAAACAAGTATGGTGTAGTATAACCACTTTGTTCCAGCTGGCTGCAATGATAGTTTCAGAAATGGGGCTAACCTTCACTTTCACAGAATTCCTAACATTAATTCTATGATGTTCGAAAGAAGTACGTACTGTAGTTTTTATCAGTAGGAAGCGAACGCTTAAATTAAATTCTAACAGTATGCCGGGATTTGCTCAGCTGATTTCGATGGAGGAGCAAACTTTGCAGAACTCATTTGCCTTCAATTTTTACAAAACAATGGTCGCACGTAGAGTATTGAAGATGACTAGTTTCGAAGAAATGCAAAGTAGTCAATCGAACAAAACATGTTTAAGTTTCAATTCATTGAAAACCATCCTCTAGTAAATTGGTGTATCCCATGATTCTGTGAGAACATTTAATGCCTTAGGTCGTTCTCTCAAATCGCTGGAGCTCAATTCTAGAATATTCTTTAATTCTTGTAATTTTTGTAGGGTGTCTCTTTTTAAGATTAATAAATGCTGAACTGATATTTATATCAACTCGGGCTCCCTATGCAGTAGATCCTGAGTTTTCTTTAAAACATAATCCCTTTACATTTTGTCCTATTAAATGCAGGCAGCAATGCAGGCGACACGTTTGTTTATATGGAAATATTATGGTGCCTATTCCTTTTCGCGTGAAAATTACTCAAGCGACTTGGATCATGCACAGTCATTTTGCCGCTGTGTCAGTGCAGGCGCAGTAGGCCCATGCATGCGCATTAGTACCTCACTGTCGATTTGTGACAACGTAAAAACGAAGCCCGACTTCAATTCGGTCGTTCCTCCTACCCCGGGAATCTCGAGTTATAAATCATGTTTTCATTATTATTTTTCTTTTCAAGGTGTTTTTCCTACATTGGTAAGACTGGAGGTGGCGCAAATCCTCTGAACATAGGACCAAGTTGTGATTACAAAAAAGAAGCACTGCATTTTTTAGTGCACCTTCTGGGAATGAATGATGAACATCTCCGTCCAGACAGGGACAAATTCATCAAAGTATTCACCTTTGCGTTGAAGTCTCGTAAGAGCAAATCTTTATTATTTCTTTAATTATCCAACGATTGCAAATCGAGATAAGCATCACTTGGCGCTGTATTTTTCCTTTTCGATTAATTTTGGGTCAGTCACGGTTTTCGCTTTAACAGTGAACTTGTGTAAGATCTGAGCTGGAAATTTTTAGCGTTACTAGGCTTAATTGGTTTACTATTTACACGGGAAAACTAGCCAGTGTACGATTTTAGTGGATGGTAAACAAAATTCAGCATTGGGGTGTTAAGTTAGGGATGGTTGTTTACCATTTACAAAACGACCCATTCCTGTTTACAGGCTGAATTTAAAACTGACATCAAAAGGTATTATAGACGACTTTAAAGGAAATGGAACTTGAAATTCTGTTTAAAACAATCCGAAAGAATAAAACTGAGCTACCTTTTGAGGCGTTTCGTTGCTCCGAGAAAATTTCCACCAAAACGTTCAGGAACTCGTATTCCATTTACATTGCAACCGGAATTTCCGGAAACGTTTTGTAAATGGTAAACCACTTAGAATTCTTAAAATTCCCATTGAGCTAAAAACTGCATGTAATACTTGCATTTCTCAAAAAGAAAAAAAAGAAGCAACTTGATCAAGTTTGCTTTCACCCCCCAACAGATAGTAGTATATCCCACAAAAATTTTGGTTGACAGTTGCATAACACTGGGGGGATAGAAGTTTGTCCTTCATCAGAGCAACTGTTAGAGCAGCTTACATAATCAACTCATTCAATGAATCCGTTTTTTGTGTGTGAGTTTCAATTTCGAAACGACGCGACTTAAACGTCTCCTTATTTGCTGATTTTTGTTTTGGTAGATGATGCGGTCGCCGCACAGAAGAAAAAGTACGGTAACTTGGTAGGCGAACCATACGACTACAGATCTGTGATGCACCACGCTAATAACTACTTGACGGAGGACAAAACTAAACCAATCATAATGAAGTTAATGCCAGGAGGACCTGTGATTGGACAACGAAATATGCTTTCTGACCTAGATGCGAGAAAAATCAACAAGTTCTATGGCTGCAAAGTCCGCCCTAGTAAGCTCGATTTATATGGCTCCTGTCTCTCGAAAGCTCTTCCAATTTTTTTTTTCTTTCGAAAGCCCTTCCAATCCATTTTTCGGACCCGGGTTACAGTAATGAAAGGTGGGATCCCTCAACCTTGCTCCCCTAAACGTTTCAGCAGAAAATTTCAGTTTGTTAGTTAAAAGTAAAATTGAAGATTTTTCTTGTTAGAGGTATTGAGCACACTTGAACCAGCCTATAAAGGGTTTTTCCGAAGTAGCCTCTCCAGTACCATTAAAACTATGTTTTTTTGTCTGTTTTTCAGAGCCGAAACCTCCACCGAAGGAAACGAATGTCGAGCTCGTGTCAGGTATTGTATTTTGAGAACTTCAATAGGTTAACCATAAATTAATGGAAGATATTAAACGGAGGCGCGATGATATGGATTTTATTATCGAGTGGTGTAAACAATATTTTACGAACTACGAACAAGAGCGGTGAGTGAGTAAAATACTGTTTCACTTCGAGACAATAAAACCAGTCTTGCTGCTATTGTTAGCTTGCAACACAAACATAATTTAGTTAACTAGGGTATCTTAAAGATAGTGATGCTGCGGCACATTCTGTTGATACTGACATAGTTTAGGCAGTGTTCCATCTACCCGCGTGTCCCAAGACTTGTTAAAGCACCTTCCTTTAATTCTCAAAATCGTCACAAATTTTGGCGTTACGAAAAGTGGTTTAAGATCCCTCTGCCACTCCCCACCAAAAGAAATTCAAATTCGACAAGTATGAAGGAAAATTAAAACCACATTAGGTCTAGGTTTATTTAGTTTTATCTTCAGTCATTGACTTTATACTAACCTTTATGCCCAAATCATGGACAAAATGCTTCGTCTAGAACGCACAAAATTCCTTTCTGTTCATTATTACGGTTAACTGTTATGGTGTAGTGAAGTCATTGAGGGTTACATCATTGTCTGTAGAAAAAAAATACGATTATGTAACTGTCCTGGTGTGTACCAACTTCATGCATGGTGACGCATCGATGGCGAGGTGTGACTATGTTTGGATATGAAACGATACATATCAACCTCCCCTTTACCAGATTGGGACAATCGAAATATGTGAAAATTGTAGGAGCAAAAAGCTGATTTATGTTTGGACATAAAACGATACACATAGATCTCCCATTTACCAAATCCCAAAAATCGAAAGATGTGGAAATTGTATGAGCAAACAGCTGACTTATAAATTCTGAACTGGTACGCATTAAATGTCTCCAGAATGTTGACAGATGGTGCGTGTCGAGGATGCGTCCATCGCGATGTGTGGAAATGCTAAAGCTTTAGCTTAAATTCATGTTTGGACAAATGATCGCAGCAGAGAAGAAATTAGCGTGTTAACGGTTCAGTTTGTTTAAATTATTCCACAAGCTTTAGTACCGACAATTTCACTTCATTTAAGAATTCAACCAAGGAGGCGAGACTCCTACGAAATGACACACTAAGTTTTAAATTAAGATGTCACAATTAATCGTCCAGATTTACAAACTTTCACTGAAATTCACGCGAAAAAGGAGGCCGGTGCGACGGTATGACATCCTCATGCTTTTCTGGGGCAATGCATTCTGGTAAAAAGTGCCGCTAAGAGCTCTGGTAAAAACTGTGGTTAAATGCAAGGCATTCTGGTAAAAAGTGTGGTTAAATGCAGTGCATTCTGGTAAAAAGTGATGAATTCGAGAATTCGTCCAATCTTGTATATCTCTCTTAAATCTTGATTATGTTGCTGCTCGCTCGCTGCGCTCGCTCCGCAGCAGTTAGTTAAGCAGCTTAAGTTCTACCACTCGACTTATTGACCTGTGTAATGTGAGCGTGCATTTAGTTGAGAGACCACGATCGTTTACCATTTGCAAGGAAAATCCGGTTAGAATGGAACTCTTGTAATGATACAGAGTTTTCCTGGTATGGGGTTTTGCCAGGCCCTAGTCTCTCGCGGATGGAAGAAAACAATAACAAATCAAAATGGCGGTGTCGAAAGGCGGGAAAAGGGGCCGAGGTGAACTGGGTCGAGTGGGATTTTACAAATGTACTACTGGAATTTCCAGTCATTTCGGTTGGAACGGGAAAAGAGGAATACGTCTGAGGATTTCCATCTTTTCCGAAAACTTTCCGGTGGAATGAGATGTACAATTTTAATATCCAACCGGAATTTTCGGTCCTTATTGACAAATGGTAAACACTCCAACCTTAGCTTCGGAGATTTTCTGCGACGCTGAAAACGAAACCGTCGACGTCGTGAAATCTACTTCATTTTTGGAACAAGCAAGCCAGGAAACGAAAGTAAGAAGACTTCAATTTCTACAATAAAGTTATCTATTAGTTTAGCGTCCGTCTATGTTAGAGGCGTGTGATTTGAAATTAGCTTCTACGCTTGCCGTGAACACCTGTACATAGAAGTGTTATGTCCATGCTCTATTTTCCCTCTTAGTTCAAACCGCTTCACTATAACGTCAACCTCGACTCGAACGTCTTTTTACAAGAATAATCTATTTAAGTTAAAGAGATCGACTAAATTTAAAGCGAACTAGACGCTCTCGGGAGCGTTCACTCGGGCTACACTTGATAATACGGCTTCGAACAAACGTGAATGTCAGTTTACGCCTAAGTTTTGTATATATTGTATATTAAATAGATTTAGGCAAGCCTAAAAACGGAGCTCCTCACACAGACCCTCACACATTGAAAATGCTGTCACTAAAGTTATTAAATACGCCTGGTGTACGCAACTACTTAAAGAAGATTCGATAGCTGAAATAAATCGTCAAATCGACTCAACGGAAGAGCCATTGCTCGAAAAACAAAGCCTCGTTTCGGTTTAAGACATTCTAAATATCCCGGATGACTATGGCCGCCATGTTGGGGCAACGTCGTCGTCGTCGCTAGGCGCACGCGCCCGCGAGCCATGCCGCTAGCCACGATGACCATGAAAACTCAAAGGCATGGTTTTCTCAATTTCTATCCTCGCACGGTTGTTATGGGGCTCCTCTCTGCGGCTCTTCGAGCCGCTGTGGAGCTCCGGTCCGCTACTATATGGCTGGTTCCTCGACCGCAAAAAGCCTACCAGACTGTATATCGCACCGCAATGCTTGTCGACGTCGTTTTTAATCTGAGCGATTTTATCATAAAGTTTTCTAAGGTTTTACAGAAATTTCAATGATAATTGGGTTTGTTTACTAATCGAATTAATGTTGACCAATCAGCTTTCTTGGTTCCCACGGTAGAAACCAGTTGTGAAACTTGATGGAATTCATCTGATTCCAAGTTATCGAAGGCGAAGAAGTGATATATGGGAAAAACAACAATATTACTCCTCAATCGGATATACTTTTCTTCCGATTTAGCCTTATTGGCCCTGTACCCGCTAATGTCTTTCCACACGACCACGTAGAGAAAAAACTTGAGTTTGAATAAGAAAAGATTCAGAGATGATTTTGAAAAGAAGCCTTAGGGAATTCGGGCTGACAAACATAGTCACCGAGTTAACAGCTTTGTTAGCCGTTTTGCGGTCATAATTACCAAGAACTTTATTATAAACAAACAACAAGTTCAATAGATTTTAGAAACAGTCTGTAGCAATCCTTTGAAACGTCAACCGTTTCACCTACAAGCGCAATCAAACTTTGAGCGTTATCACGCTTTTGTTGTCAAGTCTTTGTCTTGCAACTACTTTCTACGCGACCACGCATGAGACAGACCGCAATTAAGACAACTTCATCCAAAAATGCGACCAAAATTTAAATTAGATGAAAAAATCCTTAGAACCTCCTTTATTCGTGTATTGTTGTCTTGCACAAATTGTTGACTCGAGGCATCCAACGACGCGTGTCTTGTCGCTGTACAAAATTCATGTATTAACTTCAGCTTTTGGATCCCAATGACAACAGTAGCTGACAATTCAAGAGTTAGTAGTATTCATGTGCATAACATTGGCTTTCAAAGATGGTTCAGAGTACACATCTTTCGTATCCAACATCAATGGTGCAATAACTTGATGAAGCCTCGTTTTCACAATAGCAATACCCAAGGGCCTCTGCGGGTAGTCCGATTTGCGACGTTGTCGATAGACTGATAGACTGATAGACCGAAAAGGCAAACCTAGACTCGGGCTACTTTTGGTAGTAGCCGGAGTAATGATACACGGTTCAACATTTGTTGAGCAACAAATGTTGCCACTGTTGATTAACAAAAGTTGAACAGTGTATCATGTGATTTTGAATGTTGAAAATAGACCTTTCAACATGTTGAACGTTGTTGAATGTTGCTAAACGGAATAGAGCTCGGCTCTATTCCGTTCAACATGTTGCCGCTTGTTGAACGACATCAACCAATCGCTTTTTAGTTTGGTGTCACGTGTTTTCCTGAAGGTTTTAAAATGGCCGCGGAAGCGTTCAAACGGACGACGAAGTTAACAAGTGAGCTCATCATCTGTATGAAAAATGTCCTACGTTGTAGGATATTCGTATGAAAGACTACAAGAACAGAGGGGTAAGCGACAAAGCTATATATAGCAGGGAAGGAGCTCCTTCAAGGATGTAATATCCATCCAAAGAAAATCCCGGTGACTGGGGATGTCGAGGTTTCTGAGTTCCGTAAACAGTGTTCAATATCCCCCGATTGACGTTCTATTTTTAAGCCATTCTCTAATCCAGGTTTTACGGTTTCTCCGTCTCCTTTGCCTCCGTTACATGAGTACAACGACAACACTTGCAGAGCACAGCGATAGTAACCTATCTTATTTTGGTGCCACTACGGGAACAATGTTTCACGCTTGTTGCTCTACAAAAGTTGAATACATGTCACTGACTCAACAAGCTCCAACATCAATTCAACAAAGCGCAAAATCGTTCAACATTTGTTGCTCTTTGTTGCTCAACAAATGTTGAATCATGTATTGGTCGCTTAACGCTACTAGAGGGTTATTCTTCAGAATTATCTACTTCGATCGCCATAGCATCCGATATAAAGAAGCTTTGATTAAACTTTGAATTGTTGGAACCTCTGGCCTATTAAGTTGTGCTTAGATGGCCATGGTTTGCTTATGACTTAACACTACATCTGTCACTGTACAAAAAACAAGGCTTGCGACACAGCGTGGAATAATCGTATCGACACACATACAATAAACACATTAATTTTTACGTGGAAGAAAGTCCTGAAAGCCAGGGTAATTTATGTAATCAGGGTCCGAACTTGGCATAAGGAAGGGAGATACATTAGCTTATAGTATGGGTGTCCTGCAAAAGCCGGTATTTCTTGACTTCCTCTTTTTCGCATAACTTAATCTTTTCCCATGCATTTTATATATAAAAAATTCTAAAATCAGCCTACAAAAAAACTCTTTTTCACGTGCTGGAGCAAAAGTGTGGAATGGGATACCTGAAAGAATAAACAAGCTGCCAAAAACTAGTTTTAAGAAAGAAATTAAAAGAGTGTTATTTGACATTCTGAAAACTGATTCAGATAAATTGAATTCCGATGATTTGCATTCCGATGAGTTGAATTGTGATCTGAAATTAAATCCAATACGTTGAATTATGATAAAGTAATTCCGATGAATTCAGATGAATTAAAATAACAACCTTCACAACAGAATAGAAAACACTTCCACAAAATTAAAATGATATTATCGCGGTGATAACTCCCTAACTTAATGCGTCTTTCAAAATTATTGAATTCCAAAAGAGATATGGTGTAGGTATCGCATTGCACGCTTAATTTAAGAAATGTAAGCAGAATGCTGAAAACATGAATACACTTTTTGAAGGAATGTGAATATAACGTGATTCTTTTCAGGTCACTGTAACTTTGATCACGGATTATGTAACTGGAAGGATTGGGAAATTGGACAGGATGATAACGAGGATCAGTTTGATTGGTACGATAGAGCCGATGCGCAAAGATTTGGAGGGCCAAATCGGGATCACAGTGAAAATAAACCTCATGGTAAGTAATCTAACTTGGTCCGTGTTTCTCGAAAAAGATCCAGACCAGCCAAAAGAGTTAAATTTTTTGGACTCCAAAAGCCAGTCTTCTAAAAGGAACATAGAACATATTTATTTTTCGTGGACAATTTTGTTCAAGGAGGAAAGGTGCAATGAGGTTATCCCTATGCGAAGCGCCAACACATAGGTGCTAAGCGCCAATACATAGGTGCGAAGCGCCAACACATAGGTGCTAAGCGCCAATACATAGGTGCGAAGCGCCAACACATAAGTGCTAAGCGCCAATACATAGGTGCAAAGCGCCAACACATAGGTGCGAAGCGCCAACACATAGGTGCTAAGCGCCAATACATAGGTGCGAAGCGCCAACACATAGGTGCGAAGCGCCAACACATAGGTGCTAAGCGCCAATACATAGGTCAGACCACAACACCGGGAGCTACGGCCCTACTCATTACGATCAGTGTGTGGGTTCTTTTACGTCCCACTATGTTATCATGAGCAAGGGTTGTGACACGTGACCTACGGTTTAAAGTCTAAGCATTTGTAGGTGTCATTACAAAGGCAGCATTTTCTCCTCAGTTTTTTAAAGACCCTGAGTGTTGGTCCGGCCGGAGTTTCAACCAACTGAGCTAACCGGTCGGCGGAAGGAAGTACAGTGATCATTGTACGAAGCTGTTCTTCATTATAAAAGTAGAGTTTCGCCTTCCGGCAAAGTTTAGAGACAAGCCAGGTGTCTTTGTTTTCAATTTAAACTGCAGTGTGACGTATTACACCCTATAATTATCGACCCTTCAATCATTGTTGCCCTTTTAGGCAGTTATGCTACCAGGGCTTCCAATCTTGTCGCACTTATAAGACGAATTGTCTTCCCCTTTTCTTATGAATTTTAAATCATTTTTTTCAAATTGCAGGGAAGTTCTTATTTTTCCCAAAAGCGAATTTCGCGGTAGAGAAGATGACCAGCGGTGTTTTGGCCAGCGGTTTTGTCAGAGGGCCTCATTGTCTTACATTTCGTTACTTTATGCCGAATGGCGGGCGACTGAGAGTTTTCATAAAGCAAGCATATTCAGCGGAAGAAAATCCGTATGAAATGATTGTGGAACGCTTCGGCAGACGCCCGAACCCAGTGGCATGGCATTTACTACGTGAAGAAATTTCAGGAAAACCCAATCCTTATCAGGTAAAACTGGTTACAAACAGGTTTGCTTGACCATCGAAAATCAAGTGAACCGCCTAATACAAAAACAATGGAATGATACGAAATAAATATGTGTTATTCACCTAGCATGGTGTCAACATGGCTGGTTATTGGCCAAGTTGTTTCATTAACGTCTATTGAACAACAAGTAGTCCATGTCTCCTTTACGCAAAAATGGACGAGGTCAATATCAGCCCATCTTGATCGAACAAGCGTGGTCAATAAAGAATTTATTATATGCCATTTTGCTCTGTTTCGTTTCGCTTGACAAAGCTTGAAATCCATATCCCCATCTTGCCCGCTCGAGTAGCCAATCAAAACTCTGATTCACCACATCTTGCCACTGAGCTCACAGAACCAGTTGGTGCATCCGTACTGGAATTGCAAAATGCCAGTTTGTTTCTTATGACACGTCTATTGTCCGAGATTTTATAGCAGAAAATGGATGACGGCCCTATTTTCCCTCTATAAATGGAACCAGCTAGATAAGTAAAAAAAATTGTCTCCATGGCTTCGGTGAAACGAGCTGAATCGTCACGTGAGCGATACTGCTCTTGTATCAGAAAAATAGCGCTGTTTACCAGAAAAATGGCGGTGTCGACAGTGCATGTAAGTCCCGGACGGGACGCAGCATTTTAGGCGAAAGAGTAGAAAGTGGGTGTGATATTTATCATTGTAGGTTTGAATTCACGCTGTTGTCTTTTTTTTTTTCAGATTTTAATTGAAGGGCTCAAAACTGGTGATCAAAAATACGCTGTTGCAATAGATGACGTGTTCGTCTATCCTGGACTAACATGCAATGGTACGGATGAAAGTCTATACAAGTACTTACATATTCCTATGAATAAACTTTTAGACGAATTCATTTTGAAGTTGATCGCGACATTTCGACCGCGCCCCTGCTGGTCCTCTTCAGGCGATACGGTTGACTGGTTACGGTGCATCGTTTATGTACCTGATGATTTGCCCTGATTGGTCCTTTTGATCTTGCCATTGTAACTCTTGTCAGCTGTTGTTTTTCTCAGAGGTCCACTGGCTTGCTGAGAGTTTGTTGTGATGTTTTTTTTTTTGTTGTCGGCAGCCATCCTTCCAGAATTTCGATACCGTTATCCCTGTTGATGTTGCTGGGGTTAATTAAGTCTTATCAGAAACCCGTAAGGCTTGACACGAGTAACTACCTTTGAATGTCATTGACCTCAGCTTGTCTACATTCAATCTGCCAAGACCCGTGAAATTCGACTAAAATTTTGCGAGACCCAGAGTTTTTGAAGGACCATTCACCACCCCTAACAACGGAACTCACCAGCGATAATTAGTCATATAAAGCCTTTTATACGCTTGTCATGTTGTCGATGCAGCCAGTTAAACTCTCGACAACCTGATAGAACCCTATTACTGATATATTTTTGCCGTATTTTTTTTCTTTTTTATCCAGAATGTCCTGGTAGCCGTGTCACTTATGACGGCCAATGTTGCAAGTTCCCCTTTCAGTATGAGGGTAAAATGTACGACCGTTGTATTAAGACGCCAGGAAAAGAGTATGGTGGGCTTTACTGGTGCTCGACAACAAGCAACTATGACCAAGATAAGAAGGGGAAAAGATGTACAGGTAACTGCGGGCTTCAGTAATTGTAACACTGATTTTCACCTTGGAGTATTAAAGCAACGTAATTCATGAAAGCAGTAAGTTAATAATAACAGCGTGATTTCCAGAAATCTCCTGAAAATTATTGGTGCGTCATCTCAACGGAGTACACATCACAGAATCCACACCCACATGCGAGGTCGTCGTTCCTATTCGGTAGCCCTCGTGTGGTGTTGCCGCTTTTGATCGGTAGTTTTCGTCTGTGTTGGTACAAAATTTTAGCTAGCAGTGTCAATGTTAGTGTTTTTTCCGGTTACGCGACAAGAAAAGCAAATGGAATCAGTGGCATCTGAGGTGAGTTACAAGAAGCCGAATTCGAGTCAGAGTCGGAGTAAATTTCAGTTTGATGAAAGGAGACGAAATTTAGTTCGAGTTAGTAGGCAATTTCGAGTTATATGGTTAGCTCTTTCTTAGGGAATTTTTAACTCCAGTTTTAAATGATTTCTTGTCCCAAAGATATCAATGAGTGCTACAAAAATCCTTGTGCTTCTGGAGCTACTTGTGTTGACCTGTATTTTGACTACAAGTGCCTCTGTCCAGAATATATGACGGGAAAGAACTGTGATGTTGGTAAGTACTGGAGTCGTTCTGAGCGTTTTAAGCTGCGTTTACTCTATAACCGTACAAAATCTGATCCGATATGCCTTCCGTTCACTCTTCAGCTGCTATCCGGACAGGTTTGTTACCGCCTGTCCGAGTTTTGTGTCTGCTCCGGGAGCAGGTACATATACAGTTTTATTATATCTCTCAGTTAGTACGCGCGCTGTGATTGGTCAATTTAGCGGGCCGTACTTCACTGTACGGCCCGCTAAAGTTTGTTTTGGTCGCCAAAATGACTCCAGAGATATAATAAATATCTTATTAACCTCGTTTTCTCGGTCCGTACTGTAAAATACGGATCCTCGTTTTTTCCCGTCGATTTATGGCCCAAGCGCGAAGCGCTTGGGCCATAAATCGACGGGAAAAAAACTCGGTCCGTATTTTACAGTACGGACCTCGAACTCGATTAATAAGAGGTATTTAGATCCGCAACTGTCTCACGTTGTATGGGCACATAATGATCATATTTGGTGGGTTCCGCTTTCGTACCCGGACACCATTTTTGGCGTCCATGTTTTCATTTAACACCATTTTTGGTGTTGTTATTTTTGGCCGTTCTGCGAATGGGTTAGGTAGTGGACTGGTAGAGTGTGAAAACGTGAAAATACGTACGAAAACCGCCTCAGTGTGAACAGTTTTAAAACTTGCATGTATCCAAACTGTACTTGCACGAATCCACTCTGTAACAGTACAGTGGTGTTACAGTGCGAACATAGCCTTAACCTGTCAATTTGGCCTGGTTCCTTCTCAATTTGCACAAACCAATTTCTGCACACGGTAGGTCTCTTTAGTTGATACTTGCAAACTCCACTCATAACTGTAGTAGCATTGATTGAGGTTGCTCGCAATGATGCGCTTCTGTTAAAATGTAACTAGCAATTACTTTCTGAAATCGCGCCACTGTTCATTAAGATTGAAGAGAATAATAGTTTTAGTATTTAACAATTATTCGCCGAAGGCGAAGTGTTTATCGGTGAATATTCACCGAGACGAAGTCGAGGTGAATATTCACCGATAATCACTGAGCCTGAGGCGAATAATTGTTTTAGTATAAATACATAGGTGATTATTTCAAGAAAAGAAAAGAAAAAGCATTGTACAACACGAAAAAAATTTATTTCATAGAAGCCCGCGAACGACTGGCAGCCATTTTGTTCGTCGAGGTAATTATCGGCTGATAATCCGAGATAGCGAACCAATCAGAGCGCGCGATTTTGGATAAGCACCTGAGTATTCATACTAAACACCAATGAAGCAACTTCAGTCACATTGAACTCACAGTAAAACAGGCCGTTACACATTAGCAAAACAAATTGCGAAAAGCTTTCCCAGAACCCCTTGCACTGTTCAACTCATAGGAGTTGAATAGTGTTGAATATCCCGAGGTAGTGAGCCAATCAGATTCCTCAAAATACCAAGATTGCTGAGTTGGTATATGTTATAGTTAAATTTTTTTCCTGGTTCAAGTTTTATTTTCCTTTGTTTTCTGGTATGGTTATTTATGATAAGTTTGAAACAAAGGAAAATAGAATTTAAACCAAGGATAAAGTTGAACTACAACATATACACTAAAAAAGATTACATTATGCAGTTCCATGATTTACTGTTTCCATTCAGACATCGACGAATGCGTTGCCAATCCCTGCAGTCATGGAACGTGTCAAAATCACGCCTTTGGTTACACGTGCATGTGTACAAGTGGCTTCACAGGGAAAAACTGCGAAAAGGGTAAGCAACTTTTTGTTAGTATGAATGTTGCATTGACCTACGAATTTCGCAACACTGTTTTCACAAAGTAAACTTATATAAACCTAAGATCACCCATTTATATCAAGTGGGTCGGGATATTCTCCAAACTAACTCTACAGATAATAATATTCCTTGTGGAGGTGTTATTATGTGGCGCAGTTTTATTTGTCGATCTAATAGTTCTTTCGTTTTATTGCCGCGGAAAAGAATTTAAAAATAGCACTATCTGCTATTCTGTGCAAAAGGCCTAATAGGGAAGAAGAAGGCTTCTGGTAATGGTCTTTTGTCCCAGAATTTATCTCGCATAAAATAGTTCGACCCATTTTTAAAGTAATATCTCAGTGGAGGAATGCACAAATGCACAAATTAGATTAAAGAGGTTTCAGAGGCAAAAAAGATGGTTGCTTACGCCGCCATTCTTTCAACAAAATATACAGTTATTTTGCCGTAGATGTATTTTTTAAAAGTCCTTTTTCGCGAGCGATTAAAATGAACGTACAAATTTTGAATGTCTGTTTTCGACGCTGAACAACAGACTTGTGGCGAGTTTCTACTAATTACCAATTATTCGCCGAAGGCGAAGTGATTCTCGGTGAATATTCACCGAGACGAAGTCGAGGTGAATATTCAGGGAGAATCACTGAGCCTGAGGCGAATAATTGTTTTAGTATAAATACACAGATGATTATTTCAAAAAAGAAAAGAAAAGCATTGAACACGAAAAAAATTATTTCATCACAAGCGCGCGAACGACTGACAGCCATTTTGTTCGTCGAGGTGATTATCGGCTGACAATCCGAGATAGCGAACCAATCAGAGCGCGCGATTTTGTATAATCACCTGAGTATTTATACTAATCAAGATTATTCTTTTTCAATTTTGATATGTTTTGTACAGTTATGGAGCAAATTACATGTATTTTAAGCGAAGTACAAAACATTTGTAGAGATTCTATTATTTAGATATGTGATCGTGGTTGGATAATTTGTATGAAAATTTGTCTGGGTGGCCTGGGTTCGTGACTGAGTCGCCCTGTACAGGGGCGTAACCAGGATTTTTCAAAGGGGGGGGGGGGGGGGGGCTCACAGAGGCTACTCACTCTTGTCATGGCGTTTTCGCCACCTGAATATTGTAGGTTGTTTGCTCAAAAGAAGGCCTACCAAGGGGGGGTCACGGGCACCCCAGGACCCCCCTAGCTACGCTCCTGCTGTAAGAGTAAGATAAAGTTAAACACACAGTAATATTCTTCATTCCATACTTCGAAGACATCAACGAGTGTGAAACAGGACAACACGACTGTGGGAAGACAGGGAAATGTGTAAATATCCCAGGATCGTACAAGTGCGTGTGTGATTCTGGGTACACTGGGTCCAGTTGTTCAAAAGGTACGTGAGGATGTCCTTTAAGAAGACTTAGTAATTGCGAAAAATGACACCGCACCAAATCGCCCCTAAAATTGGCAACAGGGCAATACCTAGGCCTGTGAAGAGTGCATTTCGAGTTTGATATTAGATAGATTGAATTTCCTTGACTTGATGATTTTCTCAATTCTCATAAACTTACTGTTCCCTTGACAGTGTTCGGAGCTGTTAGGAGACTGAGTCTTATCGTTCAGTGGAACGGTTAAAAAGCAACAGTTTGATCTCCCTTCATGAAAATGGCCAGCAACCAAAGAAATGTCTTACCACATGTGAGTTCGATGATTCTTAATTTGATTATGTTCTAATTATTGTTTTCTAAATCTCCAGATATTGATGAGTGCCTCGATAATCCCTGTCACCATGGAAATTGCACTAATTTCATTGGCGGATTCAGTTGTAAATGCAAAAGTGGTTACAAGGGAAAAACTTGTGAATCTGGTGAGTTGATGAGAGAATTGATTATTTGTCCTGAAAAGCGTGCCGAATGTTCCGGTATTTTCCTTTTTTTCCCGATGAAATCCCGAAAGCAATGGGCCCATAGTGGCTTTAACCGACAGAAAAATTTAAAATATAACCCGTAACTGAGTATTCTTGACGAGATTTGGCATGTTTAGGATGTGACATAAAATCACAGACTCAAAACGAGCCGTGTTTCATGGGATATCCAAAAACGTTAGAATGCCAGATATAGTTAAGGTAGAATCCCAGTAATTCGTACCAGAATACCTCAAATTCCCATCTAACTCGAACTAAATTTAGTCTCCCTTGATCAAAATTTACCTCGAAGTCTTCTTCTTGTAAATCACCACTAATGCCATTTATTAGCTCCTCTCCTCGCGCAACCGGAGAAAAACACTAACACTGACCCTACTAAAATAATTAAAAGCGAGAAAAAAATGAAAAAATATGTACCAGCCCAAAAGGCATAAAAGAATATAAATTGGGCGTAACTGAGTTACTCATTTCACAGCACTGGACTGTACTGTCATAAATGTGCGTGTTATAGTTTCTGAGGAGATGAGTTTAATTTGGACTGTACTATATACTCGAACTGTTCTTCGTTTCCTTCAGAGTTCGAATTACCATCGTTCTACTGTATTTCAAACGTGAGATACACTGCTTCATGACATATAAAACATCGAGAAGAGAGTTGAAAATGGACGCGCAGCGCAGTATTTTCGGAGAAATTCGAGATGCGTCGATTGCTTGCTAAAGCTTTTTAAGAGCCGATGTCTGTAAATATCGAGAATCCGAAGTCAGTGGCGAAAATTTCGATTTCCCGATATTTTGCCCAGATAACCCCTATGGTGAGTTATTTTCGAAAATACTATTCAAAAATCTTGTGGCACCTTATTTTTTTTTTCAAAATCCGCTTAAGTTTAAAAAACGCCATTTTTGCTTCCCGCCGCGGTCGACAGAATGGAAATTTGCTGCATTTTCGTTTCGCTCGTACGGAACAACGCGCTTACATCTAACACTGTTATTTGGGCGGATTATTGCACATGTCTTGTTCTTTCAAAAACACAAAATAACAAGAAGACGCCTGAAGGCGTTTACGCGGGATGTGTTGGTTTAAAATTGCTGACGCAGTATGTTTTTTTTAGCTGATTGTGCGATCCTGGATATCCATGGTGCAATCCAACCTGACTTGCACGTGATTTGGAGTTACAGCCAATAAAAGTCACACAATTTTTTCGGGACGGGCTCGGGATACGGGAAAGTTAAAAAAACAAGGCAATTTTTGACTCCCAAGACGACGAAAGGAATGCGCTACCGAATTTTATACGCTGGCTGACTACGTCATCCCGCGTAATAATGCAACAGTTCTTGCCATATCGAATTTCTTAGCTGTTCCAACTACCCCAATTATACCGCCTGAGCGGAAGAGCTTTAAGAATTTTAAGTAATTTTAGCAATAAAACCCAACTGGTACTGACATAAATTGTGAACTTGAAAGTATTATTCTTTTGAAGTTAAACCTTAGTTTTACGTTGCCTTAAAATTTCACAGGTGGCCCGACAAAACCGCCCTGTCAAGAGCTTCGGATTCTTGATATTTACAGACATCGGCTCTTAAAAGTTACAATTTTAATTGAGGGATAAATAAAGATGCAAAAACAAGCCGTGTTTCATTAAATATCCAAGCACGTCACGGTGCTTGATTTTCATTTTCTTTTACAACTTTTACTGTTGCATTTGAGTTATAGAATTCTTTTTTCCCCCTTCTCTCTTGCAGAATAAACGAGTTTAGAAAAGTGTATGCTCCAAAAAAATCGCTGTCTCTAATCAGCGATCGGTCTTGATAATTAGCTGTTAAACATTCAAAATAGAAACAATTATTTGAAACCCTTACTATGTGGCATTTTTGTGTTTCTATTTCTTCCTGTTATTTTTATTTATTTTTTTTGTTTAGACACGAATGAATGCGAATTCAACCCTTGTAAGAACAAAGGAAACTGCACTGATTTGATAAATCGTTTCGAATGTACTTGCCTCAGAGGATACACTGGGACACTTTGTGAAATTGGTAAGGTTGAATTAAGACAAGTAACCGTCCTTTGTAATACCTCCACCCCAGAAATAATTAATATCGGAATCCCATAGGACTTGAAACCTGTAAGTGCCTTTGAATCTCATTAACCCATACAGCCCCAATATCAACATTCATTTTCTTCTCACTGTTCTCATATATTTGTTATGGTGCTAGTGAGGAGAATTTGTTTAAATATCAATAAAACTCTTTCAGGTGATCATTTTCTTTATTCTCATACCCTGAATGGTTGATTATCAATGAATATTTGTATGAGAAATTGGATGCTGCTCAACATTAAAAGGTTAACTACAGCTTGTCCGCATTCCTTACTCAAGCTCCATATTTGGAAGGCAAGACGAACCACTTAAACCATCAAACTGCGTTGAACAGCGTGACGTTGTGTCATCAGATCTGTCATGGAGTGAACATGTCGTTGCGACAATCAATAAGGCTAACAAAGTGAGGCCCCATTAGGGGTTTCAGGGATACGAGATATTTGTGAAAAAAATTATAGGGATACGGGATATTTAGAAAAGAGATCGTGGGATATCGACCGTCAAAGTTTTCTTTTTTGACAGAATAAAACAGGATAATTGATCAATATGAAAGATCGACGCGAAAAGGAAAAAAAGTACTTGAAAATGCGAATTAATGTATTTCCCCATGAAAAAAAAACATTGTAATCATCCTTCAAACCCCATTTGCACTCGATTTCTATTTTTAAGTATGAAACCACACCGGAAAATGTGTCAGTTTTACATTATTTGAAAATCGGACTTATCACATGCAGTGACGTTATCAGTATTAACTTAAATAATAGTGATAAAAACTACAGGAATTAATGGGATACGGGATATTCAGACCCCCCCCCCCTCCCTAATGGGGTCTCCAAAGTGCCTAGCTCTTGTTCTCAGAACGCTGGGCCCATCAAATCCCTAGGCCTTCTCAATACTGTACAAATCGCTTGTTCGTCCATTGCTTGAATATGCAGCCCCGATGTGGAACCCCTATCTCTCCAAATACTTACTTTTGTTGGAAAAAGTTCAAAGAAGAGCCTGCCGCCTTGCGCTTGACCAAAAACGCGGTGAGGTGCCATACGAAGAGAGATTAAAGACCTTGAAGTTGTCCACACTAGAGTGACGAAGGCTGTACGTATCTTTCCCTTGTGCAATGCTACAAGACAGTGTTCGAAATGAACAATCTTAACTTTAACGCTTTCTTCGAGTTTTCTAGATGCAAGATAACCCGTGCTAACCATAGGTATAAGCTAAATACGAAGTCAGCTAAATGTAACCCTTTTAAGTATTCCTTTTCAGTGCGCATGGTGCGCGAATGGAATAGCCTACCGAGATCTGTCGTAGAGGCCGAAAACTTCAACCAGTTTAAAACTGCACTGAAGTGCTTCCTTAGCGTATATCAGTATCTTGTTATAGTTGTCTTTCTTGTAAATTGAATATATCTATATATCTTATGTAAATCAGAGATTCTTAAGAGCTATTCTTTTAACTTGTAGCGTGTAAATCCCCCCTGTGGTGAGGAATTTTGTAACTGGTATGAAGTATTCTTTTACCTCTTTTTTGTTAAGGAAAACGTCATAGGGACAACGTCTTGTTTCTCCTTTTCAAGATATATTTTGTAACTCATTTTATTTCACAGCATCTTGAATAAACATGATTTGATTTGATTTGATTTGACGTATTTACCAGGGAATATTCACCACCCCTCAAAACACAGCGGACACGTCCTCGTTGGAGGTGCATGTTGTTTTGGACTCGCCAAGCAAATGGGACGTGCAACAAGCTCAAGGGTTTGGGCGAGCAGTTTCCAAATATGGTGCTTGAGAAAATATTGAATCTGGACAAGCTGTGAACGCCTGTTACACGTTTCAAATTCTTATGAGTTTCTGTTACTATACAACGTAGCTTAACTCCTTACACCATCAATGCTTTATGAAAAAAACTGAATCGACCTAAAAGCAAATCCCACAAACTAACTTGTAGGGCAGTGTATGGCACTCTGTATATACTGCGTTATTGACCAAGCATGAAGACAAGATGGCTCCATATTGGCCGAGTTCCTTCCAGAACGAGGCCAATATCCAGCCACCTTGACCGAGCAAGCCTGGTCAATAAAGGATTTATTATATGGCCATTTTGTTTTGATTTGTTGTGCGGGACAAAGCGGGAATTCCCGTGATGTGTTCTCTTGCAAGATTCATTTTGTGATTATTTTATAAACGCACGTCTTTAATTTTTTTGAAACATCACCCTCGTGTTGCCGTCAAATAAATTTGTTGTGTGACATTAATTTTACAATAGTTTTTCTGTTATTGAAAGGTTGAAGGCAACTTCCTGGCTAAAAAGAAATTTTCCGTGGATTTGTAACAAACTCTTTTGAAGGGAGAAGCACCAATCAGAAGCAATTGCAAATAATAACGATAACGATATTGACAATAATTATGATAATGATAATATTAATTATTATTATTATTATTATTAATTATTATTGAAGCACCAATCAGAAGCAATTGCAAATAATGACGATTACTATATTGACAATAATTATGATAATGATAATATTAATTATGTTATTTAATTTATCCATTATTTCTCTTTATTATTTTACATTTGCTCATTTATAAACTCATCGTTTTATCGTTTGTAATCCGCATTGTCGACTTTTTCAGTATTTGTTTCATATTAATTTTTAGGTCGTTCTAGCAGGTCGCGCACTAATTGTTATAATCAGGAGCCCATTACCCGGAGTGTGCAACTCCCATACTGGGTCTGTGAAGCGGCGTTTTCACAAGTAAGGTTATTTTTAGATCGTCTCACCCGCGAAATGGTTTGGGAGAGCCAATGACAAGCTAGTGCATGATTGATATGTAGCATGATAAGCGCCTGTAACGACAACGAACATAGCCGACATTAGAAATAGTCAAGGTATTTACATAGAGAATAGTAGCTCCGATGAGATAACTGAGACAGCGGAAACAACTTTTTTCGCGGGAGAAGCCGCTCTAAAAATAACCTTACTTGTGAAAACGTCGTTGCATAAACCTATAGCAGTTGCACGCTCCGGGTAATGGCTCCTATTATAATATAATAAACACTATTTGCACTGTTACATTGTGCTGAATAATATCGCCAAGTATACCTCGTTTTCTAAACCATGTTTTGTTTTCTTTTTTGTCGGCATGTCGACAGATATCAATGAGTGCCTTGCAAATCCGTGTGTTCATGGCCTGTGTGCAAATTATCTGGGTGGATATAGTTGTAAATGTGAAAAGGGTTACACTGGAAAAAACTGCGAAAGCGGTGAGCAGAATTATATTACAATCAGCGACCCATTTCTCGAAAGGCCCGGTAACTGGCTTATCTTCAGTGTAATATAATTTATTCACACAACTGGCGTAAAACAAATGACACAAAGCATTGTTAACAATGTACCCTAACTAACAAAGAAAATGAATACATTATATTACACCACCCCGAGAACTCAGTTGACCCTTTCACTCCCAAGGGGTCTCCATTTTACGAGTAAAATTGTCTGGCGTTAGACAGAGTAAAATCTGTAAAGTCACTCTTGGGAGAGAAAGGGTTAAGGGTGATTGTTTTTTGAGGGAGATGGTTTTTTAAGAGAGATAGTTTTTTAAGAGAGATAGTTTTAAAATCTGTCACTCCCAAGGGGTCCCCATTTGACGAGTAAAATCGTCTGGCGTTAGACAGAGTAAAATCGTCTGGCGTTAGAGTCACAGTAAAATCGTCTGGCGTTAGACAGAGTAAAATCGTCTGGCGTTAGACAGAGTAAAATCTATAAAGTTACTCTTGGGAGTGAAATTGTGAACAGGCCTGGAGCCTCATCTTAAAGCGGAGTCTAGTGTAGAGTGCACCTCTTGACGAACAAACCAACCCAACGTGTAAGTTAAAATTAGAATTACCTGGCTTGAACTTAAAAACCTACAAAATTGTAATCTTTGTTGCGATTAATGGTAATAGGACTGAGTGGAGTCAAGAGAAAATAAGGAAAGAGATCATAACCTCGTCTGACATTATAAGGGGACAGAATCTATTTTTAGCGCCGAATCTATTTATATCTCGTTCCATGGCTGCGCGGTTTCCACATAACGCATTGAAATTACCACCACGTGATGAGAAGGACATCAGTCATTGGTCACTTAAAATAGTTTGCGAATCTAAAAATAGATTCTGTTTCCTTAACATAGTAAGAAAACCTAGTATGGAAGATCTTCCCACACTTTCTCTTGGTGGAGTCCAATTCGGGTAATCATACGAGTGATAAAAAAATCGGACGATCGCGCAACGGATTCTGTCCTCGTGTACAGGTACACCAGAGCTGATTCAATAGACTAAACAATACATTACAGTTAACCAGTGTCTCCTAAAAATATAGAATACAATGGTTATTCCCTCGTGTACTGTATACGGGGACAGAACCGCGCAGCGGGAGTTCGATTTGTTTAATTTATCACGAGTACTGGATTACAGACCGAATTGGACGACACGAAGTCTTATTACCAATTAATCATAAAAATTACAATTTCCGAGGAAAAAAAGAGCCAAATACAAGTTATGAAAGAAAATTTGTCATTGTTCAAGGAAAAAATTCTCCATTTTGAAAAAAGCTTCAATCTGGGGGTCTGTACACCATTTCTATGGTGATTGAGACCAAGGTTGTGATTGGTTGAAAACAACTTCGCAAGCTAGTGAATTCATAGTGGATAATAGGAGTACTTTAAACCAATCATAATTGAGGAAATTGTCATTTTTATGATTGATGTTATTATCGGGGCTCATAAATCTATCGTCAATTTCGAGAAACGGGCCCCAGCGGGCGATAACTGTGTTACGACGGTAAACAAGCGCCGTTTAGTTTATACCCCAAACACAGGCAGCCCAAGCTCAGCGTCAGTCTGCACGCGAAGAGCCGTGACAGTAAGCGGTGTTGTGTTACAGCCGTGTTTCCACCAGTAAGAAAATGGACATGTCCTTTTTCTTGCTGGTGGAAACAGTCAATCACAGACAGATTTCCTAATCTACTGACTGACTTCGACCTTACCTTACGTACGAACCAAACACCTTTGTCTAACAACAATTTTTTTAAGTCCTTAGTGTTCAGTGTATTATGACCGCACTTTTCCAATCTCCTGTTACGAGCCCCAGTTACTTCTGACGCGGGTTGCCAGCTCAGAAATTTAGAATGCGACTTCTTTTCTCTTATCCTATTCTCAAAAGATATCGACGAATGCATCACATCCCAGCACGAATGCTCCAGACAGGGAATTTGTAAGAATCTTCCAGGTTCGTACAGGTGCGAATGTTTGCCTGGTTTCACAGGACCAAAATGTCGTCAAGGTGAGTCGAACATTGATGTATTGGTTTGATCACTCAACAATTTTTTCCATGTGCACGCGCTGGATACATATGGCCAAGTTCATTGGACACCAAAAAAGAAAGAGGCCGATATTCAGCCATCTTGAACGAATAAGCTTGGTCAATAAAGAATTATATAGCAGGGGCATTTTGTTTTAATTTGTTTCGCGATACAAAGAGGGAAATCCTGAGGGGGCTAGATGTGGCTTTCATAAGGTTATCAGCCAATGAAGGCGAAGTATTTCGTCACATGGATGAATCTTGATACCCAGTAATAACGCATATCCGGATAACTAGAATCTAGAGCAAGATTTCCTCACAGGTCCTTACTTCGTTGTGCATGCTGTAGGCGAACGGTTTCGTTCTCAGAAATGTTTGCAGGCGCACTTCCCAAGACAATTCAACTACAGCATGCATAATGAAATAGGGACCCGTGCGGAAATCTTACCATAAAATAAAAGTCAGTCGTGACTAGTTCCATGTGTTCTCCGCACGTCTCTCTCCGCTCGTTCCGAATTCAGTCCTAGCACATTGATGTCCTTGTTAGGTTGCAGTATTGTATGTAGTGTTGTAATATTCATAAACAAGAGCGCTCCGAGAGCGCAGACCTTCGCCAGCGCCCACCATTTTGAAAGCGCTGCAGCCTACTACCTGGGGATAATCCGGTTGAGTGATTATACTCAAGGGGCAGTGAGTGGGGCTTATGGAAACAGCTCTGTTCCGGTTGAGGGACTACACCCAAGGGCAGCGAAAATCGTTTTCCGTGACCTTGACCTTGACCGTTGTACTAGATACCCCAAAATTAAATCAGTTCTAAGTTAGACCATAGCCAATGTTTTGACGAAGTTTGGTGATGATTGGTTGAGCGATGTGGACGCTAATACAAACAAGCAAACGCCAGTGAAAACATAATCTCCGCCCAACTCCGTTGGCGGAGGTAACTGACTTAACACTAGACATACTCATAAATGAAACAATAGTATAGCAAACTCGTTGATAAAGAAAATGATAATGTAAGTGGTGCTGATGTTACACGCTCAAGTCAAACCAGAAAACGTTTTATTGAAGCACAAGCTTCGTACTTAACAGAATACTCTCCGAAAGCGCATGGTTTTTCACTCTAAAACCACTATTCCCAGCATCAATTGCGGTTCATGAGTTTGCAGTCGCGCGCTCAACATAACATGCCACGCACCCTACACTGACGTTTCGAGCGGTTTGACCATTGTCAGAGTCCTTCATGGAGCCCTTCGGCCTAAAGCACCTCGTAAGTCCTAAGGTGGTATAACCCTTTGCGGCCCAATGGCCGATATATCGGCCATAACAAGAAACAGCAGATCTTGACTCAGCGGATTCTCCATTCTTAGTCCCCAGACCTCTGTAGGCTAAAAAAGCTCATTTGCCGTCTTGGATACTTTGAATTTCGTAGTTTCGGACGATTTTAGGTTACTTTGGAGAGATTTTTTGACTTTCTTCGACTGTTAACGTTCGCGGGAAATTTTAAAGGCCATTTAATCATGGCAACTGCTAATCGGCGCTACACTGTGGCAGAATTATTGGCTTATTTGGACGATAACTTCGATATCCCCGACGACGGAGTGAATTCTGACATCGAAGGACTTGATGAAGAAGATTTCGATGAAGAAAACGATCTGCTCCCTGAAGTGGCCGTCTCTGAAGATGAATATGAAGATGTAGACTTTACCATCAGCCATAGACTCTTTACTATGTTAAAAGGAACACAGGAAACGTTTCTAATGGGTAGATAACAGTCGCTTGTACTTTAAACTGGTCATTTTTAACCACATGTCAACTTTCTGGTTTTGCTGAGTTGCGTGACATGTCATGCAACATTGCAAAATGCTAAGTTCTAAAGGTTTGAAATTAAAAGTAGCTAAATTTGGTATTAAATTGCTCAGGAGACATTTGGCTTCATGTTGGACTACAATCCATAATTTTCCTAAAATACCACAGGGTTGTATAGCTGTGAAAAGAACATTACTTTATATTTGCCAGACATTGCTTATCTTTTTTGACATATGATGACAGGTGTCAATCAGCATCAAACATTTTTCTGAACACTGCAATTTAAAGTGTATCTATTAGTGATGTTTCTGTCAAAGTTTGGTAAAAATAGCTTGAAATCTCAATATTTTACAGTTTTTAGTTATTTTAGCTTTTGAAAACTTAATTAAATTCCAAAATAAATTTGGGCTGTAGAGGGATAACTTGCTTGAGTATAAATCTTCTAGCGTTCTATCACAAATGCCGCGCTCTGATTGGCTACGCCACCCACTATCTATTCTGTGATAGATAGCGAGTAGCGTAGCGGTGTGCCCTAACTAACAAAATGGCGGCCGCTTCTTCACGTTTTCGATGTGGCCTTGAAGAATATTTAGACAGTTTACTGGTCGAGGCTGTTCCAGAAAAGACAAAGTTTTGAACGAGTAGTAGATTTATACTAAAACAATTACATTATTCGCTCTCGATTTCTATGCGTGATAGTTGACGAGGGCTGCGCCCGCGTACTATCAAGCGATAGAAATCTCGAGCTAATAATGTAATTGTTTATTATCAAATTGTTTGATAAACTTTTTTTGTGTGTTTCATTTCCAACTGACGCAGCACCATTATCTTTAAAAAATAAAACGCCTTTGTAAATGGTTGATTTTGCAAAGACTTTAATAGCGAGCAAACTTGCGAGAATCTTGTGTCCAATTCACGGCGTCCATTCAAATTTTTATCACATGACATTGTTTTGTTTCCTAGAAATTGATGAATGTCAAAGCTCGCCATGTCAAAACAGTGGTGTGTGTATCGACTTGTGGAACGATTTCACATGCACGTGTCCGACAGGATTCACTGGTAAAACCTGTGAAGGTAACCAGTCGAAATTATTCATTCGTAAACATCTTTGGTTCATCTATACAAAACATTTTCCTGGGTTGTTTGCCGAAATTTCGGATTACAGAATATATGGACAAGAGAAAATGAGGAAAGAGAACATAACCCCGTCTGATATGATAAGGGGACAGAATCTATTTTTAGCGCGGAATCTATATCTTTTTCCATGGCTGCGCGGTTTCCACATGGCGCATTGAAATTACAACCACGTGATGAGAAGGACATCAGCCATTGGTCACTTAAAATAGTTTCCGGATCTAAAAATAGATTCTTTTCCCTTTATCGTAGTAAGAGAACCCAGTATGGAAGATGCGTTCTCTTACCTCATTTTCTCTTGATTCTGTCCCCTTGTTATAGTAAGAGAACCCAGTATGGAAGATGCGTTCTCTTACCTCATTTTCTCTTGATTCTGTCCCCTTATCATAATAAGAGAAACCAGTATGGAAGATGCGTTCTCTTACCTCATTTTCTCTTGATTCTGTCCCCTTATCATAGTAAGAGAACACAGTATGGAAGATGCGTTCTCTTACCTCATTTTCTCTTGATATCGACAAAGTAGCTTTAGTAAAGAAAAATCCATACTAAACGTCGTGTTAAATCGCATTGTAATGTCTTCATTCTTGAGCAAGGGCCAAACAAAAATGGAGTGTTTTTTGTAGCTGTCTAGTTCTGATGTACGAAATGGAACTACAAAGCTACCACGTTTTGACACTGAAAACAGACAAAATCTAAACGATGTTGAAGAACCCTTCTCCTTTGAACTTTTCGTCCGATGTACTGAGAGCTTCTGATACGGGGGACCTGATGAAATCTTCCAACACAAAAATTTACTGCACGGAATTCGAAATCCCACACAGGATCACTTCAATGATATTTTAAGACACGGTTATTGATTCCTTAACATTGACCTGAGATGCACATCATATCTTTAACTTTTCTTCGTGTTTACTTCTTTTTGTTTTTGCATCACTGATCTGTTATTCGCTACAATCCATCAGGAAAATGTCTCATTTCATTGTGTCCGTTTCCCCATTAACGCTTTCACTCCCAGTGATGACCAACATGCAACTTCTCCTTACTTTATCAAAAATACACTTGATGAAAATTCAGAAACTCAGCAACTTAAGGAAAATTAATGAGTCGATCTGTGCGATCAATGACCATATTTTCAAAGTTACATTACAACTCTATGTTATGAGGGACTAAGGGGCGTGCACTAAGGAGAATTAATTTCTCGGATCTTGGAAATGAAAGCGTGAAATATTAGTCTTCAGACGACTTTTTTTAAGTCGAACATTCCGCACAATCGATAAAGCTTCAAAAAAATCTTTTTATTCTTGCTCTCGAGATGAACTCATCACGCCATTAAAGTCAAAACCAAGAACGCGCCGACAAGTAAATGCCAAAATGCTCAAAGTTCCCGAACAATAATTCAAATAATTAAAAGATCGCAACAATAACTCTGAATCAATTTTACTCTGTCAGTTCCAGTTGCTTTGTCAAGCTATTCGAGACAAAACTCCGCGAAGCCCGTCGGAGTTAAACAGGGCCGCCGCCCTTGGGCCTTTTATGGCGCCTTCAGGAAGTTTGTGCGCTTTAAAGGTGAAAACCTTACAATAGACTGTTCTAACAATGATCCATGGGAACTTCCTTTTCTGTGGCATAAGCATCAGACGCTCCCGACATACGAGATTGTACCAGACGGGAAAAGGATTCAGCAGCACGGCCATATTTTCACCGTTAGAAATTTGACTTCTCGCGACAGTGGTTTGTACACGTGTTACGCCGCGAAGGGAGATGGTGCGGTGATCTCTAAAGACATGGTAACAGTTTCCATAGAAACAAGTAAGAGCTACATTCACTGTTACATTTTTTCTGTGAGACAAAAGCTGTAGCCAATAGGATTTTGATACCGTGACTACTGGACACATGCAGTTATGACCAAGTAAAACACACTGTTCAAAAAATGTGTCAATTGACCAATCACGTGCCCTGCAAACGACAAACAAGTTTGTCTGTAAAGCATCATATAAAGTTAAAGCTAAAAACAAGAGCTATCATAAATACTGTTGGACACTGAATAATACACAAAAATACTAACTGCATTCCATTCGTATTCTCTTTAAGTTTGTTCCTCTGCATCCTCCGATTGTATTTGCTGTGTTATTTAACCTTTCTTTGTTGTTCCGTTTAAATGGGCAGTTGTGACTCTGATTTTTTTTAAACATCGCAACACATCGTTCTTTATCGTGACATTACAATTCTTTTTCTCCCTCTTTGTTCATTCCGTCAGCTAAGCCAAAGACGGTGATGACTACCCAAGTAAATGTGACTGACGAAGATGTCTCAAGACTGAAAGGGAGCAAGCCTTATATTTATTTCGACAAAAAGTCGCCGCTGCTCGTTCCGATAAACGACAAAAAACCCTGCAAATTGACAGCAACAATTAAAGGACTCCAACCGATGAAAATAAGCTGGCTGAAAGACAAAGTTCATCTGGTTACGGTTAACAAGATGAAAACATTCAACAATGGCAGGATGTTGGTGATAGAGCCGCCATTTTCGGAGAGCGACTCGGGTACTTACAGCGTATTGGCGTGTAACTCACAGGGATGTCACGTGAGGGGGATGCAGGTCCTGTTTTATGGTAAGTTCAAAGTGAAACTAATACTAAAGGCGGGGAAGTGTGAAGTCAAACTGTTAGCGGCACTAGCTGTTTTGTTTTCTTTATTGTCTGCGCGACTGGAAATCAATTGAATTAGAATCTTTACGGTCCGTGCCTAAAAGTCGCAGATGTAACAGCATTCTAAGAGGGGAATTAAAGGTCGGTGAGCTAGTCCGGGATTGGCATAGTGGAAACGTAAATCCACGATACCAAGTTAAGTCAAGTCACTCCTCAACATGCCCTCGGGTGAAGAATTGCAGTAGGTTTCTGTAAGAGCACGTGGGATTTTATGGGACAGAGGTGTCAACTCTACGCCCAATTTCCCCCGCCCCCACCCGCTCTACGCCCAACGTCCTCCTACCCCTCCTGCGCCCTACATTTTACCCTTACCCTCCACCACCACCACCTTGGAAGACAAAAAACTCTATTTCTGTCTAGCCCTTCCTCCCACACCAGTCCAGCATGGTTGAACCTGACAGATGCATGACCTCCCTTCTGGCCCTCATCCGTCATAGCTCCAAGGGATCATAACGGCACACAAGCTGCCACACTAACGGCAAGGAATAAACCTTGTCGTGATGGACTCCACTCTAACAGTGACCTTATCCCCTGGGGGTACCCCCATATAGGGGCTATATAGGTATATGCCGCGGGATAGGGTATGGTTTTTTAGGTTCTCAGTCCTTAAATAGGGTATCAATTTTGCCCATGTTGGCATAGTGTTCCCAGTGTGATCCCTAGATAGGGTGCCTAAATTGTATCAGCTAACATAGCGGTGCGTAAATACCCAGTTAAGTGGAAAACAAATGATCAAGTGAAGTATTAGCGATTTTATAAAGATTGTTTTTTTTTTTTTCCATTCAAGCTATTTTTAGTTTTTGTTTTTCTCTTGTATAGGGTGTCATTTTTGGATTTGGGCCTTAAATAGGGTATCAATTTTCGTTTTCTTTGTCCTTAAATAGGGTCAGGATTTAAGACCCTTCGCAGCACGCAGCCATCTGAAATTTACGGGAGTACCCCGGGACCTTATCACTGACATACTGACTTACATGTACTGACTTAGTAACTAACTTTCTCACTAACTTTACTCTGTGCCAACAACTACCTGCGCCGAACAAAACGAATTCTCTTCGACTTTTGAAGAAAAGACTTAGTTAACAAATGGATCAAACCTGACAAAAACTGACCAATAACGCTTGAGTCTTCACAGCCAATAACATCATGGCCCTTACTGACAAACAGCCAATCACATCATGGCATCACTGACAAACAGCCAATCACATCATGGCATTACTGACAAACAGCCAATCACATCATGGTCTTACTGACAAACAGCCAATCACATCATGGCATTACTAACTTATGTACTTTACTAGTCTAAATACCCTCTTACGTATTCACGGACCCTCTCCTATCCCCTGCTTATTCATTAGTACCAAAGAACCAGGATCAAGCAGAATTTGCAAAACAAATAGAAGGTAAGAACGCTAAACAAATCACCAAAGGTCCTAATGATTTATAAATTAGAATATAGGGAGGCCCCTTTATTTTAATTAACGTAACTATTCACTGTGAGTCGCGTTTAATAAACAAGGAGTTCTCCAAGTGGATATATCAAAATGGCCAGAGGATAGCATACATAATAAAATTCATCTGCCTCTGCATTTTTCTTCTTGATTCGCCATGACACCCTGATTGACAAAGCCGATTCTATAGTCAAAACGTATTATTCATAACTCTATCTTCCATTTTTGGACTGCTACCAATATTGATAACACTGACACAATGCATTAATTCACATTTAACTTTCAATGTATTAATCGGTGATAGAGTTTAATATTTACATGATCCTCTGGAAACCCAAAACCATGAAATGATAGGTGTCAAACGTTTCTTTTTTTTATATATAAGTTTCTTTTCCTTTGGGTATTTTTCTTTATTTGTTAGGGTTTCTTTTCCTGTCTTTCCTATTCTATTCATTCATTATTTGCTTGTTATAATAAGTATTTATAATTAATCTTTTATACTTTCAGGCACTTGCACTGCCATAAACAGGGTATTTTTTCTCGTAACTAAAGTGTTATTCATTTCACTGTCCAAAGTAACTTTTGTACTAGCTTCATATTTGCTTTCGTTTTTGGTCTGTGATTGGCTGAAAAATGTTGTAGCATGTTCTCTTGCCACCAGTTAAAAGTAGCTGAAACCAATCACTATAAGCTTGGGGCGTTTTCCCGCGCTTTATGCTGACGATGCGTAAACTCTTTGAATTATGATTGGTTCACTGAAAAGTTGCAACTGCTGTGATTAGCCAGGGCAATTAGTATACTTTGACTTCGGATTTACGAGAGTTAGTTCAAAACGTCTTTAATACAATACTAAAATAAATTGTTTCTTGTTTAGACATGGAGCGGGAGGAACTTTTCAAGAAGATAGGAATGATCGGTGGATCTGTCTTCTTAGCGATATTTATTGTTGGCCTTGTGATTTTCGTTTCAAAAAAGAAACGAAAACCTAAAAGGTAATTTGTTAACCATCAACCTGCTGATCCTCTAATAAGTTGGAAAAAACTGCATTATTATTATTATTCTTACTTTGGAGGGCATTGAGAAAACAAAAACCAAAAAAAAAAAATGATAAAACAGTCTGAACAATCACGTGAGCGTTTAAACATTGGATTGCTTTTATTTTTCCCTCAATGAAAATGTACCATTAAAAAATCGTGCCATTTGAGTTTTCAAGCATTTTACAGTACATTAAAGAAACAGTGCCGTAGCAAGGGGAGGGGCCGGGGAGGGCCGTGCCCCCCAGTTTTTTTTTTCCCAAAAAGTAAAAACAGACCTGTATAAAATGCTACGGTACTGGAAAAGTTTGATAAAGCTTATTTGTAAGTGTTGAAATAAATTATGTGATTGTCGCTTTTCATTGGTTTATTTCAGCGGGTTAAATTCCCCATTCGAATCCCCAGAAAAATTATCAACTCAAGGAAATTGAATTGATCTATAGCCAAGCTACGTCGTAAGCAAATATATTGAATTCACTGCGGAAAATTATTACTCTGATCTTAGGAGTGAAAGGGTTATCACACTCAGTTTATTCCGTATCATTTCAGCAGTGAAGAGAGGGCGCATTCAGTGTGGAGCTGGCATTCAGTGGATTCTGACCATGTAGAGATGCCAGACTACGACACTGTGCAGAATTACCACAGGCCTCTCAATCACTCCAATATCTATGAAGGTAAACTCGTAAATTTTTTTTCAATTCTTTTTTTCCTGTAAGTGCCTGCTCTTGTGCCTAGTACCTTCCACCCTGGCCACACCCTGAAACACAAGTCACAAAAAGCATAGGGGGTATTTATTTAGGTCGTTTTCCTGTTAAAATCTGCTTTTGTACCTATCAAATTCCTCCTGCCACAACCTAAGGCACGAGCGGTAAGCAAGGCCTAGAGGGTACTCACATATAGGAGTACATATCATTTTTTATGCGCCACGTTGTAGAGTGCGCTTTTCAGATGCAAGGGCCTTTTTTAAACAAAGTATGTAGTTTTATCTTTTTGATACCGTGTCCCCTGCAGAATTACTTAAATAGGATTCCCAAATAGCTCAGATTAGAAGTCCCTTAATCTGCTTAGACAGGAGCTCATCACTAGGGGTGTTTCTCTCTTTGATGTTCTTAATTGAGCGTCTTGACAGATCTAGTTATTTTGAGAAACGTCTTTCAGTTTGTTTTAGTCGAGGTTCGCACATGTTGGCAAAAGCAATATAGCTGCAAAGTAAGCTGTGTGAAACAAAGAACTCTCTTCCGTATTCCTGTGCTTTCAGCGTCCTGTGGAAGCTGTTATGAGGCGAAGTACTGAAGACAGCGTGTTTCTAGAAATAACTAGGTCTGTCTAAACGCCCGATCCAAAAGATGATAGGGGAGAGTAACGCTCCTAGTGATAGCTGCCTGCCTTAGTTCAGTTAAAGAACAAGTTTATTTCAGTCAGGGTCGACGTTTTTGGGTATTTCACCCATATCTAATGTTTGTATTTTAAGCAATATCTTCTATAGTTTCTTTTCTTTATTGGGTTATGGTTGTAGGGTCTTGGTGTTATAAGGCCAGCCAAAATATACAAAAGAAAACCTTATCCCCTTTCCCTGATTGACAAGGGTTCTACAGTCGTTTACTCAGTCTATAATCGCATTAAATCAGGCAAAGCACCGCGCTGAGGGGGTTGGAGAGTGAGGGGCAATAGGAATTTTGGTTGGGACGTGGCAATGGGACCGTGGATACTATTATTGAGACACTGGACTCCCGTGACTACCCCCAAAGCGAGGGTAAAAAACCTCGAGAACCGTGGACACTCGAAGGAGTGATTTATATTCCAGCAGCTGGGGGGTAGGGCTGGAAAATGTTGGGTGGGGATGTGCCGCTGCGACCCAGGAACCTTAAGGCTATACGAGACCTAACTCACGTTCCCACACTATAATACCAACAGGCACCAGGAAGTGTAGCTAGTTTACCATTTACAAGGGAAAACCAGTCAGTTTACGGTTTCAGCAAATGGTAAACAAAATTCTCCATTTGGAAACTTTATTAGGATTTGTCGTTTACTATTTGCAAAACCACCCCTGTTTGCAAGGAAAATCTAAAACTGACATCAAAAGGTATTACAAATGACCACAAAAGAATGGAACACGAAATTCCGTTTGAAACATTCCATTCAAAAAAAACAGGACTACCTGTTCAGATGTTCCGTTGCTTCCCAAAACGTTCCACTGGAACGTCCAGGGAACTGGCATTAAATTTTCATTTCAACCGGAATTTCAGGAAATTTGTTAAGGGTAAAGCACTGCCAACTCCAGTAGAATTAACTGAACTGAGAAAAATTTTTACTTTCAGCTTACCACACAATGAGTGATGTAGAAAAAATTGACCACCAAAGCCATACGTCGTCCGTACTGTCTCACGCTTCCATTAATACATCAGAACCATTTGAAGGCACTTACGAAACTTTTGGCAGTCATCTACTGAGCGGAATCTACGGTCAAATCGCTCATATCCGGCAGCAACCTATGGGGACACATCATGGGTTCGCACATGGTAGTCATTATCATGTAAATACTGACCACGTGTATGACTATCACAGAAATATTATTCACTTGCAACCGAATCAGGTCCAGGCCACTGGATCATCCGTCGTAATTGATGTTCATGACGGCGACGAAGATGATGACTTTTATTTAGCACATGATAGATAACAAGAGAAAATGAGGGATTATTATGATCTCTTGTAGATAGTCATTCAAGCCACGAATGGCGGTGAAGTTAGAAGTGTTTCAAAATAAACAAAGATTACATTTTCTGCGTACTTGTTTTCTTCTTGGATTGTGAAAGACTTGTGGCAGTATTTAAACAACCGCCCTAAGCTGATGCATCCACAAAAAAATATTGGCTTCAAAAACAATATTGTTATCTGGGGTCTGTATAAATGGGTTATTTACTAAGCGCGAGGTCAATATGGCTGGATATCGGCCTTGTCCTCTTATACGTATTTATTCGCCTCGGCTGCCTCTCGACCCACAATGCGCCAAAGCGAAAAGGTTTGATATCCTGCCACGTTGACGGAACAAGATTGATAACTGAAAAATATATCATATGCCTACAATTAAAAGTAATTAAAACGTTTCTTGTGGGAATTCCCAAGCGATCACTCAAAATTTCTATTTCTAAATCAAGGCAGGAAGTTGAGTTACACGTCATATTACCAGTTTCATAACAAGATCCGAGCAAAGTTCAATATTGGATTGAACTTTTTTTATCGTCGCTTTCTGGTTGATTTGATTTTATTAACACAGACAAAACCAACAAACGTGTTTCACAGCACACAATTTTCTGTTTTATTGACACTAGGAGATGCCTAGCAGACAACCAACGCCAATGGTGGTAATGTAATAGTACGATATGACGTACTAGGCAGTCGTAATTGACGTTGAACTCATCTTAAACTAAAATAACAATTCGGGTTTCTTAAAAAACTCAAAGAAACGTTTTGCGGAAGTGTAATAGTAGATTAAAAACAAACTGTTCCTCCTGAGAATCGTGACAAAACGCACTCATCAAACGCGGGTTAGGGTTAGGGTTAGAGTAAGGGTTACGGTTAGGGTTAGGTTTAGGGTTAGGGTTGGGGCCGGGGTTGGGGCCGGGGTCGGGGCCGGGGTCGGGGTTGGTTTAATCTAAACAATCGAAGGTCAGGATTCCACTCAACAGTTAAAAAACGTTGACCAATAGCGTCAAATACACACGTCTATGACATTGAAACAGGTTTGGCTTTTCGTAAATATGGAAATCTTTAAATTATTTTCTATAGCTAGGGACTTTAATAGGAAACAGAATAACATCTGCTGACCCCGACGTGACTTGAACACGCAACCTTCTGATATGGAGTCAGACGCGCTACCATTGCGCCACGGAGTCAAATGTGACTTACATTAGCTAAACGATATATCAATACTAATCGGAAAGTCAATGAAAGGCAGCCTTGGGAGATGCGAGTTTAAAATGAGGAGTGTTTTTACTTACGTTTCACATAGTCAAAAAGATAGCAAACGGATTTGGTGAAAAAGGCATTCCTAATTATTGCCAATATATAAACTTTGCTTTAGATTTCTAACCGGATTTTTAGGAAAAGCTAGCGGTTAAGAGGCTTTCTCGTGCATTAAACGAGACCGCAAGGGATATATATATATATATATATATATTTATAATACAGTCCCGATACTACGCGCGATATGGTTGGTCCAAACAGCGTCCTTTATCAGAGTATAAAGGACGGTGCTCGCGTCATCCCCCGGCTTTGCGCAGTGAAAAAAGTGGCGGAATTTTTCAAAGAGTTTACCAGCTTTTCGTAAAATATTCTGAACGAGCTCGAACAAAGCATCCCTTACACTTAAAAGAATGCGAAGATGAGGAGCTCTAGGAAAATGTAGATATAGAGACCGAGTTAAACAACTAAGTCAGCACTTGTAAAAATGGGCAGTTAAATTAAGAAAAACAGGACTACGACATCAACCAGGAAACCATCAAACAATGGCGTTTTTGAATGAAACAATAAAATTGCCGAGCAAAATACAGTTCGGTTGGTTTCAGTGCCAAGCTATGCAAAACAACAATGTGAAGTGACCAATTTACAAGTCTTCTCCGCTGAAGACGTGAATGTTGACGGCAAAAATTCGAAATGGACTGCAAACGGACTAAGTGGAAAATTCTACAGTTTCAAAGAAAAATGAAAACGATATGAAACTTGCCTACCGTCAACAGTACAAGAGGAAGACAAATCCACTTTTGCCACTGGTACAGTACTCGGCGTTGTAGTCTTGGTTGCTTAATTTGAGCTCCCTTACGTCGCAGTTAGTAAAAACGACAAACAGTACGGATCAAACACACAGAAATTTGTTTGCGTGTCGAATTCATCTCTCCACAACATTATCATTAAAGCACAGACTAAAAGCACAAAAGAAAACTTAACAGAAGTTCTCGCATTGACATAAACTGAGCCGTTGTCCATTCAGAAAACACGGCACACTGTCTTTAGTTTCAGCAACAAGCTAAGTAGTTCGTCTTGTTTGTTTTCTTCTGCTAAATTCCACAAATGGTTTTTTCCTCTTATTGTCTTCATGAGCCATAATTTGACTGGATTTCGATTAATTTAAGACTTGAGAATGTTTAAAAATATCTTGACTGAGCTGAAAAAAATCTCGCGTTCACAAACTTTTCAGTGCTTTGCGTTCGAACTTTGATGGTTTGACAGCCTTTGTCTTTTGAACCAATGAGAGTGTTGGACGTATTCTTACAAGCTCGCTGATTGGCCCAAATTGCTGTACTTTATCAGAGTATAAAGGACAGTGCTGACGACATTCAGCGCGCGCGCTGAAAAAAAACATTGGGAGTTGATCGAAAATAAAAGCTCGTTTTTGCGGAAAATCGCTAGTTCTTTATTATAAAACAAATAAATAAGCCTCCTCTGGGCTTTTGTTCTGTTATAAAGCACTTAGGAGGTGGCGAGAGCATTCAAGAAGTAGGGAGAAACACTCGCCTGCGGCTCGTGTTTCCCCCTACACTTCTCTCGTGCTCTCGTCACCTCCTGCGTGCTTTATAACAGAACAAAGCCCAGAGGAGGCTTATTTATTTGTTAAATATATATATATATGACGGCACAAGCTTTTAACACGTTTGCTATGTTTTGACGAAAGTCAAAGCTTTTATCTTTGACATTGACTTAAGATGCTGTCTCAAGCAGCAGAAACCACTTATCCAGTGAAAGGGTATTTTGCATGGTTCAGCCTGCTAAGAAAAACCGGCTGCCTAAAGACCAGGAATAAAGGAAATAGACAGGCTATAGAAGAAAACGACTCTCTGCCGTTCGATTACAATTATCCCATATTTCGTTATGCAAGAAATAATAAACGGCCCCTGTGACCTTGTAACAGGTGTGTGGCTAACCCGCCCTAATCGTTGTTCATTTCCTCCAAACAATTGCAGGTCAGTATTCAACTCACCAACCATAATACCTTGACCAATAGCGTCAAATACACACTTATTCAGATTGCTTGTTATGAAAATCTTTAAATTATGTTCCAGAGCTAGTGACTTTAATAGGCAACAAAATCACATCTGCTGACCCCGACGTGACTTGAACACGCAACCTTCTGATCTGGAGTCAGACGCGCTGCCATTGCGCCACGGAGTCAACTGTAGCTTAAATTAACTAAAGGATATATCAATACTAATTGGAAAGTCAATAATAAGCAGGCTTGGGAGATGCGAGTTTAAATTGAGGAGTGTTTTTAGTTACGTTTCAAAGTCAAAAAGATAGCAAACGGATTTGGTGAAAAAGGCATTCCTAATTCTTTTTATATGCTTACTTAGCAAGAGTAGCTTAAGTATGTTTAAAGTGATTATTTAAGAATGCGACAATGCTTCCTCTAGACTATTTTGTAGAGATTTTAGTTTCAATCACCTTTGTTTAATTCAGATGAATCCTTGATTAAAGGCGTCACCAGCAGCACGAGGTTTGGCTTTCGCCTCACACACTAACAATCCCCACAGAACGACACTCACATGCGATATCCCACGCCCGCATGACACCGCTTTGATGGACCATCTTACACGGAAACGGTGGGATAATACCAACGAGTATCCAAACAAGAATGGTACGGATATGTAAAGAAATTTCAACTGAAAACGAGCCTTGTTACTAGGGCCTTTCTACAGGCAACGCCCGAGTTGAAATTTGGAATTGGTTTTTCTTCAGTCACAGATCACCGTAGAGAGGTTCTAATGTGCATGCGTCAAATGGGAAGTTCACTGGTACAAAATTGTAAAGAAAAATAGGCTCCCTTCCGTGAGTTGATATTATCAGGTGAAGTGGGGAATGAATTTGAAAGCGGAGTAATATATTGACCCTCTAACTAGTGTTATATGACTTTAGCATACGGTATGAGGACCGGGCATAATGGTAATAGTAAAGAACACATTAATTGCACACAACTGTTACGGTATAAGAGGCAGGGACATGCTTGCTGAGTTAATCTATGTATTTATAGTCATGGGTGGTTTTGAAGTTTTGCAAAAAATCATGTGAGCATACAATTTTGGGCTATTGTCCATTGTAGCTTTTGATCATTCGACTTTCCACTAAGGTTGTCGCAGTTGACTCCGTGGCGCAATGGTAGCGCGTCTGACTCCAGATCAGAAGGTTGCGTGTTCAAATCACGTCGGGGTCACCATCAATCTTTTCTTGCCAATATCTAAACTTTGCTTTAGATTTCTAACCGGATTTTTAGGAAAAGGTAGAGGTTAGGAGGCTTACTTGTGCATTAAACGAGACCGCAAGGGATATATATATATGACGGCAACAAAACTCGACCTTTGCCTTAGATCGGAATGAAATGTACAGGTGCAGTAGAGACGAGCTTTTAACACGTTTGCTATCTTTTGACGCACGTCAAAGCTTTTATCTTTGACACTGACTTTAGACGCTGTCTCAGGCAGCAGAAACCACTTATCCAGTGAAAGGGTATTTTGCATGGTTCAGCTTGCTGAGAAAAACCAGCTGCCTAAAGACCAGGAATAAAGGAAATAGGTGGGCTATAGAAGAAATCGACTTTCTGCCGTTCGATTACAACTGTCCCATACTTCGTTATGCAAGAAATAATAAACGGCCCATGTGACCTTGTAACAGGTGTGTTGTTAACCCGCCGTAATCGTTGTTCATTTCTTCCAAAAATTCGCAGGTCAGTATTCAACTCACCAAATACACACTTATTCAGATTGCCCTTTGTGCAAATCTTTAAATTATTTTCTACAGCTAGTGACTTTAGTAGGCAACAAAATCACATCTGCTGACCCCGACGTGACTTGAACACGCAACCTTCTGATCTGGAGTCAGACGCGCTGCCATTGCGCCACGGAGTCAACTGTAGCTTAAATTAGCTAGCTAAAGGATATATCAATACTAATTGGAAAGTCAATAATAAGCAGGCTTGGGAGATGCGAGTTTAAATTGAGGAGTGTTTTTAGTTACGTTTCACAAAGTCAAAAAGATAGCAAACGGATTTGGTGAAAAAAGGCATTCCTAATTCTTTCTATATGCTTACTTAGCAAGAATAGCTTAAGTATGTTTAAAGTGATTATTTAAGAATGCGACAATGCTTCCTCTAGATTATTTTGTAGAGATTTTAGTTTCAATCACCTTTGTTTAATTCAGATGAATCCTTGATTAAAGGCGTCACCAGCAGCACGAGGTTTGGCTTTCGCCTCACACACTAAAAATCCCCAAAGAACGACACTCACATGTTAGGGTTAGGGTTAGGGTTAGGGTTAGGGTTAGTGTTAGGGTTAGGGTGAAGTTTAGGGTTAGGGTTAGTGTTAGGGTTAGTGTTAGGGTTTGTTTTAGGGTTAGGTTTAGGGTCGGGGTTGGGGTTAGGGTTAGGGTTAGGGTTCGGCTTAGGCTTAGGCTTAGGCTTAGGCTTAGTGTTAGGGTTTGGTTTTAGGGTTAGGTTTAGGGTCGGGGTCGGGGTTGGGGTTGCGGTTGGGGTTGGGGTTGGGGTTAGGGTTAGGGTTATGGTTAGGTTTAGACCCTGGCCATACCCTGAAACACAAGTCACAAAATCATAGGGGGTTTTTATATAGGTCGCTTTTTTTAGAGTCTGCTTTTGTGCCTATCAAATTTCTCCTTTCACAACCTAAGGCACGAGTGGTAAACAAGGCCTAGAGGGTAATCTCATATAGGGGTACATATCATTTCTTATGTGCCACGTTGTAGAGTGCGCTTTGTAGATGCAAGGGCCTTTTTTAAACAAAGTATGTAGTTTTATCTTTTTGATACCGTGTCCCCTGCAGAATTACTTAAATAGGATTCCCAAATAGCTCAGATTAGAAGTCCCTTTATCTGCTTAGATGGGAGCTCATCACTAGGGTTCTTTGATGTTCTTGATCGAGCGTTTTGACAGATCTAGTTATTTTGAGAAACGTCTTTCAGTTTCGCTCGAAATGAAGTTGTTTTAGTCGAGGTTCGCACGTGTTGGCAAAAGCAATATAGCTGCCAAGTAAGCTGTGTGAAACAAAGAACTCTCCCGTATTCCTGTGCGAGGCGAAGTACTGAAGACAACGTGTTTCTAGAAATAACTAGGTCTGTCTAAACTCCCAATCCAAAAGATGATAGGGGAGAGGAACACTCCTAGTGATGGCTTCCTGCCTTAGTTCAGTTAAAGAACAAGTTGATTTCAGTCAGGGTCGACATTTTTGGGTATTTTACCCATATCTAATGTTTGTATTTAAAGTAATATCTTCTATAGTTTCTTTTCTTTTTGGGTTATGGTTGTAGGGTCTTGGTGTTATACTACCAGCCAAAATAAACAAGAGAAAACCTTATCCCCTCCCCCTGGCTGACGAGTGTTCTACAGTCGTTTATTCAGTCTATAACCGCATTAAATCAGGCAAAGTACCGGGCTGAGGGGGTTGGAGAGTGAGGGGCAATAGAAATATTGGTTGGGAAGTGGCAATGGGACCGTGGATACTATTATTGAGACACTGTACTCCCGTCATTATCCCCAAAGCGAGGGTAAAGAACTTCGAGAACTGTGGACGCTCGAAGGAGTGATTTATATTCCAGCGGCTGGGGGGTAGGGCTGGAAAATGTACCGCTGCGACCCTGGAACCTTAAGCCTATACGAGACCTAACTCACGTTCCCACCCTATACTAACAACGAGAAACAGGAACTGTAGCTAGTTTACCATTTACAAGGGAAAAACGGTCAGTTTACTGTTTCAGCAAATGGTAAACAAAATTTTCCATTTGGAAAGTTTATTAGGATTTGTCGTTTACTATTTGCAAACCCACCCCTGTTTGCAAGGAAAATCTAAAACTGACATCAAAAGGTATTACAGATGACCGCAAAAGAATGGAACACGAAATTCCGTTTGAAACATTCCAATCGGAAAAACAGGACTACCTTTTCAGACGTTCCGTTGCTCCCGAAAACGTTCCACCGGAACGTCCAGGGAACTAGCATTACATTTTCATTTCAACCGGAATTTCAGGGGATTTTTTGTAAAGGGTAAAGCATTGCCAACTCCAGTAGAATTAACTGAAGAAAAATGTTTACTTTCAGCGTACCATACAATGAGTGATGAAGACAAAATCGACCACCATAGCCATACGTCGTACGTCACGCTTCTATTAATAACAAGAGATTATTATGTTCTCTTGTAGATAATCATTCAAGCCACGAATGGGGGTGAAGTTAGAAGTGTTTCAAAATGAACAAAGATTACATTTTCTGCGTACTTATTTTCTTCTTGGATTGTGAAAGACTTGTGGCAGTAATTGAACAACCGCTTAAGCTGATGCATACCAAAAAAAATTATTGGCTTCAAAAATATATTGTTATCTGGGGTCTATATAAATGGGTTATTGACTAAGCGCGAGGTCAATATGGCTGGATATTGGCCTTGTCCTCTTATACGTATTTATGCGCCTCGACTGACTGCCTCTCGACCCACAATGCGCCAAAGCGAAAAAGTTTGATATCCTGCCATGTTGACGGAACAAGATTGATAAGTGAAAAATATATCATATGCCTATAAAGTAATCAAAACGTGTTCAGTTTTGTGCGAATTCCCGAGCGATCACGCAAAATTTCTATTTTATTAACACAGATAAAACCAACAAATGTGTTTCACAGCACACAATTTTCTATTTTATTGACACACGGTGACGCCTAGCAGACACCCAACGCTAATGGTGGTAATGTAACAGTACGATATAGATGACGACTAGTCAGTCGTAACCAAAATATATCTTGAACTCATCTTAAACTGAAATAACAATTCAGGTTTCTTAAACAACTCAAAGAAACGTTTTGCGGAAGTGTAATAGTACATTATAAATAAACAGTAGCTCCTGACAGTCGTGACTAAAACACACTCATCAAACGATTGACCAAGAGTGTCTTAAACTCAAATAATATTTTCGATTTCATGAAAAACATTTGGTAGTGAGGTAATAATAACATTATAATAGTCAGCCTTAACTTAAACACACTCTTAAAACGATACCTCGAATGTCTCAAAATTTGACATAGCAAGTAGGGCAGAAATGTCTTTGTCTTCAAACTACAACGTGAATTTCGGCGCCCAAAATCGTTTCGAGTCTCTAGAAAAGCGTACCTTGTCAGGTCGAGTACGAGTGCACGCGCGTAAAACCAGCATTGTTTTGGCGGGAAAACACGTTTTGGTCACTATTCACCGGAAACAAATATCGGCCAAACTAAAAAACAACCCGTCTTAGGGCTTTTTCAATCAACTTAAGACAATGGCTATTTCACGAGTACTAATCTATCTTAATCTAACAAGCAGCAATAATTAGCAACTATTAACGTTAGCGATTTTAGGAAAATTTAGCCGCGTTTTAAGACCTGATTTCCTGGGAAGGACTGATAAAGTGAGAGAAAAGGCCTGTAAGCAACCTCCGTCAATTTTTCTACTGAGAATATTTCTGGATTTACTGCGAGTCGGCTCACAAAGGTCTAACTATGTAGAAAATAAATTCGACCTTGACACTATGAACTGGATGGTTCCCGACGCCAGCGAGCAAGATAAGGTGGATACTGAGTTCTGATTGGCTACCCGAGCGGGTAAGACGGGCCTATCCTGTCGGCTCGCGGGATTTCACGCGTTGGCCCGCGAAACAAAATAAAACAAAATGGCCGTATCATGCATTGTTTTTCGACCAAGTTTGTTCTGGCAAGATGGCTGAATATTGGCCAAACAATCTTAGTTAATAACACATATAGTGTTGTACTTAAAAAACAGAAGGTCTGAATGTTTTTACCTGAACCGATCCATAACCAAAAGAATCCATCCAATCAAATTGATTAGTTTCGTTTGGAAGAAGGAGCTATACTTAGACGCAGCGAGTGGTTAACTTTCCCGAGACGGCAAATTTTAGGACCATGCATCGGTACCATTTAAGTCACTCCAGTTCAAGGCAGTGAGCAGCCATTCTGTTTTCATGCCGACATGACAGCTGTGTTTGACAAATTTTAGGAAATACTAAAGGTTTTTTTTTCCCTGCTTGCTAAAATCGCTTCAATCAACATTCGCTAGCATTACTTATCATGAGGTAAATTCACGTATGAGCGCCTTAAGCCTGCTTCCGGTAACTTCAACGTACCGACTTAAAAAAAATGAAAGCTAAACATCTGCCTGATCCGCGGCAGTTTAACCTCTGTTGTGAAAAGCTGTGCGCATACATTCAAAGGCATCCCGAATTAGTAGCATTTGTCAAAAACTTCCCAACTCTTTTCAATAGCGGCCCAGTTACCAAACTTCTTATATGTTTGCCAGGGAGTAAAGTAGCATTCCCAGAACAGCCAAAACCGACGAGGACAACGCCAGCGTTTATATACAAGTTCCGCCGACAGTTCCAGAGCGGTCAGGTCAGCGGATAACGACAAACACCAACTCGTTTGAGGATTTGGTGGAAGAGCTACAAGCGCAGACCCTCGAAGGTAAGGAATGAGGCGACGAGGATTGGCATGAGTTATCTGAAACAGTGAATCAGGAACCTCACGCTGCGACAGCTTTAAGGGAAGACTGGCTTTCATCAAAGTTCCTTTTCCCGATACACCTAACATGAAAAATTGAGCGGATCCATAACCTGTGATCTCGGTGAAAACTTCTGCGAATGGCTCAATATAATGGAACAAAGAGCAAACCAAACGTTTTTCATTAATTCAATGGTTTATTCTTAAGTGTTACAGTACATAAAGTCCTAGAAGTTAGATTGTACACTCGATCACAGAAATAATTATTTATTACTACTTGAAAGTCACAACGTTTTTATCATATTTAACAATTATTCGCCGAAGGCGAAGTGATTCGCGGTGAATATTCACCGAGACGAAGTCGAGGTGAATATTCACCGGGAATCACTGAGTCTGAGGCGAATAATTGTTTTAGTATAAATACATAGGTGATTATTTCAAAAAAGAAAAGAAAAGCATTTTACAACACGAAAAAGTTTTATTTCATCAAAAGCGCGCGAACGACTGGCAGCCATTTTGTTCGTCGAGGTGATTATAGCCTGATAATCCGAGATAGCGAACCAATCAGAGCGCGCGATTTTGTATAATCACCTGAGTATTTATACTAAATAAAGTTAAGCCTTTTACGCTGAGAAGTTTCGTATCTGAACATATGTTAAAATGTGATAAGTTTACGAGCATCGGTACAATAGTTTTACTCAGTTTTGCAGGCTTCACGTTTTTGACAGTGTAAGTAGTCTGAGCGGTAACAGCTAGCAGAAGAACTATGACGATGACGATAATAGTAATAATCTTCCACAGTGTCCGTGCATTCATTAGAGAATACTACGTGGGCGCGCAAATATAAAATTTCTCTTTGAGTGTTGAAATCGATATCCAATGAGTGAGCCCAGCGAACGAGTGAGATATCGATTTGAACACGAGAAGTGAAATTCCATATCTCCAAGCGTTCGTGAATTATTCCACCAGGTATTTACATGAAAGATAAAAAAGAGCTAGCGAACTCAGTCACAACTCTGATCAATCAAATACAGTTAAAAAAACTACAAAAAAGCCAATAACACTAATTAAGGGGGCATTACGGTTGGTTTTGAGTAAAATTTTGACAGCTTATTCAAAAAGGCATATGTCACCAAGGATTCATTCAATTACACTCAAACTTAGCAGAATTAAGGGCAAGGCCATTGCTAACCACATAACACAGTCTACGTCTGTCAGTTATTAACTCTTTGTTAATTATTAACCATTTGTTAAAGACTACCGATTTTCGAGCTATATTCCTGCCCCTCAATTTGAGAACTGTCTTTTAACAAAAAACACATGATATTTGCTAGAGTAAATCCTTGCTCGGTGAAGTGCAACCTAATTGAGAATTATCGACTTTTGATTATTTTCGTTACTTTGGCAACCATTTACATTTCAATTTAACTAAAAAACTCATAAAACCAGTGTTTTTTGAGCAAATAAAAAATTGCTCAATTAGGTTGTAGGTGACTACAAGGACAGTGTTTGTGCCAAATTTGGTGGCAATTGCTTAAATACTCTACAAGAAATTTAAGGGGGCGCCAAAATTACTACGAAAAACATGGTTTTTGGGAAAACTCAAGTAAAACTTTACTTCTGTCTAAAACAACAAAGAAAAGGTACTTAACTCATTGAAATGGCCTGCCACTTGAGGGAATTCTTAGATTTTCCTATGCTTTATGTCGACCATTGACGCTCAAAACAAAGTGTACGGTTGCCTGCTTTGTATCCTGGCTTTTATCTAAAGTTTGGACGTTGGAATGGACTACAGAGGCTTAGGCAATTAAGAAACGTCAATTCAAACAATTTTAAGAAAATTAAACGGCTTTTGGAGATTGATTTGTATGTCGTTGCCATGGCAACCGAAAAACAAACAAATCCTACCTTTCGGAAGCTTCGTTTTTTTAGGCCGAGCAAAAATAATTTTCAATTAAATGCATATCTCTTCTAAAAGTAGATAGTTTCAAGAACTGTTAGAGCCAAAGAAAAAAAAATGACAAATTTTCCATTTTTCGCCAAAATCCAACCGTAATGCTCCCTTAAGACTGACGGTGAAAAGTTAGCATAAAAATTGCTGAAAGAAAAATGAAGCTATCGTTACAGTTATTGTTTTCGTTATGGTTATCGTACCCGTTACAATTGTCGTTATCATTATCATTACAGTTATTGTTATTGTTATCTTTATGGTTATCGTACCCGTTACAATTGTCGTTATCGTTATCGGCATCTTCTTCGTTAACGTGATCATAATTGTTTTGGTAACCGTTATCGTCACTGTTGTCGTTTCCCTTATCGTTATCGTACTGTTCTTATTATTTCATGTTGTTTTTGTTATACATGTTATCAATATTATCATAATAAAAATGCTAACACATATTTTATACACGAGCGTAATTTCATTTCTTTTCAGGGGTAAATTATTCTTGTTTTACCTTCAATGATGGAAGGTCAAATGCGATTGTAACTCTGAACGTCATTGAGAATTCTAAGCCAACTGTTAATGGACCAATCACGGGAACCTCTTTAATAGGCTGCAACAAAACAAGAGCACAGAAAGTAAATAACTTATCATAATTTAAATACGGTATAGATGAATTTACATCCATTTAAGCCTGTTCCTCCTTTCAGGCTTAATATGATTTTCTAAGTTACATGAATGTTGCAAAGCTCAAATCTCCAACTTAGGTCCTTCCCGAAATCCGAAATGAAAGTACATCATTTCTTAAGGATTTGGGATTTTTTTTCTAAAAAATTTAAAATTTTAAATAGATAAATAAAGAGGCAAGATAACAAGTTAAATGAGGCACATAAATGCTTTTTGCGAATTTGTAATTCTCACCACTTTTTTGCTGAATACTATTTCCGACGGTTTGTTGGTCGCGTCCGCCGGGTACTTGTAATGGAACACAGGAACATCAATGATACCCAGTTTTAAGGTTACGTTCACACCAAAGTCTGGTTTGGTGAGGCGACGGTCAGGCCTGAACTCCATCCAAGCAGTTTACCTTCTGCCGCTATTGTTATACCCAGTACTTCCTTTTCAAACAGCGTGAACGAAGTCACCATCGGGATTGGCCAAAGAATGTGTCGCTTTTTTCGCCCCAGGCTCTTCCGTAACCGCGCATGATCAGGGAGGGTCGAATTTCGCTTTCCATCGGTACCATTGAAGTCACTCGTTCTTGTGCCATTCGACTTGAGAGCAGTGGGCGGCCATTCTGTTTCCATGCCGACATCGACTGTGCTTGAACTGCTGGCTACAGTAAGTTTTCGAAACAAGCGAAGTTCGACGCTTTCAAGTTCCTTGTATGACAGGTAGTCAGAGCTGGGAACAAATTTCACGCGACTAGAGAAAACAATGTTCACTTCCTTTAGCTCAGAGCCGCTTTTTGAACGTACCCCTCCCCCCCCAAAGTTCAAATGTTCAGACACATAGTCGAAACTCTCCGATACCGTGCCGGTACTTTTGTTGACTGATGCACTCCCAACATAACTAACATCCATGTGAATTTCTGATTTTTTTCTGGGTAATGTCAGCGCCAGTAAAATGATTCTTGATAAAGAGTGTGTTCTTGTCTAAAGTGTTAGCGCTTCTGTGCATTTTAACGGCACCTGGTAGCAAAGGAGAGCGTTCCGGTATTGGTTCCTTTTTATCTCCGTCTACATCTTCGTAAAGATCTCGTGTTAATGCCGGAAGAAGCTGCTGTAGAACACCTTTCACGTAGTGTACAAGTTTTCCATCCGTATTTTGGCTTCCATAAAGTTCAATTGACTCATCAGTTTTATTAAGTGAACTTGATCTGCAAAGGAAAAAAAACCGATGAAGTCATGGATGTCATAATTGTTGTTCACAAAATGTCACTAATACACCAGCATGCCTGCCAATTCTCAGCCATTGTGCGCGAGTCTCACGCCTGCAGTAAAGACGTACATCGATCTCACGCATCCAGGACAACTTCTCACAGCTGACACACCGATCCAGACGAATTGCTTTCAGTTAACACATTTCAAAATCACAAAAATCCACTTCAGAATATCCCAAAAAAGTGCTTGATGTTGACTTTGTATTCAAACTGTTTCACAGCACACTATTGTGTTCAAAAACCATTGGAAAAGCCTAGCTAAATTTTAAGGTTGTCGGAAGAACATGGTAACCTATCGGGTCCAGAAAGTTTTTTTTGATCAGTGTTTTAATTTCTCTTGTTTTGTTGGTATCCATGCTTAAGCGATGCAGTTAAAAGTTAACTTGCACTATGGAGGCATTAAAACGATCTAAAGTGATTGTTATTCAATTGAATACATGAGTTTCAAACGACTTTATCACTAAACAGCTTTAGTCTGAAAAATGAACAATGTTTTACATGAGAGCTAAACATTGTCTGGCCGTTAACACTGTAATAATCAATTAAAATAACAGGAGTTACAACATATATACCTTGAACTTGCGCAAAGCTTTACCAGAAAATATCTCTCCATCGAGGAATCCAGGATTTTCGTATTCTCATCTCCCTTGTCGACCTTAATGAGGATTTTCATGAAGAACCAATAATCGTCTGAAGTCTTGTTAAGAACACGAAGCTTCACCACTGAGCCAATTGTACCTGCAATTGGAGATAAAATGGAGCGTCATGCATCAGGCCCGGCCAGGGGTTGTATTATCTGGAGCCCTTTACATTCAGGTATATGGCATTTTCTGTCGCAATTCGCGTATAAAGTGTCTTGTTTTTCCTGGATTAAGTAAAGTTAAGTTAAGTACTCAGTATATAGACATGAATAAAATGTATATTTCATTTTAGGTATTTCGTATCATACGTTTTACAATTTTGAGGTATATTGGTGTCGCATGGGGAAAAAACGGATATATTGGTACGGTTACTCAGTTTAGTTTTTGTTCTTCTTGGCTATAACTAACGGTGTTTTATATGGAATCAAACTTAAAAAAAAATAGATTTTGGCAGTATCAATCTTGGCTTAACATTCTTGCAGCGAAGGAAATATATGCCTTGTTTCCCTAAAATGATTATATGATTTATTATGATCATGAGTTTATCATGTTCAACCTGCTTTGTGACGCCAAAAAGAATAGTCGTTTCGTTTATGAGCTCAATTTCTATGTAAGATTCATTTAACTGATCAAGTTGTTCCTACAGTCGACCAAGAGATCTGACTAAATTTTCAGTGGATTAGTAAATGTTCGAGGGATTCATGTTTATCCAACTTCACTGAGAGGAAAAATACTGCACTTTATGAAAAAGAGCATAACTAATCACCGTTTCTGTCATCTTCGCCTTGAATTGCCAATGTTTGATCGACCTGGTAGGTCATGGTGTCACCCTCTTCCAAATTGACTTCTACCAACCGAGCTGGTGGCTTCTTTTTGAGGAAGAAAGCAAGGGCCCCTGTTGCGGCCGCTGCCAACAGACCCACAACCAAAACAGCAATGGCAATTTTAATCCTGCGCTTGGAGCCTCGATTCTTTTCAGGATGTGTGTCCTTAATACCACTAAAGTCTACTTTCGGATCAGCTTCGTTTTCTGTCGCCATCTTGAAGTTTAAGAATCAGATGTGAACACGCCTTCAGCTTAAAGGTATTGAGGTTTCTTTACCTCAGAAACTATAACCTGAAATGCGAAGATTCAGAGCAGGGCTCCAAATTATATACACACCCAGATTATGGGTCACAGTCAATTACTCCCTGACCAAGATCATTGCACCTCTTACCAAAACACTGCCTACTTGTCAATAATCTACTATTTCCGTTCTTGGGTTCCGCGTATTTCACTACATTTGAAGTGTTTTTTTCCGGAGACATTTCCATTCCCGCTTTTTAACAAAACCGCAAAAATATCCTACCGTATGGTGCAATAAATTGCCGTATCAATCATTCTATGAATAAAGATAGCTACCATTGCTCTCAAAGATCTCAACGCACTTAGCGTATTTTCATATCGAAATAAAGAAGTTGAATTGTCTTTATCGACGGTGCAAAATGTCACATAAAATTTGCTCAGGCCCCGAGGCAAGGTAACCTTTTCCTCCTCGCTACATCCCTTCCCTCCTCCCCCACCCCACCCCTCGCATATCTCTAAATGACTTTACATTTCTTGGCTACTAGTTTCAAGCCCTTTTCCTACCTCGGTCTAATTTGTCTAGATGAACTAGCACCACACCTTGCGTATTTGGACATTTGTTTGTTTTTTAGCTCCTGAATAGAACATGACAAAAAGAAAAGTCAATTTAGATAGATGGTGGTTTGTGTTGAGGGTCGTGTGGTTCTCAACTCTTAACAGGATGCTATAAGATTGTAAAGCCAAACGAACGAAATTCCAATCATTGAAAATGTACGGAAAAATCCGGTAAGGAAGGTTCACTGTAAGGTTAGAGAAGACCAGATTTATTACGTGTATTGTTACTCACAAAATAACTAGCTAGCTTGCTCGCAGTTGTCTAAGCTCAAAGAACTCTGATGTCACAACAGCAACTAGTGGTCGAATAATTTGGGCATCAAGGTGACCAATACTTCTTTTCAGGGCCAGTGGTAATTCAGATCAATTCAAGTCACTCCCCGAGACTGACCAAAGTTGATAGAGATTTTCGATCACAAACCGTTCAAGCTGTTTTAGGTTAAAAAACGTGCACAAGTGCATACTACTCAGTACACGCAGTCATTTTCTGCATGGCTACTTATTAACGTTTGTTTTGTTTAACCATCAAACGATCCGCTTACTTTAACTATTATAACTTGTTTATCACTTAACTCAATTAACTCTGACGTCACAACAGCAACCAGTGGCTCAATAATTTGCATACAGTATTTGATTATTTCATTTCCAGACCTGCGTGATCTCTATGGGAGGACGCACTGATTCAGAAATCTTATATTGGATAGTTTCCAATGATCCTTTTTTGAACTATTGATGTAAGGACATTTTTATTTATTTATTTTTATATTTAAACCGCGTAACATACATATTATTAGTTTAACGGATGTTAATTCAGATATTGACCTTACTCTGTATCCATTGCTGTGAGGTGTTTCCAAGCAAACAGTCATCAAAGATTCGTTGTTTAACCCTGGATCTATTTATGTATTATATTTCCGGAGCTATAAACTGCAAGTTCCCTCTCTCAGTTCAGGCTGCAGCCACGGATCAGCGTTTCGACTTCCTCTGCGAGGAAACCGTGTAGTTGAAAGCGGAAAGGATACTTCTTCTACCAACCTGCTTCATTTCTGCTTTCTTGGCAAATAACATGAAACGAATGACTACAATAGCTGGAAAGAACTGTAGGTAAAAATATTAACATTTTTTCTTTGCTCTCTGGACTGAAGCTCTACAGAACTCTTGATACATTGGAGTCTTTAACATTAACAACGTATTTTTTTTCAAAAAGTATTAATTTATATTTTCAATTATGACTTATGTCAATCAATACTCAAAAAAATATAAATCTCTACCGTCCTTTCCTAAGGTTAAAGGTATTGAGGTTGCTTTACCTCAGAAACTATAACCTGAAATGCGATGATTCAGAGCAGGGCTCCAAATTATATACACACCCAGATTATGGGTAACAGTCAATTACTCCCTGACCAAGATCATTGCACCTCTTACCAAAACACTGCCTACTTGTCAATAATCTACTATTTCCGTTCTTGGGTTCCGCGTATTTCACTACATTTGAAGTGTTTTTTTCCGGAGACATTTCCTTTTCCGCTTTTTCACAAAACCGCAAAAATATCCCACCGTATGGTGCAATAAATTGCCGTATCAATCATTCTATGAATAAAGATAGCTACCATTGCTCTCGAAAATCTCAACGCACTTAGCGTATTTTCATATCGAAATAAAGAAGTTGAATTGTCTTTATCGACGGTGCAAAATGTCACATAAAATTTGCTCAGGCCCCGAGGCAAGGTAACCTTTTCCTCCTCGCTACATCCCTTCCCTCCTCCCCCACCCCACCCCTCGCATATCTCTAAATGACTTTACATTTCTTGGCTACTAGTTTCAAGCCCTTTTCCTACCTCGGTCTAATTTGTCTAGATGAACTAGCACCACACCTTGCGTATTTGGACATTTGTTTGTTTTTTAGCTCCTAAATAGAACATGACAAAAAGAAAAGTCAATTTAGATAGATGGTGGTTTGTGTTGAGGGTCGTGTGGTTCTCAACTCTTAACAGGATGCTATAAGATTGTAAAGCCAAACGAACGAAATTCCAATCATTGAAAATGTACGGAAAAATCCGGCAAGGAAGGTTCACTGTAAGGTTAGAGAAGACCAGATTTATTACGTGTATTGTTACTCACAAAATAACTAGCTAGCTTGCTCGCAGTTGTCTAAGCTCAAAGAACTCTGATGTCACAACAGCAACTAGTGGTCGAATAATTTGGGCATCAAGGTGACCAATACTTCTTTTCAGGGCCAGTGGTAATTCAGATCAATTTAAGTCACTCCCTCAGACTGACCAAAGTTGACAGAGATTTTCGTTCACAAACCGTTCAAGCTGTTTTAGGTTAAAAAACGTGCACAAGTGCATACTACTCAGTACACGCAGTCATTTTCTGCATGGCTACTTATTAACGATTGTTTTGTTTAACCATCAGACGATCCGTATACTTTATCACTAAACTCAATTAACTGTGACGTCACAAAAGGAACGAGGGTCCTATAATTTGCATAATTCATTATTTTATTTCTTGACAGACTTGTGTGACTCTGGTAGTACGCACTGGCATCTTAGGGACGGACCATTAGAAAAGTGATGGGGGGGGGGGGGAATTTTCAGCTTGCACGAATTTTTTTTTCGCTCACTGCTTGTGCAGGATTTTTTTTTTCAGGTGAACCCTTCTGCACGAATTTTTTTACTACGTGTGAAAAAGTCACAATTGGACCTTCCTTCTGCATGAATTTTTTTTTACCTTCTTCTTTGCATGAATTTTTTTTCTTGGCATTTTCCCTTGCATGAATTTTTTTTTGTTCCCCCCCCCATCACTTTTCTAATGGTCCGTCCCTTTGGACAGTTTACAGAGATCCCTTTTCTGATTTATTGATGTAAGGTTAGAACGTTTTTATTTATTTATTTTTTTTTTGATATGTAACCCGTATAACATATATTATTAGCTCAACGGATGTTAATTCAGATATTGGCCCTTTACCTTCTACCCATTGCTGTAACGTATTGTTGAACAAACAATCATTAAAGATTCATTGTGTTAGTTTGGGTCTGTCGATGTGTTATACTTCCGCAGCTAAACCGCAAGTTCCCTCTCTCAATCCAGGCTGTAGCCACGGATCAGCGTTTCGACTTCCTCTGAGAGGAAACCGTGACATTGAAAGCGGAAAGAATACTTCTGCTACCCGTCCCCTGTAACATCGCTTTCTCGGCAGATAACATGAAATGACTGACTCTACCTGCTACTGGAAAGTACTGTGCAAAGGAAGAAAAGAAGAATTATGAACCCCTTTTTTTCCTCTTGCAAATTTTTTGCAGGGTTTTCAGACTTCATTAACCTGACTTTGTCTACCTGACGTTGCGAGTACAGTCTTGACATCGTAGGCACACTATCGCTATAAATCTTAATGGCGCCATTCACTTTCAGATATGTCAGTTTGAATAATTTGGTGTTAAATCGATTAAAGAACCTTAAATTGAAAGTTTGTCAATTCTTGTCAATTTGTTACTTGAGGTTATAGTAAGTGATACGGTGAGGCGTGAGAAATTGTACATGGGCAGGAGCGAATCATGATTCGCTTCTGACATGGGTCAATTCTGGGAGTGAAGGACCAAAGGTCTAGCTCGCTAGAAAAATTCTTCCGAAAATCTTGACATATCTTGGAAAGATAGATTTTGAGGTGGTTTACCATTTACAATAAAAGTTGCCTAAAATTCTGGTTGAAATTTAATTATTTCCTGGACTATCCGGTGGAATTTTCCGGGAGAATTTTCCGGGAGCAATGGAAAGTCTGGAAAGGCAGTCCTTTTTTTCCAATCGGAATGTTTCAAACGGAATTTTGAGTTTCATTTACTTTAAACATGGGCGTAGCTAAGGATTTTCAAAGGGGGTTCACACTGTGTCACACCCTGGGTACTTACCAGCTTGCCATGTCGAAATCCACGCCGTATTTTACTAAATGTAACTATCTTGCACTGGAAAAGATAAACTGCATGTTGATTCTTCAGATTCGCGTGTTTTAGCCACCTGAATTCTAAAACAATTATCTCCCGAACGGGGGGGGGGGGGGGGTGTACGGGTACCACAGGACCCTCCTGGCTACGCCCCTGTTAAAGTCATCTAAAGTACCTTTTCATGTCAGTTCTAGAGTCCCCATCAGACAGGGGTGTGTTTTGCAAATGACAAACGACAATCCCTACCAACTTTTCTAATTTACCAATTACGGAAACCGTACACTGATCAGTTTTCCCGTGTAAATGGTGAACGACTCAATGCAATTGAAAAATTGACTTGAATTTAATGCACCTATCAATGTAAGCCCTGTGGGGGGGGGGGGGGGTGGAGTGCGGGCAAGGGGTGAGGATTTGACCAACAAGCAAAAATTCTGACCAATTTCCCAAGGGTGGGCCAGCATACATTCATCAAATGTAGTTAAAGAACCCCCCTGGGGCAAAGCAAAATATCCTGAGAACATGTCAACAAATCCCAAACAGTACAGAAAGTTGAAAGTGAGTAAAAGTAAAAAAGGTAGAATTGCAAGAAGAAATTTGATTTTACATTTTTGCATGTACATTAGTACCAAATGTTTTTAAGTGCAATTTATAATAAATAAGCACTTGCACATTTTTTAGACATAAAATTACCCTCCCTACAGGGCTCATGCAGTTTGTTAAGTCTGATAACTTACTTGCACTTATTTATTCCAAATTGCATCCAAAATCATTTGACTACCTTTACTTAGTTCACATGATTCCTTTTAAAACTCCCTTGAGAGTTAAGAAAATGCTATTGCATTCTGCAAGGTAGGGCGTGGATTTCAATGTTTTCTCTTGAGCTCTTTGGTCCTTTAACTCTGTCTTAATATCCAAGACGCTTTAACCAAGAACTTGAACTTGCTATAATTGACTGCTAACATTTTTTCTTGTGGGTGGATACTTGAAGTGACATAACAAATTTAGAGACAACCAAAATGCATTACAGGTCCACTTTATTCCACAAGGTTTTATTTCATTTACTTTCAATTTTTTTTTATTTCCTGGCGATGTGATGTAATTGTGCTCAGATTTCATGAAACAAGTTAGTCACATTACCTTTTTATGCTCCTAGACAAACTTCTTTATTTCTAGCCTATGTTATTTTTAACTCCTCAACTAGTGTTTTCACAATAACTGTGTGAATCATCAGGTATTTCAAAACATTATTCTGAACACCTTTACAGCATGCCTGAATGTAATTCTGTGACAATTATTAACAATGTTTGCATGACCATAAGTTCAATCATAAGCAACACTGACTACAGTTTGGGGTTCTTACATTGTCGCTGGCACTTACTTCAATACTAAAACTGCATCATATTGGAAAACCATATCATTATTTCGAACTATCAATGAACAAATTAAATGCAAAACAAATAACTTAAAATAAAATTGGAATTCATGTAATGGGTAATTCCAAAGACTTCTAGAAAATAAAAAATGATCTGCTTTTCAAGCAGAGAGAGGCCAGGGTTATTGGAACAATAATTTTACAATTTAGAAGACACAAAGAGAGCTCAAGCATAGTCCATGAGGCTCCTGATGCAAATATCAAGAAAGCAATATACCTAATGAAGGATTAGTTCCCAAAGAAGGAGTCAACTTCCTTTTGTACTTTACATAATTCACAACCAAGTCTTTTTTCCTGCAAAAAAATGTTATAATTAAAAATTCAGAGTAATAATCTTGAACTAAATTGAAGTTCACAAACCAGAATCAGATAATTCTGATCAATGAAAAATATAGTAAAAGAAAATCATCATTGCCAATATCATTATGATTGACTTTATCTACAAAACAAATCACCTGTATTAATATTTATTTTCATCTTACCTATGGATCACAATCTTACACTTAAAAAACTCCTATCATTATTTTCAACAATTAGTACATATTGTTTCTGAATCAATAAATCTATTACAATAATAGTGTTATTAACAAAAAATCCAGCAATTAATTACTAATTATAATTAATTAATATTAATAATTATTAATAATTGATTATTAATAATTGATTTACAATAATACAATTCATTATTAACTGATACTTGTCCAACATGCTATAGAGTCTAACTCTGACTTAATGCAGATTTTAATTACAGGAACAGTCAATTAACACCATACTTACAGTTCCATATTCAACAATGGTGGGAATCTCAGTCAATTTAAACTCACTTGTCCGAAATTCATTGTCAGGTGTTTTCCATCTGTTTGGGGAAATAAAATGTGGGCAATTTATACTCAAAATGCAAATTCCAGTCAATTCAGGAACAAGATAATGATAGTAAAAGTAATAATAATTTTATGAATACCATTATTATTTCTAGCTTTTTTTTGGTGTTATGCAATCTATTTTAAATTAAATGATTTTTTGATAGCCACTGTTAACCTTTGTCACAGAGAGGTTAGGGAGAGTAAATGCCTTTGAAACTCATGTAGCCTAGAACATGACCCCCACAACAACAACAACAAGCTTTATTCACATTTTACTTGTAATTATTGTTTAGTTACATGAGGTAGTTTTAGTCTAACAAACAGTTACATGTAATTTATAATAGAAAAACTTAAAATACATTACATGTAAGGAAATGCCTAGCATCTAAATAAGCTGTTAGGTTTCCAAGTTAGACACTAGTCTTGTATTGTTTTAATGTACTGTATAGACATCAGGAGCAAAACATACTACACAACACACACATAGGCATTCACGCGAAACCGACTGGAAACACTACAGGATCCCTGCCATGGTAGTGGTAGTGATCAGTCTGCAATTATACAACACGCAAAGTTGAATCATAGCATCCATCCAAGAGATGCAGAAATTCTCAAACATTGGATAACAAACTACAAGAACAGACTCTTCCTTGAATCATGGCACTTCACAATGGAACATACCTAGTACACAAAATCAAAGCACTTCTACCCACTTACATGCCTTTCCTTTCAAATAATTAGCAATTAATGAATGAGGCTGAGTAGGATATGAAGAATTAAGCAGATCGAGGAAGGTGTTATCCACTGAGGCTGAAGGCCGAGGTGGATAACACCCTTCCGAGATCTGCTGCATTTTTGATGTCATTTCCTCGTTAAAGTCAAAATTCTTCCAAACTTGGTCATCAGTAACTGGTTATGGTGAATTAAATGTGTGCTTTTAGCCAATCAGAATCGGGGAAATATTTTGAATGAATAATAATTAATGGTTCAAGCATTTGCATATGAATTGAAAAGAAGAATATAACGTTAATATTTCTATCTTTGACAAGGGTGGACAATGGGCACTGAAAATTCAGTCAATAAAAATAGATCGGTTTACACCAAAAACCAGTTAGAAATGTGTTTATATCCAATCACCCAAGAGTGCATAATACAATTATTATTATCATTATGCTACATCTGCTATTTCCTGTCTGGAATATTACAGGGTTTGTACTGGTATTATTATGTTGATCCCCAGAATGTAATAGAAATGGGTCAGGATGTCATTTTCTTTTGGTGGGGGGAGGGGGTGGGGTGAGGGGTTAGGTGGTGGGGAAGGGGGAATTATGGGATTTTGCTGCAATATTAAAATGCAGGGAAAATTTGCTGATCTCATACATGTATGTAAATTACAGGCAACATGGAAATATTAAGACAAATTTTGAACGCAAATTAACTGTGAAGTTTAAACTGCCCCAAAGAACCTTTTAGTACTAAATTCTTCAGTTTGAGTACTACTGCTGTATGGCCTGTTACATGCCTTTGTATGGTAAGGTGCTAAGCTTCAGTGTTCATTATGGAAAAAATGACAGAAGCTTCTCCGTTTGCTTTGTCTAGGGGCACAGCAAACTATGGTAGATCCAAAAAGGTTTCACTTCATTTTTTCCTTTTGGATGTTTTTCTGATTATTAGCCAGTACTGGTCAACTAAATCAGAATCAAAGAGTAACAGTTCACACCTTTCAATGGCTTATCCTGTAAGCATCCCAAAACTGTTACTTAAACAATCATACAAAGACACACCACTGAACCGATCCAAAACCATGTACTTACTCTGACTTGTCACCAACTACAACCAATACAAACACTAAATCTGATGATGCTTTTTGCAATGCTGCCTCCACAACAGGTTCAGCTGAAAGAAGATAAATACCACGATGCCATTGAAGAGAGGATATTACATCGCTGCGCTGGGGATACAAAATTGCTCTTTGAGTATTGAACATGAGCGTTCAACAAGAGAATGAAATTTTGTGTCTCAAGGCGACCATGTACCGGTAATATTTTATTTATCATATCAACACCAGTGCAATACCAATTTAACATTTTTAAGCAGACTTAATTATGCTACCATAGCAACATATTATTTTCACATGCAAAAAAAACATGTCATTTTCATGAGTGAAGATACCATGTTTACATGTGAAAGCTCACCTGATATTTCAGTGGTGTTTATGTGATAATTCTGAGTTCTAATTCGCTATCTGAGTGGGCAAGATGGGCCTATCTTGCCTGCTCAGAATTGCCTGCTTTATCCCGTGAAACAAAACCAAAACAAAATGTCAAGTGGTATATTATAATCTTTTGATCATAATGATACAATAAAACTTTTACTGCCCAGGTTTGTTCCGTTGAGATGGTTGGATATTGGCCTCATTTGTTATTGTGTTTTTCTTGGCTTCAACTTCACCTTGGTCCATAAAGACGCAAGAAAAGAACCAGACCAACATCCAGCCATCTTGACCTCATGCTCAGTCAAAAAATGCATATATATCATAATGCAGAGGAAAAACTAGCATTGTTAAATATAGTCTTTGATATTCACAGGACAATTTCCTCAATCACTGAAGGCTTGAAAGTACAAATCGTTTGGTTACTCTCAGGGGCACAGCCAGGATTTTTCTAGAGGTACATGCATAAAAAGTTATTCGAGTGTAAAACAAGGATCATTCTATCTTTTTCAACCTGCTCCATTGTGAAAGAATGACCTACAAGAAGCCTTGCCCTTATATACTGCTACCTTAATCAGTGTTTAATTAAGAAATAGAAAACATGTACCGTGTTTCTATCGAGTTATAGAAACACAAGTGGAAGTTTGGGAGAACGAGAAATGCTGTGGGAACACGAGCCACAGGCGAGTGTTTCCATGGCTTTTTTGAGTTCTCCCAAACTTTCACGAGTGTTTCTATAACTCGATAGAAACACGAAGAACATGTTTTCTATTTCTTTTAGAAAACACTGCGACGAAAAAAGGGAGAACAACTTGTTAACTTTGATTATCAAAATGTAAATTCTCTTTGCTCCCGTCATCATTACGTCAACAGCTCGTGCTAGTTCTGTGTTTCTATCGAGTTATACAAACACGAATTCTAACCAATCAGCGTGCGTAGTGTCTTAGGACTGTTTTTTAAAACTTTATAGAGGGGTGGTACTTAGGGAATTCTTTCGTGGAGATGTGCCACTGTGACCATGAAACCTTTGGCCTATACCAGAGCTATATTTCAGCTGAATTTTGCTACCCTTTACTTGCAAGACTTAACTCCCAAAAACCCTCCCTGTTTTCAGAGCCACCCATCAGCATGTTCTTTGTTACTGAGAGGTGTTACCAGTAATTCCAAATTGCCTCATTTAATTTTCATTTTGACTAGCAATTCCCAGTCTCCCTAGTGTAGGCAAAATTTTTGAGCAATTGATCATTTTACTGGAAAATGATACCCTATTCTAGACCTATACCCTTCACGGCGGCAAGATACCATACCTGAGTCATCAGGTTATCGTTATATTAACCAAGACCATATCTGGTTTACTGTGATTGCTGCAGTTTGTACTCTTTTCAAAACTTCAAGCGTTTTGATTGATGAACGATTATTCCAGTTAAATTCACGAGCTTCTAGAACTCACGAAGTCAGAGAGCGTGACGCCAATTTCGTAATTTTGTCTGAATTTATTTCGGAAACAGACTGCAAGATCAACATTTCCAAATGAGTCTATGGTCAGGTGATGTATAAATAAGGGTGTAGCCCGACACCAGAAAATAAATCTCCAACTAGACCAGCCCAACGGTAAGAAGAAAAACTTCAACTATACATATAAAACCAAAAAAAATATACAAAGAAATCGCTGAGTAAGGCACAAAAATTCTCGCGTTCGTCGTCGACGAAATGAATACAACTATTCATCAAGCGATTCGCAATCCAAAAAGACACATTTCTTTTCGCGTGTCAAGAAAACAAACCCTCACGACGAAAAAAAATTGACTAACCATCGCGGCAATCGGGACACCAGCTATCACCCGAGTCGTCCATGGATCCGATGAACATGACGATGATTCTCTTTCCTTCGAGTTCTTTGAGTTTCTCCTTCAAGTTACCCAGCCCTTCTACCTGAAGTTGAAGCTGCTTCGGTTCTGCCATGTTTAGAGACCACTTCCCTGTCTCGCGATCCACGAAGATTTGGTCAAGATTCGAGAATCCCTCGTTCCCCGTTCCCACCGCGAGTAGTCACCAGGTCTTTAACGATTCACCCGGTCGAGATTCTGCTGCCATGTCGAGTGTGTTTGGAGAACAGCAAGTCGAAACTCAGGCGATTAAACCGGTAGAATTCGAGGTAAGCTGAGCTTATCCTAGCGACGAAGGCTTGTTCCTAATGTTTGGAGGAACCATAGAAAACAGGGCCATTTTTGAAGCAGTAAAGGCAAAGCCAATGGGAAAATAATTTCCCTGTACAGTACACATTCTAGTCATGTTGACAAATTTTTTTGGAGGTATATATTTGCATAAATGACCGCCTTAAAATTTCCCGTTTTAATACGCTGTCTAAAAACCCAAAGTCGCCTTGATGACCTCAATAGCTAAAAAGTTGCAGGGTATTTTGAAAGTTTAATATATTGATATGGAAGAAGACCCAAACTGGCCTTAGTAGCCTCGTTTCCATGTCTTCCATGCACAGAAATGTCCAAAATTGTCATCCACATTTAAGTATGGCCTCAAAAGTAAGTGCAGTTACTAATTTTGACTTCACATCCATTTAGTTTTGGCTCTAATAATAATTATAATGATAATAATATCCCTGTTTCAGTGGCATGAAGCACCTGGGAGTATTGTTACTCCCCCTGGGGCCAGTTGTTCGAAGGCTAATTAGCGTTAACCCAGGGTTAAATTTTAACATAGGTTTCATTTCCTCTTGTTAAAAAGCGTTTTCTCCGATAACTTTCTCTATTTTATTCAGAGCAAACAATCCTCAAATTGTATTTAAAAAGAATTTTACTGAATGTGCTTTTTAAGCTCTCATATCTGTATTTAAATTTCGCACTTACCCTGGGTTACCTTAACCCAGCTTCGAACAACCTGGCCCTGGATGGTATGTTAGTCCAACCTAGGGTTACCCCCCTAGCATTATATCGCCAGTACCTATTTAACTCATTTCCGACGGCCCAAAAATCAAGCAAATTGACAAACATTTCATTTTTATTTAACATATCCACAGATATTTACAGCAGTGATCAAAGATATACCTCATTTTGAAGGGTACAAAATAGGCTTTCCAAAAATGTCTATTTCACATTCAAGTAGGCCATAATATTTTCCCCCCCAAAAATTAGCATTTTGCCTAATTTACATTGTGTATGCATATATAAACCAAGATGCCAGCCAGTTGCTGAAAAAAAGTTAAAAGCAAAAATTTTTCCTTCTTTATCTGGTATCATTTCTTGCAAATCTGCTTGAAAAATAACAAATACAGAATTTAATGCAATTTAATTTCTATAAGCCATTTTTACAAACAAAAAATCGATTAAAGTTGTTTTTCAAAATTTTCAGGGAGCTATATCCATATGGGGATGTCTATCAGAATATGATGTCAAATGTTAGAAAAAAAGCCTCTCCTTGACCCCTGCTCATGTTCTCAAATCAGAATTTAAAAAGTTACCCATGTATCCCTCACTAAAGTATACAAGCTAAAATTCACTAGGTGATTGGGTGCGTTCATTTACTTCCTGTGTGCCAAATTTGGAAGCATTAGGAAGTAACGCAATATTTTGGCGAGTTTTCTATATTATGGGTCTTATTAGAACCCATAACTGTGAGCTCGTTGGAAATGAGTTAAACACCTAACCACTTCACAACTGAGTATCCATCATAGACAGGTAAAATTACACCTTGTGCCTGTTAAAATTTTCTAGCTGGTGGGTAAGGTGTGCCATGCCCTGCTGTGAAGGGTGTTCCTTTCAATCAGTTTAGTCTGGGATAGGGTATACAAATCAGAGAGCTTAGGTCTAGAATAGGGTAACATTTTCCAGGAGACTGACTAATATTGGTTGCAGATTTTAGTCTTGACTAGGGAAACTGGGAATTATGACTCCAAAAAAGTAAATCAGTAAATTTAAATGTACCCAAACTCTGTTTAAATACTACTTATTAACAGGTCATTACAGGGAAATCTCAGACTGAGGCCTTGATGTATTGATCGAGCGATAGCAAGGTCAATACATCAAGGCCGTGGTCTGAGATTTCCTTTTAAGGGAGATAGTTTTTAACCCTTTCACTCCCAAGGGGTCTCCATTTGACGAGTAAAATCGTCTGGCGTTAGGCAGAGTAAAATCTATAAAGTCACTCTTGGGAGTGAAAGGGTTAAGGGAGATAGTTCTTAATGACTGAACAGATGAGGTTAATAAGTTGTTTACTATATGGCCTCTATAGTACTGAAAAAAAAAACAGAAAGGGTTTTTCAATATTGGCTTGCACACACAACAGGTCAACTGAACTGAAACACACCTGACCTTGCATTCGGAACTAGAAGTGACAGAGGAAACAGTTTTTTTGAAAATGAGAAATCTTTTGTCTACATTAAAAAAATTTTGTAATGCCTGGTCATTACAAGAAAGTCTTGCCCCCGCTCAGCAGCCAATCAAAGCACATGTATTATTGTAGCCATATAGTAATAGCAAATAAAGGGTCAATAGATGGCTTTCATTGGAAACATTATTTGATATAGGGAGTGATTTTGAAAAGTTAATCTAGTATAGGGTAGAAAAATTTAGCTGAACTACATATACAGTAGGTGAAGTATAGACTAAGAGTTCCAGGGTCCTATGGCCCCGGCAACACATTACCATCCAAAAAGTGTTAAACTGCACCCCCCGAGGAGGATGAGGAAGCATGCGTGTATGTGCATGTACAGTTAAGCTTGAGTACGGGAATGAATATAATTTAGTTAATTGATAGCATAAGAGACTTAAATTACATACATTGACATATTAAGTCTGGCAATGGGGGATACCCAACAGCATGCCATGTAAGCTCCAAGAAAAACAGAGCACATCATCATCATGATAATGATTATGTTTACTTGCTTTTTTCAGCCTCCTAAATGCCTTGACTTTTTCAATAAGTGGAGATTTTGTCTTTGTAAGTAATGTTTATTCTGCCTTGTTATGGGCTCAATTGAAGCTAACTTTTACAAGTGTCATTTACTTGGAAGTTTAGCTACATATATTGTAAGAGTGTGAGAACAGTAGCTACACTTACAAATTACACTTGTTTTATTGAAAATGAACCCTGGTTGGTAAAACTTTGAAAGTTACTCATACATAGAGAAGCAATCATGGTAGATTGTTCAAGGTTCAGTTTGATACTAAAAGTGATAAACATATTTGATAATCCTAATTTTTATTGTTTTCAAACTCTATTATTATAAAGCAATACATGTATATAGCTGCGTTTGTAATTAAATTACACTTTTAAACATTAATTTTCAGTATTGAATTGGCCCCAGACCTCATAGAATTGTAACAATTTGCTGTATACATTGGGGGAGAAATGAATACATTTATACTAACTCTTCATTCCTGCAATGAATAATATTTAATATTGATTTTATTCCTCAGCACAATGTGATAACCTGACAACAAACAAAATTCATGTTATTGTTACAGTGTGCACAGTTGTTTGTTCTGTAGCCACATGCTCTTAAAGTTAAATATACAGACAAGTCCAGAGCTAATGCTCGAAACATCAGCACCTCCCTTTTACCTTACGGTGGTATAACTTACTTTATCAATTCGTTTGATTATCCCAATTTCTTGTACAGACAAGTACAGTTTGTTTCTTTCATTAGCTTCCAGTAATCAGTTTCACCAATACTACATCCATGGGAAGTTTAAAGACTGTACACCTTACAGGAAGGCTATGACCAGTTGTATGCTGTACAGGTCCACAAAATCTCAAAAAGCAAAGGTTTGTGAAGTTTTTCTCTAATTTTCAGTCTTAAATAAATATAGTTAGTAATGTGTCCATGCACAAAAACTATATGGTAGGAGATGATACTAGTCCGTCCAAGAGTTTTAACAACATTGATATGCATTATATTGCTGGTATCCATTAAATATACACCTTGAGGAGAGTGAGTCTGGAGATTTTGGTAAGTTTCTAATTGAAGGAAACACCATAGTGCCGCCACCTCGGATTGAACCTCAAATCTCCTGATCAGAAGTGACTTTCAAAGTGCTAACACTGACAATTCTGAATGTGGAACGTAACTTAGGTGATAGGGGGATTACCTACTTTAGTATTAACCCTTTCACTCCCAAGAGTGACTTTATAGATTTTACTCTGTCTAACGCCAGACGATTTTACTCGTCAAATGGAGACCCCTTGGGAGTGAAAGGGTTAAAAACTATCTCCCTTAACCCTTTCACTCCCAAGAGTGACTTTATAGATTTTACTCTGTCTAACGCCAGACGATTTTACTCGTCAAATGGAGACCCCTTGGGAGTGAAAGGGTTAAAAACTATCTCCCTTAACCCTTTCACTCCCAAGAGTGACTTTATAGATTTTACTCTGTCTAACGCCAGACGATTTTACTCGTCAAATGGAGACCCCTTGGGAGTGAAAGGGTTAAAACTGTTCATTCAACTACAAGGTGACTACCATATTTATCTGAATAATTGCCCTAGACTCTTATTAAGTTTTTGGACCATGAGAGTGGGCACTTATTTGAAGAGGGCACGTAATCGAGGCTGCATGGGCACTTACTTGAATAAATACGGTATGTCATTTATAAATGATATTATTGTGACAAATGCAGAAGGAAATGTTACCAGTTATATCCCCACAATGAATAATATTAATCTAGCTATTTTGTGACAGCTTACTGTATTTATTTTATTAAACTATTAATTCCCAGTAGTGACCAGCATCCAATTTCTATCAACCATTCAGGTCAATCAGGGTTGTCACTAAGATTTCAAGTTCCCTGGTAATATACTGTAGTTGTTAGTAGCTGGGGAAGTCGCAAGTGGTCATGTCCTTCCCCCCCCCCCCCCCCCCCCCCCACACACACACACACACACACAACACGTTTTGGTTTAATTTAAGGATGAAAGTAGCCGGGGCTTAGGTTCCGAGTAGCCGGGGGAAATTCCCGGCCCCCGGCCCTTAGTGACAACCCTGGGTCATGAGAACAATGAAAATGATCACCAAAAAAGAGTTATATTGGCAGTTAACCTAATTCTCCTCACTAGTGCCATAACAAATATATGAAAACAGTTAGGAGAAAATGAATATTGATATTGGGGCTTATAAAGGTTAATTCTAGATAAGTAATAAACTGGTCTTTCATTTCACTATGATGTTGTTACTTAATACATCCTGAGCTTTACTATTTACAAGCATAGAAATTGTAAAACGTATGTACGTAGATCACCTCAAGGGAAAATTCATCTTTTTTATTTCTAAGAACAGCTACGTACCAACAGGACTAAGAACTCCTTCATTTTTGCCACGGCCAATAAATAACTGGATACTTTAGACTGTTTTTATAGATTTTAGCAAATTTTAATGGTTAACATAATTTTTACGGAATTAATATATTAGTGTATTTTTTTTCTTAGATATATATATATATATTTTTTATACATGTATGTACGTATATTTTTCCCTTTTATATTTATAAAAATTGTGTAATTCAGCGTACTGGCTGCGATGCAATTTCGTAAATAAACTATCTATCTAGACTATCTATCTATCTTTTAACAGGACAATCCATTCTGCCAAAATGTCTTCAAGCCACTCACATGCAGTTATTCTGGTATTTATGAAAATGCTGATGAATTAAGCTTGGCACCAGAAAAAAAATATTATCAAATTACAGAATGGAAAATGCCTCTTGATTAATACAAGTTCACATTACTAACTCCTTTCACTTAAAAACAAAAGGAATGTTGTTGTATCCCCTCATTTTCATTTCTTGTTCATTTTTTTCTTAAGGAGTGCATGATTGAAGTCCTTAAGATGGATGAAATTAAGTTTACATCATCTTCAGTGTGGGAAAAGAGAGAGAACCCTGCTGATGAATGGAACAAGTAGAAAAAAAAAACAGTTCACAATTACTGTGCATGGAATAACGGCACAAAGAAACACCGGAGTAGCAATGATGCTAACAAGAATGGCTAGAGTGTCGGAGCAGTGCAAATGAAATGCAAGGATGGCATTCATAATATACTACAACATTGCTTTCAGATTGGCTAATATGCATAAGCCATTCGCCCATGGGTTGCATGCTAATGTCAGATTGTTAACCAGTACAAAGTTGTGAAGTCTTTTGTTATAAAAGAAATGGTAAATGCAGCAGCTGTGCAACCATTGTCAGTTATGCACACACTTGGGAGTTTGCTATGCACTCAAGAAGCTAGATATGCTCTCTTCTGCACCTTGATCATCTCTCACTCTTCTTTTGTGCTTAGCAACCTCCTGCGTATCTCCATAACTTGATGGTTGCACACTACATGTTGACCATTTCTTCAATGGAAAATACAAAAAATTGTTACAAATTTTACTTGTTTAGCATTTATTTATCCATGTGGTCCCCTGCTGATTTTGCATGAAAAATACATACACATCCATTTCAGAATTTTTTTCACTGAGTACAGTGTAATATTACAACACCATGGATAGTACAATGGTGCATCCTGGTTGGAGTAAAAATGCCTTTCAACAAAACTGCCAACTATATATTAAGTTTACAGTAATTTTACACTGCTGACTTCAATCATTGTTCAAAATATCCTATATTTTTTAATAAGAAATAAAATTTACAAAGGAAAAGGTAATTATCATCAGTTGGTGTCTGTGGCATCTGGTATTTTGTCATGATCAGTGGTCCACGGTGTTTACATCTACTGATGACTCACAAGAAAGCAGCATGTCATATTTCTGGTGGGCAGCAGGAAGCCATCTTTGCATGTAACCTTCATGGTCAGTGGAGCCCTGGGGCATTTGATTGGCATGACGGCCAGCGGTCTTCTGTGTCCTGGTAAGTACTTGGTGCAGGCACTGATGCGGGCACTCACATAGCATGGGCTAGGGATGATTAATAACACTGAAGTATGGCTAAGGATGAGTATGGCTAGAGTACAGCTGAGATAAAGCTTGGCGAATATATTTATAAAGAAGACCACAGCCTGCACCAAGTAGTTACCTGCTGCCTTGGTTCATCATACGCATAGTGTACTTTTAGTGTGTACTTTGCCTTCCAAGTTGGCAGTTGCTCTTGATTCGTTCTGATCTGTTCTTTGAGTTTCCCTCCCTCCCCATTGCCCTTGGCTTTTATCATAGTTGTTTTTTATTATTGTTTCAGTTTTATTATTATTTCCATCATTAATATATTATTAGTTATCTAGTTATTCATTTATTTATTTTTATTTTTTTTCCCTCTGAGTCTGCTCAGTGTGACAGGTGGTGTAGGGTGTGAGGGACTCATGAGTCAGTGCCTGCTGGCTGGGTGGTCTCCTTACAGCATGGGTTTGGGCAGTCATTCAGGCCCATAGCCTCCTGGGACACCTAACCTCCACCTTGTGACGATTGCTGTTGACTGCATGATAATCAACAGATGTTGCTGTAACTGATGGCTAAATGAATGGACTTATCCCTATTAAATCCAATCTGTTAGGGACAATACTGCAGTTAGCAACTGTTAATCCAGTACAGCACCTGCTTTTAAAACAGAGACTTAACACAAAATACAATTGAATTTAGTGTCCTTGTCTACTAAAAGGGGGTTTATTATAAAATTAAATCTAAGATACCTTTTCTGAACTAGCTTAAGGGTCCACTTAATAGAGGGTATCTGCTTAATTGGGAGTTTGCTTAATAGAGGTTGACTGCCTTAGGAAGTGTTAGGAAATCATTCAATGGGAATTTGCACGGGAATGAAAATGCTCAACTATTTTCACAAGGTAACAGCTGTAGGACAGCTTGTGAAGACGAACACAAAATTCTTATACAGTGTAGTATTCTTAAAATCTGACCGAGAATCAATTAAATTGAGAAGAATTGGCCTGGAACCAAAAAGCAACAAAGAGGGTTTTGCAGTGCAGTTCTGTTATTCTCGAACAAAGGTTGTTAGAGTTTAGGCCTTGGTCAATGTGTATCTTAAGGTCTTTTTGCCCAGCTGCCACTGTCCCTATTTATTACTGTTAAATCAAGTTGAGATACACTGTATGTCCGAATTGACCTTACTACGGTGTAACATGTACATAGATGTACTGAGTGTCATTCCCTGTTTTTTGCTTTTCAGCAGGAATGAGGAAAATAACCAGTCAGTTTTGAATAAAAATTAAATAGATCTCAAATTTGTCACAGTTAAGCCTTCATATCCTACATACATACATACATACATACATATAGTGGCTTGTCCCCACGGGGGCTTTTCAGAGTCACTTAGTAAATACAACATAGTTAAGAATCCCAACTGGTGGGAGGCAGACCAGTTGGCTATTTTACAAGGATGATCGAGGAGTTGAACCAGGTACTTACCCAGAACAACACCAGGCAGTGGCCAGAGCGGGATTTAAACCCGGGTCACCGCATTGAAATACCGCGCCCTAGACCACTCGGCCATCCTGCCTCCAGGACACCTTCAATAAGTTGTAAGGTTACGATTTTGATAAAAGACTCGGAAAGCTTTACTGACCAATTCCCTTTAGGGTTTGGTAACACTTTTCCAAGTTTCATGTAACTATCAGTCCTGAAAATTTTGCACTGTGCCACTATATCTTAAGACTTCCATGATTGAAGAGTTCCAAGTTGAAGCAGCTAGTCCATATCCTAGCTCAATGAAGTGAACTTTGCTCTGCTACCTTCTTTGCAACCAAGATCTTGATGAATTTAAAGGTCATCTGAATGGGAAATATCTCTCAATGAGGTACAATGTTTCAAAAACAACCTAGAAAATGTTGGATAACAAAAACGAGTGAATTGTGTAGAACAATTGATCTGAGATGATGCAATTCCTTGTAAAATAGAAAACTAATTACAGTACCAAGAAATTGCAGTAATTGATTATTTTAACCTCCAATGTATATCAACATAAAACTTCTCTTTGTAGTGACTATTATCAAGAAAGAAGATGAAAAGAATATAGAAAATGATCAATGACACTGAATAATATCAATCTAGCACTAAATTGAGGAGAAGCATAACACACTTAAAAGGGAGAATTACTATACTACTTACAGTGGCTCTAAAGAGTGAAAATATTATAGTAAAATATTAATTGACAGGAAATCTTCTATTGATTAAGCCAACTGACTGCCTTACTTATTTAAACTATTTCTAGGGGAGGCTCATTGGAAGGGGTGGGTTATTGATTTACCTCCTTGCAGCATTAATTGGATCTTTTCAGAGTTTTGAAAGTTTCCTCACCCGTATTTTTGCGCCATAAGAATCCAAAATACAAATTACCAAATAAACCTACATGAGAGCTTGAAAGCTTTGATTTCATGACCTTTCATGTTAATTATTCCCTGAATCAATGGTGCAATAATGTCACAAACTGAATGACTTACATGTGGATAAATCGCTATATTTAACATGATTACGAGTAAGTTAGAGTTAAAGTACCATTTTTATTTATAATGATTTATTAAATAAAGTGGCTCAGTTTCTACATATTTAACAAAATTGCGAAAATAAAGTGTCACGAGATATGGCCATCCCCGTGTCGCGAAAATCAAGTGGAATAAGGTGCTGTATAACTTCAAAAAACTGTTCTTGCTTACCTCCACTGTAATCAGAGCAATTATGCCCCATTCCAATCTAAAAGAGTGCTTCTCACTCAGGTGAGTCCTCAAAAGTTCAGCCATCTCTGAACAGTGGTTTAATTTTTCATTCATAACCTTAGAAGGAGAAATTAGAATGGTATAACTTCAGTTTAGGATGCTGTAAAGGTGCATGTCACTAACAAGCATGACAAGAGAAGCTTATCCGTGAGAGAACAAGTTCATTCCATGCTAATTTTTGAATCAGCTCTAAGTAAACTAAACTAGAATAATACTTTATTTGAATACTCCTCTTAGGGCTTGTCAGATTAAAATTACAAATGATCTTAATTTTGACAATGCGAAAAAATATTTTTATGGCAATTTTGACTAAAAGGGAAAATGTTTCTCTGATCACCCTTTCAAACCTCAGTTAAACCACCCATACTTTGAAAACTGCCAATTAAATCCGTTTTCCAGTATACAGAAATGTATTGAAAACAAAATATCACTGTCATCACCCTTGTCCTTCTATTTATGTCCAGATACAAGCATGTCTTATCGTACAAGTTTTCAAGATTTTCACGATCCCAATAAAAGTCTGGTGTCATCAGGAGATCAGAAGACAGGTTTATCTTGTACCTGAAATGTAAAAAATTGTACATGTAAAACTGGAAATATTGAAACTCTTTTTTAATATATTTAAGGGGCAAATTGATTGGCCAGACATTTCAGTGAGGTTTTGTTGTCTTAATTGAATTTGAGCTGCTCTAACTTGACCATTCAAACTAGTTTATACCACACCAGAAAAAAAGCACTCAATATCTACTTCCTCAAATGAATTAGTTTCAATAATTAGAGTAAATGGCGATTAGTTTTGGACCTTTCAACATTTATTCAAGCCATGGATTTAGTTAGACACTGTTTAAATAGCCAGCCCTATGTTTCTTGTTCTATAAGAACAAAAGAAGATAGTCGGATTTCTTTTGGGATTTGTTGAAAATTGATCATTGACAAAACTCTTCTATGTCAGCATCTGTTTTACCTGAGAGAAATTAACTCTCCAGTTTTTTCCAGCACCTCTTTTCGAGACATTCGTACTTTCACACCTCTTTTTAATGCCTGTAATGGAGAGTTGATTTTAATGAGAGGACCGTGTGGAGTCGAGTTTTGTAATCATACTTTTAAGGAGGGGGCATTGGGATTTTCGATTTTGCTGTTTCGCTACTTTTCAAATCAGTTTTTTGATTATTGTGCCAAAAGGCTTTGGTTTGTCGGTTTTGGTGTTCAATGTGGCTTGCGGATTTTTCGTTCTTTAGCATCCCGATCATACGGTTTTCGGTTTTCGTATCCGATGTGGTTTTCCGTTTTTCCAATTTTGTCTTATTTGCGTTCTGGTTTCTCTTCGATTTGAGCGGCAGTTGATCTCGAATAGCCGCGATACTCCAAAGTTATTGACAGGAATGAAACGAAATGCCTCGGTAGGGGATCACCATTGCATTAGGTTTTGTGTTTTGGATGATTTTTTTTCTTTGGTTTTGTGGTTTCCAATATACATGTACCCCAATGCCCCCCTCTGCAAGTGATAACAGATTCGAATGACTTCATAGTGGAAGACTGTTTTTGGTGAGAATATGTACAGAGAGAATTGATTTACCTATACTGTATTTACCGGTATTCAAATACGTGCTGCCCCTGAATAGGCAATACCCTAGCAAAACTGCTGTTTTTGGCAAAGTGGGTTATCTTGAGGGAAAAGACGCAATCCCTTTGCACAGATTGAGATTTAGAAGATACATTCCCTCAAATGCTCAGGAGCCAGTGGACTCATATATTAAAGGCGACAATGAAATTGAAGTTGATTGATGACACAGTTGGTGATAAGCCCCCTCCCCTAAAGAAAACCTATAACATTATTGTCTGTTAACAGTTCTGTCTGCGATGTAATCGTACCATAGTTTCGGGTAATGGTTGCTATGATTTCATAAGTTATGAGTGTGGTTAGCCTGCTCTTCTTCAGGTTTATTAGGTAATTCGATTTTCAGAGTTTGGGTGTTCTAGTGGTGTACACAATAGGGTGAGGGCACTCTCAAATTTATCAAAAAAGTATTTTAAATGCTACATGCATTGAGCTAAATCAATTTAGCCACCTCCCTCTATCACGTTTTCTCCACCCCCCATTAAAAAGCCACCATTCAAAGATACCATAAATAAATATTAGGCCATCCACATTAAATGTATGGTACCATATCTAACCATATCTTACCTCTGGTACCCATCTTATGGACTCGACATATTGATCTAAAACTTCCTCCCAGATTGCTAATTTCACTGAAAAATAGTTTGCAGACACAATCAACTAGTCTAGGAATTCTTCATTCAAACTTGCAAATTTATTTGAAAACCAGAATAATAAAAACAAGGCACTGTTTTCCTGTTTATAGGATCATTTTCAATTTGTCCATCCAAATTGTCATATATAATATGTCTTCTTTGGAGTCTTCAATTAACTTCATTTCAGTTCTTTTAATAGCAACTGTAGGCAACAAAAATTAATAATGCAACGCACTGCTCTCCTTTTTAATTAGGAAGTCCATGCAAAACTTACGCTTATTCCAATCATTTTCATTGTTTCTGTCCAAATCATCACATTTGATAGATTTGCTTTTGGGTCTATAATAATATACAATGGTAGAGTTATTATTGGTGCATAATTATTTTATCAGAAAACTGCCCTTGCTCACCAGATAAAGCCATGGCATTAGAAAATGCGTATTTCTCCAGGGCCTTGGTTTCTTCTTTTGAGTATTCATTCAAAACAATCCTCCCGTTCAGGAGAGTTGACGACGAAGTTCTACAACACAAAGAAGGCACACTGAAAAAACTCTATTTATTTTTTACACCTTTCTCCAATGAGTTTACAGGGACAAAAACAATAGTCCAGGCCTAAACTTGAAAAATTGAAAAATAATAATTATTACAAACAGCAGCAGATTTATGAAATAACAAAGATGGTAAATAACCAGTTAAGTTGATGCATTTGACTCACTTAGAATATGAAAAGAGCAGCTGCTCATCTTCAGTATCAACAAGTGTTGTTTCATATCCTCCTTCCTGAAATAGCTTTGCTATATTTCTGAAGTATTTAATCTATAAAGAAGTATAGTATTACATGTACATACATGTACGTTTTACACTAATAATGATCATCTGAACAATTCATACAGATTAACTTTCTACAACAAGGATTATCCTTCACTTATTGCAAATTTATCTTAAAATAAACAATGCCATGTAACCTAACTGAAAATGTTTTCAAAATTAGTAATAAATATATGGAACTTAACAGTGAAGACTCTGATTTTGAATAAACAATTTTTGACCTTCCAAAAATCCGCAAGTTTTTGCAAACAACAATTTTACTGTAAGAATAGTACAAGACTAGTACATACAAGAAAATGCAATACTTGCCAATAGCATATAATTATACATTTTGTACACAGAACGATTAATGCACAGCTGGAAACAGAACTTACCTCAGAGTCAGAAGCATTCCAGGAGACTAAAGATCCAAGCCACCTATAGATGTACATGTAATTATTGAATATATTAACTACTGTAGAAACATTCTAATATAATGTAGGTACAGTGAGATGTTTAGAGATGTCCTTTTTGACTCAAAGAAAGCATAGCAACCATTTTACAGTAAAATTAATAGGGAGACCTTGGCAAGTAAGATAAAGTTCAAATTTTAAAAATGATCCACTAATACAATTTCCCATAGTTAAGAGAAACCCTTTCTGTCTTGAAAGTCTAAGCTCTGCCCTTGTAAGGTACCCACTCTTTCTGCTAGAGCCTGCTCAGGAATGTTCTTGACCACAAAAGATTAGACTTGTACCTGAAAAAGAAAACTTCACCATCATCTCCTCCCTCTGTGCCTTTAATACACACACGCAGAGCATCTGGTTCATCTGGAAAATGAAAACAATGCAAATCAAATGAAGGCCTGGGTGATTTTCAAGTGGCTAGGTGGACAATTTTTTCTATATCCCTGGGTTTTAAGACTGTTAGCAGTCTGTTCTTCCCTTGATTTCCAGTAGGCCTTGAGTTAAAACAGAGTGCATTCTTTTGGTATGATCCACTTTAGTATTTGTGAATTGAGATAAAATGGATTGTGAAGCATCTAAGGGACCAATGGATCCTAATGTCCAGAGTGGATTCACCAGTTTCTTTGATGACCTGTGATCTCTGTGATCTCGGACAACAAATCCAGACTTGGATCAGAGTGACACCAAAGGAATGCACCATGATTTAACCTTAATGGCCAGTGTTCAAAGAGGACAGAAGAAAGGAAGGGCAAGTGTGAGGAGTTTGCAAGTGAAGTGCAAGGGCAGGGAGCATGAGGAAAAACATCGCTACTCCCCTCCCCTGTGAATGCCAGCCACACAGGGTAATACTGAGTAGAAACAGAAAACAAAATTGAAAGACCACTGGACTTTCATTACTTTATATCATAATCACAGATAAAGTCTATAAGATTGTAAAATAAAGCTAATAAGAATATAAAATAACAGTAACATCACACAGTCAACCCTCATATTATCTGGTTCTCAATTTATGATTATCCAGACTCTGGTCTGGCCTTTTTTACATGTAGCACTGTTAAGTCAGGAAATCGCGAAAGCTTTGAAGCATCAACTGGTTGGTTTGACAAGTTTAAAAATCATCACAGCATAACACCTCTGTTCTCAAGCATGATCTGTTCACTATTACAGTCTGTTCCCTCTATCTCTGTTGTTTACATTTCAGTCTCATTAATATTCATAGTTTTGATTATCGATACTCTTGATTATCAGAACATTTTGCATAAGGCCCAATGAATCCAGATAATTAAGGTTTGACGATATAGAGTAAAAACCCATAAGACTTGAAGTGTGTAACTCATGTTTACAGCTGTAACATTTCCCAAGTACAATATTTGCAAACTGCTTGCCTCAGTCTTTGGTTTCTCTAATTTTCCAAATAAAAATTATAGTATTTGGCAGATTGAATGTGGACAAGCTGTGGTTGACAATATTCAAAGGCAGTTACATGTTTCACATCTTATGGGTTTCTGATAGCATTTATAGTTTTGTCTTTACCTTCTGGCATAAACATTGTAGAGTACTTAGGGCTATTTAAGCTATTCAGGTAATTATGGATTCCATAGATGCTGTATCTCTCGGCAGTAGCATATGCTGTACAATGCATGAGGCCCTAAACAAAAAAGAGCCAGGAAACAGTGCAGTTATAATGGATTACTGAGTGATACGGGAATCTAGCCAGAGTGGTATATTCTCACTGTCTAGTTTATAAAATTTGGGGCAAAATGTCCAAATCAGGCTCTGTATTTACCCCATACTTTATTATGCATGTTGTAGCTGTATTGTCTAGGATGATGTACATGCAAAAATTTGTTGTTTTTGAAGAACAAAACAATACAGCTACAGCATGCATAATGAAAATGGGGTAATCTGGAAATTAATTAGCCCTAAATAACCCCATACTGTATTATGTATACTGTGGCTGTATTATATTGGGTAATCCATGTGCAAACACTGCGTATTTTTTCGAAGAACGAGACAGTACAGCTACAGCATGCAATTAATAAGATATGGAGTGATACGGAAATCTAGCATGAGTGGTTTACACTCATTATACAGTTTACATAATTTGATATTAAATCTGTTTAGTACCCTTTCATCTATCATGATCTTAATTCTCATCATGTTTTATTAAGGTACGTATTGATATCGTAATGAGAACTTACAAATCAATCACTTGTGGGATTGAAATGGTTACTAATTAAGCCATAGTTAGGGTACGCACGTACTTGGTGATCTGCCCTCTCTGAGCGCGAGCGCATCTTTTTGGAAGGCGATTTCGTTCTTGAGCGGTCTTTACTCCGTCTTGGTGGACGCTGCCTTTCCAGTGACGACTCTGTCTTTATTCCATGCTTACTGGAAGTACTTGAATACTTTACATCATGTGAACATATCTGAAGACGAAAAGTAAAGTAACATCAACAGGAGAGGTGAGTTTTACGTGCAAACACTATAGATTGTCATCTATATTTTGTTGTAATATGTTCCGTTTGATTTCACATACCTTAATGGGCAAACATCTAAACAATCGCGTTCGTACTTCCTGGTTGCAATTTAATTTAAAACGCCGGCTACAAATCACCAATTTTCGTGCAATTTTTGCCGCCATTTTGTTTTCTAAACGATACCCGCTGACCCGCTGACAGAGCAACAGCAAGACTTTTTTTCATTACTTCGTTACCAGGGTCTTCCGACGGGTCTTCCCTGTCATGTCAGAAAAATGGCAATTTTCCGCTAAACATGAAAAAATTAGCAAATACGAAACTATTCCATAATTCTAGATGATAGTCATGTAGTTGAAATTGCACATGCAATTTGACAAAGTACAAACAAGAGAAGAGTATATTCACTTCTGAGCCAATTCGGCGATAGACGTTGCCCATGCACGGGTGGGCTTTTTTTTAAAGTACAACTTTTTATTATCATCTTCTTTTTTGGATGATATCTTTATATATGGAAATGAAAAGACCTCTGACTCATTTGTAATATTCTGTATTCGTTTTGGTTCAGTCTAGATGTAATATTCTCCGACTGTCTACGAAACGTCTCCGAGGATTTCCGAGAAGCCACTGTCATCCCCAGTTCTCCTATCGAATCATGCTCCGCTGATGTTTAGCTCGCTGGAGAAATAAGGTCATAAACACAATGTCAGTACGAAGGGCTTTGCATTTTGTTTTCAAGGATGGAAATAGGAATGCAACTATCACATTCTATCGCGATATCTTGGGAATGAAGGTGACGTTTCCGTTTTTGTGCTTATTTCGTAGTACAAACGCCAAGAAATGTTTTGATCTTGCCAATATTACAAAATCAGTCCAGGTCTGGCGGATTCCTGTTTCATGTTGCGCCCTCAGTATCAGCTGTTCAGTCATGGTTTCAGCTGTGAAATCGAACTTTATGAGAATATAATTTATGAAGTATTTTTAATCCAAATTTGCTTTGGCACTTTGATTGTGCTTGTTTCAACGGGTGGGGGCTCCATTAATAAAAGTTAATTATCAGGCTAATTAATTTTTAGGGTGTGTTCATTGGCCAATGGCCTTAAACTGGGTATCGATTTTAGCCGTTTGGGTCTGCAATAGGGTGAAGTTTGGAAAATCTTAAAAATTAAAATCAGCTAGACTTCCGGATCACCCCATTTTTTATTGCGCATTCTGTAGCCAAATTCCTTAGGATCATGAATGTGCAAACATTAACATTTCTGTCTTTGAGGAACGAAACAGCACAGCTACAGTATGCATACTGAAATAAAAGGTGATAAGGAAATCTAGCCAAATCTTCTTCAACCAGACTCTGGATCTGGGTATGTTTTTAGTAGTTGTCATGCACATCCTATTTTTATAGAAACAACTGAAATTTGATCCTTATGTCAAAATATGTTGTTTTCTGGCAAAGGGTGTTAGGGAGCAGTGGTTGTGGAAGTAATCTTACAGGTTTTCAAGCAGTTATTGTTAAACTGCAATAATATAATTTTTATAATCATTAATTATTAATAAGAGTTGATGATATAGCATGATACATTGAGTTCATGTTCAAGTGCATATGATACTAGGGAGTATTGTCAGCTAGCATGATCACTTTGATGACATCTTTAACACTTCTGCTATTAAACTATAGGTTTTGCGGCATGAAGAATTTGAAGAAGGATGCAAGGCATCATGCAATGGGTAAGAGATGACATACAGTACTAGACATCAGTTAATCCCATTTATGATACGTAAGAAAAAAGAATGGCCCATCTGTAGTATAATAATAATATTGTAATTTATCCCTCATATTGCACCAGAGGTGAGACGAACATACTGAACAAATTAGCCAGTCTATGAGCTCTCCAATGCATGTTGTGCAGACTTTTAAAAATTTGTTGAGTTCAGAGGCAGTGTATTCTGATGTCTGTAATTGCTACAGTATAAATAGATAATTTGTTAAAAGTTCCTTTACTTTATGTGACTCCTGGTATAGAAAAGCTATTAACCCTTTTGCTTTCAAAATCTGCCTCTTACTTTCACAAATCCAATACATTTATCAAGTGAATAGATGATGAAAACTGAACTGATCAAATGCCAAATTCTTTGAACTAATGCATGAGAAAATCAGTGGCAATCACTAAAATAAATTACCAGGTAGATCATGGGAATAGGAGCTTGGGAAAGCTTCCTGCAACATAATATTATGCATTAAATGGTTTGAGTCTTGTGTGTTTACCTTTTCAACTTATAAGTAATTTTGAAAAAAACCAGCTCACTGTCATGTTTCATAGTAATCTAGGACTGGCAAATGTCATCCACAGGCAAAAGACCGATATCAAATGTTTCATTTACTTCCAGGCCTTATGATGGAAAGTGGAGTAAAACTATGATTGGCTATGGCCCAGAGGATGATCATTTTGTTATGGAACTCACCTATAACTATGGCATTAAACAATACAAACTTGGAAATGACTTTCAGGTGAGATTGCAACCGGAAACAACTGATTTAATATCTATAGGAACTTTATATATAGCTATGTACTGGTGATATATAAAGGAACAGCCATAAAGGATTAGTCCTTGAACTGAAAAGCTGCAGAGGTCAAATGCATGGAAATTAAATAATTTCTGAACTTGCTACTTAAATTATTTATATAGCGCCATTTCCGTGTTCTCAATGGTGCTTTACAATGAGTTGTAGAAATTAATTTTTAAAAAGTAAGAGACATTCAACTTGCTAAGATTAATTTATAAGAAAAATACTTACAATAAAAATTAGTAATCAACAAAATAATATGCAATAAAAGGAGTAGTCAACTAGCTAACAAAAGCCTCTCTAAAAAGTAGTGTTTTAATCTTATTCTTAAAAATATCAAGGTTCTGGATTGATCTTATATCATTGGTTAGGAAGTTCCAGAGCATTATGAGATTAGACTTTGGTATTTATATAAGCAGATTTTTTGAAGAAGATCATAATTGCCTCATTGGAATATATGGCTGAAGGAGATGTGCTATGTTTTTTGGCGCCATGCCATTCACTGCTTTGTGCATAAGTAGTAGTATTTTATACTTAATTCGTTGTCTGACTGGTAGCCAGTTTAGTCTACGAAGAACTGGTGTTATATGTTCTGAGCTTTGAGTTCTAGTCATCACCAGTCAAGCTGCACAGTTTTGAATATATTGCAATCTATCAATGACCGATTGAGGTAAGCTGTATACAAGAGCATTACAAAACTCTAGCTTGGAGGAGATAAACACATGAACAAGTGACATTTTCCTGAGAGAGACATTTTGTGGGTGTTCATAACATGTTTCTTTAAGTTGATATGGGAATCAAAAGTTTCACCTATATTTTTAGCATTATTAGAGACTTAATTGTATCCACCAGCCACATGAATACCCTTGATTGGTGGGTTGGCTTTGTACTTTGGTCCAATCACTAGAAGCTCAGTTTTATCCCTGTTCAGCTTTAACATGTTTACAAGCATCCATGCATCAGTATCATTTAAACAAATTAAGATTTACCACGATAAAAAAAAGGTTTCTTTAAAGCTCTTTGTGACTCAGAGGCTGACTTGGATCCAAGCTAGTTTAAAAATTTAAACCAAATATACATAATTTAATAAATATGATTAAATATAGTGGTTTGTATGAGGTTTAATTTTGTTGTTCAACCCAGGGTATTACCATCAGTTCAAAGAGTGTGGTAGAAAATGTAAAGCAACATAGCTATCCAATCACAGACCAAGGGGACAGTCATGTGACTGTTGAAGCTCCAGATGGCTACAGATTTACTCTGATGAATGATGATACCAAGGAAGGTAAAGGAATATAAAGGGATTTAATCTGTGAATTAAGGGACATGTCATTATTTATAACAAGGGTGGGAGGGATTTAACCCCCCTCTCTCTACATAATAAGAATTCTATTCACGACCAGTACCCATTTACACAAAATACTCTGGTTCTGTCCTCATGTACCAGTACACAAGAGCCGATACAAAAAACCAAACAATACATTGGAACTAAACAGTGACTCCAAAACAAAGAAAATACAATGGTTATTCCATTGTGTACCAGTATACAAGGACAGAACCAATACTCTTGACCCTTCCTCAAATTTTTCCCACCCTGGTTCCCTCCTAAGTAATGACCTGGTCCCTAAGTGTAGCTTGTTCAGGTTGTCCTTCATTTAATAATCTCCAGGTGAGACCTGTTAAAATCAGATGTCTAGGTAGTGGGTAAAGTTGGATTCAATGCATGAGAAGAGGATTTCTTGGCATGAAACACATAAGTGTATTACTCTTTTTCAATAAAATTTAATGTTCAGCCAGATTTCTGTATAATGGTATAAGCGTGTGTATTATTTTAGTACCTGAGTTACAGAAGTCATTTTTAATGAAGTAGTTATTGTTTACATTGTCATCTTTGTTACTAGACAGAGTAACCAAAGTTTCTCTTGGGGTGTCAAACCTGTCTTCCTCCCTTGACTACTGGCATAAGCTACTAGGAATGAGAGTGTATGACCAAACTGAAGAGAAAGCACTCTTGGGGTATGATCCTGCTCCATGCAAGCTTGAACTGATTCACCTGGGACAAGCAGTTGATCATGGTACAGCTTTTGGACGAATTGCCTTTTCTTGTCCAAGCAACCAGTTGCCTGTCATAGAGACTGCAGTCAAAGAGGCTGGTCATGCAATACTGACGCCGCTTGTTAGCTTAGATACTCCTGGGAAGGCTACCGTGGAAGTTGTCATCCTTGCTGATCCGGTAACTGATTTTATCCTAATATAATTACCACAAATAAAACCTCACATCTGATTGATAAAGATCAGTGCTGGCAAGAGCACGAATACAAATTACAGTAAATTAATTATTGTACCCCTAGCCAGTATATACCGTATTTTTTACTCTGCAATTGAATCTAATCTATTTAAAGCAAATCTTTTGTGTATAATGATTTGGATTGAACAAAATGAAAATGATTTGAATTGGCTAAATTTTGGTGTGAAGTGCATAATTTTAATAGAGGTAATAGGAAAGCAGTACCTCATACTTATTTTTTTGTTTTAGCATTTCATTTCTGAGTCATACAAAAACCCTACGATTTTGCCGTGCCAGCACAACAAGACCAATCTAATAAACAAGCAGCCAGCTAGTGCAGGGATAGTGGAAAAACAATAAATACAGGGCATGGGTTTCCTATTTAATCGCATAACCCATGCAAAAATTTTAGCCCCTATCTACCATGTATAAATTTTCATTGCTGCCGGTGATAGTTTCACAGTGGCGATTTCAGTGGATTGAGAGACATAATTTATTTCTTGATCATTACATGCTAAGAAAAAGAAAATCTGACTTGTTCCAAAAGGAGTCCAACCTAGAGTGGCCCAATCAATAGTTTATTTGCTTTAGTGGTGGGTATTTTAACTGGTAATACATCATTTTTATTCTTTTCCCTGCCCTACAGGATGGGCATGAGATTTGCTTTGTGGGTGATGAAGGTTTCAGAGAGTTGTCAAAAGTTGATCCAGATGGAGACAAAAAACTGAATGATGTATGTTTTTAAAAAAAAAAACTTGTAACATTTAATATTCTTCAACTGTGGTAGCTAAAAGTACATCAAAGAAGTCTGCTGTTTGAGAGAACCAGTTGTTGTTTATTACTGAGTTACTTATAAAGGAGCTGTGTCAGATATATACCAACTGTATATCTATGCAACTTCGTGGAGATGTGATGAGGCCCTGTTAGGGGGTACCCGGGTACCCATGTCCCCTGTCTGAATTTTGCAAGCAGCTATGTCGGCATTTGGCAAGATTCTCATGTCACTAGTGGGAATTTCGTCTCGGAGGAGTTGTGTTAGGGAATTTTACCATGTTTGATTGAAACTTAGCTCCAGTAATAGATCATACCTTCATTTATTTAAAAACCAATACAAAGACAAACATCAGGAGAAAAAGCTGAATCAAAGTTTGAAGGACGTGGTCTATTCTAGCCACATTTGGTATTGCTTTGGTTAATCTCTTGCAGTAGTCTGTCAGTTGTTGCCATTTTGTGGCTCTCATGTCGCCAGTTCAAGGCCATGTTGCTTGTCAGAATTTACCCCTAACGGGGCTTCTGTGATGCATCCACTTTTGAAATAAAGTGGTGTACTGAGTACCTAGTGGTAGCAAATCAGTGAGATGCTCTCCTGGCAGTGAAATGACTCATACATGATACTGATTGTTTTTATTTTCCTGGCTCCACAAGCAGGCAAGATAAGGGGAATCCTGAGTTCTGAGTGACCCCCTTGAGTGGGCAAAATGGACCTATCTTGCCTGCTTGGGAATTGCTGCTTTGTCAGGGCTAAAAATTAACTCCAGTGCTTGGTGGCCAGACGGGCCAGTTTCCTTGAATTCTTAGTGGCCCATCCCAAAATTCAGTAGCCCTCGATTTTTTTCCAGAGTCACATGGCAATCACAAATTCAAAATGGCGTCTATATGTTGTGAGTGTAAACTACATGTTGAGTTTTGTTTTTAACTTTGTACTTTGCAGTTACATGGCACCTTTTTGATATTCTGTAGCATAGTCGCACATTGGGTGTTCAAACCTTAACTTTTGGTAGCCCTGGTCAGTTTTAACTCGCCACTGGCGACCGTGCGACCGCCAATTTTTAGCCCTGCTTTGTCCCAAGAAAAAAAACAACAACAAAACAAAATGGCCATGTAATAAATCCTTTATTAACCAGTAGAAATTCAAAAAAGATTTTGGCCAATATTGAGATATCTTGATTTCATGCTTGGTCAATAATGCATTTATATCTGTATCTAATGTGTGATATCACATTCTAGGTAACAAAGGTCTATTGTTGAATGAATTAGAAATGATTGGTGTTTCGTTTTATTTCACAGGCCATGGCAGATGATAAGAGCGATGAGTGGTTTATCAGGGAAAAGCCAAAGAAGCAGTTTGTGCTTCAAAAGAAGGAGTAAAGTGCAGTAATCACTGATCAATGAAGCACCTCCAGATGGAATGCTGTTTATCTAATGTTGATTAGCTAGTCATTTTTTTAGATAATAATATTATTCATTCATTCAGTCAGTAGAATTTTTTCTTTTGGTTATTATGTGTAGCAATTTACCTGTACATTCATTAGGGCTTACTGACTGGTCTACGTAGCAATATTTTAAACACCCTAGACATTTTTCCATTTAAGGTAATTTGGAGTTGGGGTGAATGTTAAAACAGAGAATTAACACATCAGGATTGATTCTCTAAATCTTAAGTCTGTAAGTGTAAAGCACCATGCGGCACATAATTATTTCATGTACCCATAATTTTCCCTGCCATAACTTGCGATAATGATCACCCATGACTTTCTCTAGTCTGGCCTCGTAGCTAAGTCGGGAGAGCAACGGTACATCTGTTCTAGAGATTGTAGGTTTGATTCCCCTTGTGGTCAAAGCTATTTTAATTTGTTTCCTTGAATGGTTCTCCTTATTTCTAATGCGTTGCTCAGTGTGAATTCCAGAAAGTGATTTGTTGCAGTAAAATTTACATTTAGAGTTGATTCTTTGTTTCATCATTTACCCTATGTATATATAAGTGCTATGCAGCACATTTTATTTGGTGTAAGTTCTGTTCAAAATCCAGAAGATCATAACTTTCTTAATCAGTATTACATTTTGATCACTTTTGGGAGCAATAACTTAAGGTTAAGATATGCAATGGTATTTATCCTACTCTTATGAACAATGCGCTAGGCGTGATTTAACCGTCACTCCCATGATCTAAAGAGCAATTCTTGTTAATGAGTCTTGTACACTTTTTTAGAATTGGATGGAGAAGTATGATTTTAATTATTCATGAAGATGAAAGGATTGATATCAATTTGACATGCTTTTTGGCAAAGTGATGGAATTAAACAAATGCAATACAGATCATTGTTTTTCATTGACCCAGCAAAATTTGTTTAAATTTTGTCCAAAGGAGTGAATCCACATATTTTGATATTTATAATATTTTTATGGACCGGTATTTGGAATTGTTGCATTTCTAAGGATGGTTGTTAGCAGTGCTTTGAAAAAACCTTCTGAGCTATAATTTTCCTAAAACAATTTGTTGACCAACCAGTTAATAAACTTTATTCAATTACACATCTGTATACTGTGGTGACTCATTCCTATTTTTGTGTTTTTGTTTTTTATTGTTTCTGGCTTGTGTGGAATTATTATGACGTCCTGCAATTCAGAAATTACTTTCAAAGAGCTAGCTGCTAGCTTGAAAACCTTGCAGCTATCTAGTTGCTAGGCATTTCCCTGGGGGAGTACTTTAGGAATTTCTGGGTGGGGATGTGCCGCTGGAACCCTGGAACCCTTATCAGCCTATACCAGAGCTGGTTCAGCCAAAACAAAACCTTACATCATAATCATTTCTCTCTCTCAAAAAAGATTTATTTATACTTGTTCAGTGTTTTTTTCCATCAAGCAGTGCTCGAAATCAGCGGTTGCCCGGTTGCCCGAGACAACTAAAACTTCGTTCGGGCAACCATTTTTTAGGAAAAATAAAGGGCTAGTTGCCCGAGAAGAATTCGTCGGACAACCCAGGAAAAAATTGAAGTACTTACATTACTGTGATGCTATAAACTTGAGACATGAAAACAGCTGCTCTAAATGCGAGGTTTATCTCCTGATACTGATACTGATAAATGGATGACGATCCATGACAATTTGTAAAACAAAGGAAATGGAAGGTTGTAACTGTTAATTGAATGCTGTTCGTTCGATTCAATAAGCCACGATAAGCTTGTCGTGTTCTCTTCAAACCCATACCTCCTCCAAATATTTCTTATTCGCAGCACTTCGATAACTATGAAAACAGAGGCATACTGATAGGGGTACTATTTCTCGGGTCAAACCCTATAACTAGGCAAAAATCAAAGAACATGGTAAGGGCAACCAAGTCCTTATCAGGGCAACCAAAGTCAGGAGCCAGGTTGTCCGGCATTTGCCATAAGGACAACCTGGATTTTTTTCTAATTTTGAGCACTGATCAAGTCTTAAATTTTAGGTTAACCTGATTGAATAAAGAACTATCATGAGTGCTGCTTTTTAGGTACAACAGCAAAATGATACCCTATTCTAGACCCAAATGCTCTGATGTATATATCCTATGCTAGAGCAAACGGCTTGAAAACCACACCCTTCACAGCGGTACATACCTATATAGCCCATATATGGCAGTACCTCCCCCAGGGGCATTTCCTGATCAATCTGCAACTTATATTTACTGCAAATTGTGACTGTGTATTATTTTCTACATTTAAAATTTCTAAGTATATAACTAGTGGAACTGTAATTTGTAAATGCAGGGAATGTGAACAAAGTAAAAATAAGGAATGTTACTCATAGAAAGAATTCCCAATTGGTTATTTATTTTAAGTAAGCCTATTTTAACCAAATATATGGCTCCTTGTTTCAGAGGTTGAAATGAAGAAGAAGCAATGATCAGTTGTCTCAACAAACATTCTCAATCAAACCCCAATTTCTGATGTTAAAACCCAGGCTCCTTCTCCAGGTACCAGCACAGATGACGTAACCCATTGTTTTGATCACCATTGTGTGTGTAAATTATTTAGTAACATATTTCTTATTGTATGGCCCTGTTTTACGTCATCTGTGCCGGTACCTGGAGAAGCACCCAAAACCCAGAAAACTAGAATTGGGAGTCCAACCTTTTTGGTCATTTAGATCTGAAGTAAATGTGCAATATCTTATTGGAAACCTCATATACCGGTATTCTGGTCTAAAGTCAAAGTACAGGGGAACAGGAGCTGTTAGTACGATGTCGCACACAAGAACAACCCAATATCATTTACCATCCCCTTCACACACACACATGCCGGCGCTGAAATCTCAGTCACGCGTGTTTAGAGGTTTTCGTGACACTATGAACTTTAAGAAGGTAGTGACTTTTCATAGTTGCTTACACGACGAAAGGTTCGGCAATTTAGCGGTCAGCAGTGCAATACATAACAACAATGGCAGAGGAACGAACAGGAAACAGCGTAGTTAGAAAGGCAGACTCGTGGTCGAACTGCAATCGCATATCTGCCAAGAAAAACCCAAGGAGAAGATTTGTAGGAACTCAGTCAACTGCTGGACAGAAGAACAATACACTTTCAGGTCGATTTTCCTTTTTTTTGGAAACATTGTATTATTGAAATAAGCTTAAGTTTATACGTGGGCTTAGTCACGTAGAAATTATTTGCTTAGAACTCAATTATCTATGTTGCACGTGCAAAAATTTTTTGTTTTTAAAGAATGAAATAGTAAGTCTTTAATATGCATACTGAAGTGCGGGGTTTTACGTGAATCTAGCCGATAGTGGTTTTTCGATTACGATTTCATACTTTGAAACACGGGTTCAAAACTGAAGAAAAATCACTTGACTATGATGATGACTTCCGCTCAGGATGTCATAAGGTCTGTTCGATGCCCGCCGGTTTATAAGGAAAACATAGTGGCCAGTTGAGTGTATTTAAGATTACTGTACTTATAAAAGTCACTGTATAATTATAGAACTTTGCAATGGCCTACTGAAATTGAAATAGAATAGGTACTAACAAGGGACTTCGGAATGATTTCCGCACAGGTCCCTACTTCATTATGCATGCTGTAGCTATACTGTTTCATTCTACAATAACAAGAAATGCTTACATGTGTATTACCCTAAACAATAATTCATCTGCTGCATGCCTAATGAAGTAGGGACCTGTGCGGAAATCTTGCCGGGACTTCCCCAAGACTGCGTTTTCTTCAGAGTATTGTAGAAGAACCTTGCTTTGTTACATCTTTGCGTTTTGTTATTATTTATTTTTTTGTCCCAAAACAAACATAACTACAGCAACAAATAAACAACAATTGTTCTACACTTGATAAAAATAGCACCCACCTCAAGTAAGCCCACACTCTCAAAATTTAATGAGCACCATCCAGGGCAGTTAATCTATTTAATTGTGTCAATAACAATATGCTCAAATATGATTGGTTGTTAACAGTCTTGACCTAATCGGACAGGCCAAATCGGACAGTTAAGCAGGCAATAACAATTTGTCACTTCATGCCATTAGCCAATAAACTTTAATAACCTAGCTCATCCTAGCCAATCAAAGTCAAGGAAAATTTCTTAAGTGTGCAGGTTGACAGGTGCAGATCGAAAACAAACATAGGTGGAATTAATTGGTCCAGTGACTTTTATTCAGATATGTTTTCCTTAGACTTTGACGCCATTACTATTTAATTCCCGAGTTTCTCGCATTTTGTTATGGACACAATTCGTAATCGGACCTCATGTCATACAATTCAGGGAAAATCATGCTTTTAATTTCAAATCAGCTTCACACTACACGCTCAGCTGATTTGAAATCCCTTGCACGATTACTCCTGGAATTTACTCCACTCAGTCCTATTACCATTACTAATTCAGTACATGTAAATGGTATGTGCTAAAAATTGCATTAATAATACAATGATAAAGTCAAAAGTTAAATGCCTGAAAAGTTGTGTCCTTTGCACTCCCTCAGAGATTGGAGCAAATACCAGAAGAGTGGTACAACAAATACCAGACGAAATTCTTAACAATACCAAGCTTCAAGATGCTGTTAGACAGGTTAGAATGAATGAAAAAAATGCATAATTTAGGTCTGCTTAGTTTGAGAGCAGTTAAGTTCTTATCCAGGGTTGAACATTAAGTTTTAATTGCTGTTTAACCCTGAATACCTAGTAATTCAGGTTATCAATACAGTAGTAATATACATGCAAAAATTTCAAGATCATTCCCATTTCATAGTTATTCTGATTTTTCATGAGTACAACTTGTAGTAAGCCATCTCGAACTTCTTTGTTATTAGTTACCACCAAATTACAACTTTGAAGTTTTCAAGACAGTTTGGAGAATCCAGCAAACAAATGCAAAAAGAGGTTTGTTGTTCTTGTTTGCATTTCCTTCTCATTGGACAGTATTGGTACGTTTATTTGGTACATAGCACCTCCCTTTCATGAATAATTTCATGGAACTCAGTATTGAATTGTCAAAGGCTTAAAAGTCTTAAATGTAATTTAAGCCAGTTAATTACAAGGAGCAATATTTTGTGTTTGTTCTCTTGGTGGTTTCATCCTACAGAGTGTTAAACGTATCATCAGTCAGTCATTGTGTCAGTTTTCTAGCGGTTGTGTACTTTTAGTGTGTACTTTGCCTTCCAAGTTGGCAGTTGCTCTTGATTTGTTCTGATCTGTTCTTCTAGTTCCTCTCCCTTTTTTGTTATTGTTTCAATTCTATTATTATTTCTATCATTAATATATTATTATATCATTGGTTATCTAGTTACATGTATTTATTATTTTTTTTCCACTGAGTCTACTCAGTGTGACGGGTGCCCAGTGTGTGGTGTAGGGTGTGGGGGGCTCGTAGCTGGGTCGGCAGGCAGTGCCTGCCAGCTGGGCGGTCTTCTTATGATGTGGGTTTGGGCAGTCATTCAGGCCTATAGCCTCCTGGGACAACTAACCTCCATCTTTTGATGATTGTTGTTACATACTTTTAACTGAGCTAAACTATCTCCTTAACCCTTTGTGCCCCAAGAGTGACTTTATAGATTTTACTCTGGCTAATGCCAGACGATTTTACTTGTCACACTGAGGGAAACCCCTTGGGGCACAAAGGGTTAAACAGCCAGTGTGACCTTCTTCGAAAGACTATGGGTTGTGATATGGACAACTGAGCCACGTACATGTAATATTTGTGTATCCAAAGTAGCAAAAGTTGAGCTAATATATACTCCTGGGAAATTGCAGGAAGTGATTTTTAGCACCAACATGTACAATCAGAATTGATGCTGTGTATCAGCATTTTTGTTATGTTTGGAGGCAGTCTTATAAAATTGATATACATGTACCTACACTGTACATTAGTACCTATACCAAATTCTAAGTCTTCTCTTATGATTGCAACCCTGTTCCACTTTAACTTCCATTCATTTGTCAGTTATTTTTCCTGTTTAGAAGAAACATTTAGTTTAATAGCATTACAAGTGCATACATCCATATGGCTTCATAATGTAATTTCCTGTTTTCTTTCATTGGCTCAATCATGTGGCATATGGCTCAGAACTTAACCCTAGAAGAAGAAATATTATATGTTATTGTTGGACTGCATGTATTGACTGGAGCCTGCCTTCTGTAATATCTTTTTCAGTTGCTCTACAGTTTCCAGAAGGACTTCTCCTGTATGCTTGTACCATTGCTGATATTTTAGAAAGGTATAAAATCTAATGGATCAGATCTATTGCTTTAAAAGTGGCAAAATCTTCAGCCAATAATTTGTTCTAATACACTGTATTCAGCTTTGAATTCTTGTCAAATTAACAGTTTTGCAATGTAGATGTATATACAGTATACATGTATATACAGTTGTAATAGCATTTAATAATATTTTATTCATTTGAACAATAACAATTAATAATAATTCTAAGTAATAGTTACTGTAGTACATTTGAACGGAGTTATCTGTGAGTCATAGACTTCAATTTGCACTGACAATGATTGTTCTGTATGTTTCTGTTAGATTCACTGATTGTGAGATTGTTATCATGGGAGATGTTACTTATGGAGCATGCTGTGTGGACGATTTCACTGCCAGAGCTTTAGGATGTGATCTCATGGTTCATTATGGACATAGCTGCTTAGGTGAGAAAGTATTTGAGCCTCGGAAAAAAGTCTGGCTCAGTCAATGGAAAAACTGCAATATTGTTAATATTTTATAGTGGAGCTGTTGATGATGTACACATATTAATTTTGTAATCATTACAGTACTGAAATCAATATTAAAATGTTATGCTTATGTTGACTTTAATGGTATTAGTATTAATAATAGTAATTATAATATTATTAATATTGATTTTTAATGGTATTATAATAATGATTAAAATGATTGTTTTAAATATTGTCAAAAATATGCCTTCTCATGGTGAAAATTTTGGTTAATTACTGGGATTTTGAAACTCTTGGTGTATACTGCACCAGCTTATTTGAATGATCATGTCAGCGAACATAAATGAGTGAAAATTGTTAGTATGCAATACTAAATTGCATAGTATTATATTATAACATTATGATGTAGTACATTATATATTTCCTTGCAGTACCAATAGACTCTACAAAAGGAATCAAGATGCTGTATGTATTTGTGGATATAAAGTTTGATGCCTTGCATTTTGTTGACACAATAAGACACAACTTTAAAGCTGGCACCTCTCTGGCATTAGTGAGCACAATACAGTTTGTGGCTACTCTCCAAGTATGTATTATGTATTTTTGGATAGTTAATCAAAAAAATGATTATGCAAATTTTAGGAAATACACTAGCAATTATGGTAGTGTTATAGGGTGCCATTCTTGGTCCACACCATATTTAAAGTTTTGCGGAAGACGCGCAACAGAAATGGACTCATGCAGTCTTTTGTGCCTGTTATGTGTTATTTGTATTCAGGCTGTTTATCAGGAACTGTGTAAAGATTACAAAGTAGAACTCCCTCAGTGTAAACCTTTATCACCTGGTGAAATTCTGGGTTGTACTGCACCCAAGTTTGACAACAGCAAAGAAGCCTTTATGTAAGTTACAGCATGCATCATTTGTATTGGTAATGCTTTTAAGTGAATTTTGGAGTAAATAAGCAAAAGTACTGGTAAATTTTTCAAAGACAAAAAATTGCACGAGTCTGCCGGGCGAGTGCAACTTATTTTCTTTGAAAAATTAATGAGGTCTTATCCATGCAAAATTTCATTCCAAATCATTTGATAATTAAAAATATATATGCAAAAATTTAATTTCAAATTTCTCCACTCGATTTAAACTTTCTGCACTGTTTTGGAATAATTGACATGCTCTCAGCCAATCAGCATGTTGAAATTGTTTCTATACACATGTATACTATACATGCCTTTCATTAGAAGCCAGCTACCGCCAGAGCTCCGGCGGCTGTGAGTCATTGAGTCACTGCCTACTTGGCCATGTTTTTCAACAAAAACTTCAAAAATGTAACATATATATTTCTTTTAATGATGAACATTCATAATTAACTTTACTTTTCATGCCAAGAAAGCTGGAAATTGCATTTTCGAGCTTCTAAATGTTTAAAATTTTCTCGGGGAGCATGCCCCCAGAACTCCCCCCCCTAGAAACGCTGGCCTTTGGCCTCCCAAATAGTCACAGCCACCTACTTCAAATCTTATTGAAAGCCCTGCTATTACGTTTATAGCATTCTTTGCTTGGCTCACAGTTGTAAAAATAACACACATAGCTATGTATTGCTGGCTAGAGGTCACCTATTTGTACTATCTTTCTTCATCTTAAATCATTAACTTTTCTTGTTCATCTAGTTACCTTGGTGATGGAAGATTTCATCTAGAGGCTGTAATGATTGCTAATCCATCTGTACCAGCTTATAGGTAGGTATCACTGTTCAAGGTGAACCCCAGCTGGTCTGAACCCATGAGCTAAACTTGCAAGATTCTGTTGGTGATGTGAGATTCTTGTTGATAGATAAATAATAGTGACTGGTGTATGTTGTAGTTATATTAGGTTTAAATTTTATTTCCTTTTTTTGTTTATTATCATATACATGACCCTGCAAAAAAGAAAAACAAAACAAAGGAAAATACAATTGAAACTAAGGATAAAATTGAACCACAACGTGTACTGTACAATGACAATTATTCAATATTCATTCTTTTGCAATCAAACATTTGTCTTTAAAGTTTTCATACTTATTTAACTAATAAACCGCAGTTTCTATGGGTTAACCATCACTAAACCATGTGGGATGTTAATTAAGAGAACACATATATAAATACAGAAAATGTTTCCCTTTTCTATGGGTTTAAGGCACAATAACCCTTAGGTTTTTGACCAATCAGCACACGCGTCGTATCTATAAGTTATTCTATAAATACACGTATATTGCTATGGAGTCCTTATCGGTAAAGCCATTAAAATTATTGGAGTAAAATTAATTGAAAGTTCTTCAGTACATGCTTCTTGGTTTACCCTAAAACTTCAATTTTGTTGACCTGCTCTTTCATATTTTTCATGTTTATATTAATAGTCAACTTTGTACTGCATGCCCCTTGCAACTATTAGGAAATACAAACTCTTGGACAATTTGAAACTGTAAATGGCTGCATTGAAAACTTGAGCATAAATTCATTGTAGGTATGACCCTTATAGCAAAGTATTTTCCCGGGAATATTATGACATTGACGACATGTTTAAAGCAAGAAAAGAAGCAATATCAACAGCATCAAAAGCTAAAAGATTTGGGCTTATCTTCAGCACTCTAGGGAGACAAGGAAGTCCAAAAGTCTTGGAGGTAAACATTATTTTTGTTAGATATAGCCCATTCTGCTGTAAGGTACAGAAGTGCAAATTCTACCATGGAAAAAAATCTATTTAACAATTACTAGTTAGGGGCTAATGATTCAACAATTCCGCCCCAGTTTGAACAAACAAATAATTTGTTATGTATCAAAACTTTTCCCTACGGGAATTAAATAAGATATATATACATGCGTGTGGACGGTCGTCTTTTTAACCCTGATGATGGCAGACAGCCGAAAACGTTTGGTTTTTACTTTTTATACTTTTTAAACTTTACGTGAATTTTTTAATATTTGTAGCCTTATACATAGATACTAATTACTAGTTGTTGCTAGTAACCTCTTACTAACCAAGCACTAGGCCCACCCTTGGGAATGTTGGCAGTATATTGTGGCGTAATGAACCAATCACAGCCAGGACGTTCATGCAAAAATAACTTAAGGTTGATATACTCCAGTAC